>CM022946.1:94062621-94474855 GCA_012931725.1 Litsea cubeba | reverse complement strand
TCTTCCCTACTGATTCTCCTATAGAACATATGATTCACTTCTTCTCTAGAAATGGTAAGCTGCCCCAATTGAATGTCACTACTACTGCTTTCGTTAAATAACTTGTAGAAGTAACGCTTCCATCGCTCCTTTATCTCCTCTCTCCTTCACTAATACCTTTTCATCCTCATCCTTAATGCATTTAACTTGGTTTAAGTCCTTGGTCCGCCTATCTCTGATTTTAGCAAGCTTGAATATCTCTCTTTTGCCTTCATTAGTGTCAAGTTGCCTATATAGCTCCTCAAATGCCTTTGCCTTGGCCTCACTAACTGCCTTTTTGGCTTCTCTTTTTGCTTCTTTATACCTATCCAAGTTCGCTTCAATTAGATCTTTTGCCAAGTTTTAAAGCACTCTCTTTTAGCTCTTCTCTTGTCTTGAGCGGCTTCACTCCACCACCATGCCTCTTTCTGTGCCGGAGCACCCCCTTTGGACTCTCCTAAGACTTCTTTCCCTACCCTCCTAATACACTCTGCCACCTTATCCCACATATTATTTGCACTCTCATCTAATGCCCAAACGTCTTCCTCTAATACTCTTTCCCTTAAAGCTAGTTGCTTATCACCTTTCAGGTTCCACCACTTAGTCCTTGAGCATCTATGCAACTTCTTTTTTCTAGTCCACCTTTGTAGCTGCACATCTATGATCAACAACCTATGTTGGGAAGTCAAGCTCTCCCCCGGTATAACCTTACAATCTTTACAAGCTAAGCGGTCTCTTTTCCTAGTTAGGAAGAAGTCAATTTGTGTCTTCGATGAGCCACTCTTATAAGTCACCAAATGCTCCTCTCTCTTCCTAAAAAATGTGTTAGTTACCATGAGATCATAAGCCACTGAAAACTCCAAGATATGCTTCCCTTCTTCATTTCTATTACCGTACCCGTGTCCCCCGTGTACTCCTATGTATCCATCTACTTCGCGTCCTACATGACCGTTCAAATCTCCGCCTATGAAGACCATTTCTCCTTGGGGTATCTCTAGTAGCACTCCTTCCAGGTCTTCCCAAAACTTCTCCTTATGTCCATCTCCTAAGCCCACCTGGGGGGCATAAGCACTAACGTTTCACTATCTCCTCTCCTAACACTAACTTAATTGCAATAATCCTATCTCCATAGCGCTTTACATTAACTACATCTTCCTTTAAGTCCTTGTTACCACTATGCCGACCCCATTCCTCGATCTATTAAGTCCCGTATACCATAACTTATACCCAGTCCTCTCAATCTCTTTAGCTTTGTGTCCCCATCTTGTCTCTTGCAAGCAAGCAATTGCGATTCGTCTCCTTTCCATTGTATCCACCACTTCCATAAGTTTCCCAGTTAGGCTCCCAATGTTCCAAGTACCCAATCTCAGCCTTCTATTTTGGACTAGCTTCCTTACCCCCCACACTCGTCCAACAAAGTGTGAGGACCCTTGCCTATTTAGCACTGCACCCGGGCGCCGATGCAGCGGTCCTTGCTCACTTATCACTGTACCCGGACCATACAGCGCGTCGCTAAGTAGGGGACGCCCCCACGAAATTTCATTAGGTCTCAAATCCATAAAGAAATCCAACTGAGTATTGTGCTGGCTGTCGGCTACCTAACGCACAACCCTCCTCCTTTGTCCGGGCTTGGGACCGGCTATGTCAAGGATGCCCCAACATAGGCGGAGTTAAAAAAAAATACAAACTACAATGAAAAGCAAAAAAAAAGGGATCTAACTTCTCAGGAGATTGTGGGGACTCGTTCAAATTGACGGGTCAAGTCATGTGTGAACTTCGTCATCATCCATGCAGATGAGAACAGAGGATGCTCTTCATTTGCTTGGCTCGGCTTGACCTCAGATTTTTAAAGGACAAAGACCAAGAGGAGGTCCTATGTCCAATAAAAAGCTAAGTACATGGGCTGAAAAGCCATGTAGACACTACGTCAAAATCGTCAAATTCCGACTGTTAAAAACAGTCGTTTTTCTTAAAAACGACGGACAAGTCCGTCGGACCGGCCGTCGAAATTTGCATAGCCGTTTTATGAAAACGACGGTCTAAAAACGTCGATAATTTGAATATAAAACGATGGTTTAAAAAAGTCATTTTTATTAGGCAAGAAATCGACGGCTTCATACAGTCGTTTTTTAGGGGGAAATTATTATCAACTACTATTAAAAAATGACTGTTTCTAGCAGTCATTTTTCAAAAAGGCAAAAAAAGAAAAAAATAAAAATTTACACTTATTAACAACAACATCAGTAAAAAACCTGCACAAAGCCATTTGTAATAGCCATTCAAATATCTATCTAATAGTCAAAAATTAAACAACCATTTACAGTGGCCATTCAAATCCATACCATAGTCGAAAAAATATACATTCATCCACATTTAATGGTCAAAACAAACATCCATCTTTATAGAATATTCAAGATTTATACTATTAGTCAAATAGATCCATCTAGTATGCATTCATCCACATCTAGTAAAAAATGGCTTTCCATTTGGGACACTTGGTCTCATCTCCTGTTATAAGATCTTCCATCTTGCCTTCTCCACTTACCAAGTCGACGTTCCCTTCAATGATTTCATCTAGGATAATCTTATAGCAACCCGGATCATCAATTGAGTCGCCCTTCACTCGGCCATAAACAACAACACATGCAAGCCTCTTAGTCAGGTGCATCAATTTACACAAACTTGTACCCGTTTGCACAGTTGTTATGGGATGTGGATGTGTTGAGAAATCACCTCTCACCTACAATTAGGAACAATTGATGTTACCATTATTTTATCAATCTCACACATTATTTCAAATATAGGCATGTATTATTTATGTAAAATTACTTTATACCTGAGAGGAACTCCCACGATCAGTAGGGGTTTGAACCTGTGACTCACCCTGAGAAAAATAAGTAAAGAAATGTTCCATGTCCTCCTTGCGTTGCCTAGCTTCCTCTGCTAATCGCATTTCTAGCATTTCCTTCAACTTGTCCATTTGGGTCTGTATGTTTGCTCTCGATGCTTGCTCCCTATCCTATATGGATGTGAATGCTGCGTGGAAGTCTTTGAAACACCCAAACCCAATCCCAATCCCCTAACACATCACTGAGTATTAGGACCAAGAACCTATTGTTAGGGATTTTGTGTGTTGCAATTTGATGGATGCATTATCATTTTAGCATCTCATGATTTTTCACACAAGCATTGAGTTAAATATCTTGAAATCTGATTTTCTACATGCCTTGTTTTTAAATATTGTAAATCTTATAGTTTGTGCATGTTTTGGATTTAAATCTTGGCTGCATTTGTTTTTAAAAGAATTTTTACAAATCAAGCTAGCCTATGTTTTAAAGTTTCAAATTATATTGGCTTTTTATGTTTCATGATTTCAAAAGCACTTAGATGATTTAAAATCATTTTTCCAAGCTTGGTTTAGTGGCCCAAAAATCCCTACATGAAAATACTTTGAAATGTGCAAAAGTTGGGATTTTAGCCACATTGTCGGTTAGCATGTCGGTCAAGTGTCGACTAACCGACCATGGTTCAGAAGCTGACCGAAAGCCTCTCGGTTAGAATTCCAGAGAGCTGTTTTCTGAACAAAATTGTACTGTCAGTCAGCTTGTCGGTTCCTGTCGGCTGACCCACACCTGCACAACGGAAAATTTCTTGACCATTGGAATCTGACCGTTGAGGTGTCGGTTGACCGACACCAACCGTGGGTCGACCGACAAGGAGCCGTTGGACCACTTTTTCTATAAAAAAAAACTCATTCCTTAGCCATTAGTGATGATCTTTGAAGCCCTTCTTGAGGTATTTTGAGGCAAAAGAAAAGGGATCAAGCTAAGGAAGGCTAATGGTCATTAAGGAAAGCTAAAGCTTGGATTAATGAAGTTAAACCACCAAGTAGGCTTTGCCTTTTATTAATCATTGTTTTATGCTTTGTTAAACTATTGGTAAATGATTTTAGCATATAAACTATGATGTGTTGAATCCTCTACTTCCCTAATCTTTGATTCAAGTCATAGGATTCTTCACCTTGATTTCAAAACAAGTTTGTTTTATAAACCTTGTTAATCATGCATTGCCAAAATCTTTGATTTCTTTTATGTCATGATTCATTAACTTGTTTTGAATATTTCCTTGTTGTTTTCATTCATTTAAACCTTTGTTGAATTAGTTTGGTTTTGAAAACAACATTGCACATGCATCACATGTTTAGACTAAATTAATTTCATACAACTTGTGAACCCTTGTTTTTCATATCTTCTACAAGTTTGTATTTGGTACATGTGATTTGCATATTACTTCAATCATATCTTTTTATGTGCATTAAACTTTTAAATGCTTTTAGCATAAATTGATTGAGCTTTCATTTTCACTTGATTAAAGTATTCACATACACACTTCATGAGCATTCATCTTTGCATTACTTAGAGTGTTGTGTGAGTTAGCTTTACACTTTCATATTCGCCTATTTAAGAGGCAATTAAATTAAGATTAAATTGTAATCTCTTAGAGTGTTTTGTGAAGACACTTTCTTTGAGAGAAATCATTTGCTTGTAAGGTTATTGCTTAGCCATATAAAAGCATTGTGTATAGGTTGTTGTTTAGCCTAGAAAAACAACATTGTAAGGTTATTGCTTATCCTTGAAAAGCATATTGTAGAGGTTATTGCTTAGCCTTTTGAAAAGCATATTAGTGGAAATCCGGTGGGGTGTTGAGTCACAAGCCGGTAGTGGATGTAGGCATTGAGGCCGAACCACTATAAATCTTTGAGTAGTGGTGATTGATTTGTGGTGATTGTTTGTTTAAGCTTCCGCATTTTGTTTGTTAATCATCACATGTGACTAGTTACTTGTAAAGAAATTAAAATTGGTCTTAATTATCTCATTAAGTGTAGATCACCCTATTCACCCCCCCTCTAGGGTTAGGATCCCTTGGACTTTTCACCTATGTGGAAAAAAAAAACTTGAGTAGATCAACAAGATAACCTAGTTAGGAATTTCAATAACATACATAAGACACATATAAGTCTTAACAAAAGGAAAAAACAAGAAGCTAACCTAGGAATTTTAATATCATGTATAATACACATGTCAGTCTTAACAAAAGAAAGAAAAAAACATAAGAGGCATGTACTGGTTGTCCAACAAATTAATTGCACTTATGTGTTATAGTTAATGGATGATTGTATCATGCCTGTGCTCATGTAACCATCTCATCCAACCTAGCCAGCCATTCAACCAACAAGTGTGACAGAAAACAACATAATTCTCCTCCAATTTTTCACAAGTTCAGCTGATGTTGAAGTACAAGTGTCCTTGATTTCTCTACCTCAAGATAGATATGCTTCAGTATCAGGCAACAACTTGATAGCAACGTACGGTTGGTAACTTCTCTCAAAAGAAGAAGCTTATCAAAGAAATTAATCTTTCCAGTCTAAGAATTCAAATCCATGCAAACATATGGGCCAGAAAGAGAACAATTCATAAATAACCAAAAAAAATAAAATCAACAATAACGACACCAAAATCACACCTAAAAACAATGCAAATTATATAATTAATTGTTCACTTAATGGGTCATTCGCCACCATGTCATATATATAGCAATGAAAATTACTAGTGTTTCCCATGGACTAACCTTCAGTTCCAACTTCCAATCCTATCAAATCCAACATTTACTACTTCTGCAGTCCAAAGATCCTTGTTAATTTGCTTCTTATCTGCCACCTTGAGATCCTTCCCCTTGCTGAGTTGCACTTCCATCTGCAAAACAGGGCAAATAGGCTTTCAAGGATGTTTCATCTCTAAGAAGCTGCAAATAAAAAGGTTTGAATGCAGTTTATTTGCTTTTCAACAAGAATACAAGATTTCTATGGATGGCAATTAACACACATTTTAAATTTGCATAATTGCATAAACTCAACAAAGAAATTACAACCATGAGCAAAGCACTATTTTGCAATTCCAAAGGCACTATAATAGCTGATCCTTCTGTAGATGGTAAATTGAATCATCACTTTAGGGTGAGAAACAAAAAAGGAACCCCAATTTTCCAAGCACTTTGCAAGTTCTTGTAAATTAGAAACCAGTAGCCTGCACTTGTCTCTAACAATAGTCACTTCACAGTTCACACCATTCTCAAATTTAGAGCACTTCCATTCTACAGCAGCATAAACCAATTATACCACATGAACACTCTGTACTTTCTCTAGTTCTTGTTAAATATAATTCTTAACTCAACACCATAACCGTCTTCACCATTGTTATCATCCATACTTCAGTCTAGTGTGCATAAATTTCAAATACATTACAGCACATGCCTGCAGGTCTTCCAATTCACCAAATGAAAACTCCGGGATATCAATGTGGCCTTCGTTTGTCTTGCTCTCCTCTTTAACAAGCCATTCCCCTATTTCAATTATATTCAAATGTCAGATGATTTTACGTACTGCACAAACATTCACTTTTTCTAAAACATAACCCACATAAGCAACTCTAACTTGCCTTTGAACTTTAAGGTTAATTCATATGTGTAGCCAACACGTTTATTGTTCCGCACAGTTACCAAGAAAGCCTACTTAAAATTCCACAAATTATCATCAGCCAAACATCTAGACTGAAGCTAAAAGCAATGTTCTTGTTTAAGTGTTTAACACTTAAATAGCAGAGACATCATGGAGTGCAATGGATAGAAAGTAGAAAAAGAATATATCAAGGATCCATAACCATAACCATAAAAATCTTGAGATTTCGAGGAGCATGACAACCTATACAAAAACATGAAGCTCCTTTACCAGCATGAAATACTTATTTTGAATGAATTACATGCTAACTAATCAAATCAATGTGAGAGATTAAAAATGTTCCTAATGAAAGAAGGCATGGATCATGATTCATGGCACGTGCACAATACTGCACATTCAATTCCTATATTCCAGTAATCAAGTCTTGATCAGAATCAATGGCTCAATTTCAAAATTATTTGAAAATAAAGCAATATATCCTGTTCACTTTGATTTGCTTAATCCTCCCATAATCCCCCACCCCCCAATCATTAAATTAAAAAGATAGAAACTTACGTCACCTGCACATGTATACTTTTGTAATGTCTGCTTTGCCGTCAGAAAATCCCAAGGATCCCACAGAAGTAAGCAACTCCTACAACACAAGAGAATTAACACCAAAGCAATGTTTTGAAGCCTAACGCACTGCCAATATCAATAGTTACCTAGATAGCCTGACCAACATCAGCAGCGAAATAGGATGGGGAGAGTTTGGGCAAAGGAAATCTGAATCTAGTCAGAACACCAATCGGGCCAAAATCTAGAAACCTATACTTACCCCATTCTGACAAACTCACTACCAACTCACCCCTTATATGGGCAGGTTGAATGTATCACCTTTTGAACCTGTGTCTTAAAACCCATACCTGCCTTGATTCCCAAAAACTCAATAGATAATCGCCCACGACTTATATGGGCAGGTTGGGACTTTAAAAATGAAGAGTGGGATTGAAGGTATGCCAAATGAACCAAGATTTACAAGTAGAGTTTTCATAGGAAAAGCAATCATTACTTGGAAAATTCAACCTAAATTTGCTTCCATATTATAATAATTAAAAAAAAAAAACTCAGCCAGGGAGAGAGAAAATATACCTTGGTCCGGCTGTCATTGTAGGACACCTCACTAGAGTGCAGAAT
Organism: Litsea cubeba; assembly: GCA_012931725.1. NCBI lineage: Eukaryota > Viridiplantae > Streptophyta > Magnoliopsida > Laurales > Lauraceae > Litsea > Litsea cubeba. Next base: position 94,467,147 of record CM022946.1, on the reverse strand, counting down.
TCACTAGAGCAAACCACAAATATCTATTTCAATGCTCTCCAGTCAACGCTAACATAACTCAAGGTGAAACAAACCAACAAACTCAAGTAATTAGATTAAGTAAATAACAACAGTGAAAAAAACAAATTTCCTTTCTTACTCTTAGTCAATTTAAGTAGTAAAGCTACACTCACTCTCATAAATGATATAAGAGCCAAAGTACCCATTTCATCTTTTCGTTTGAATGGTAAGTAGTAAGTACCCATTTCATCTACAAAAACTAATCTAATATAAAACAGCAAGAAAAGATAAATCATGTTACTTAAATGATGGCTAGTTTATCACTATGATATGTAAGATGATGACAATGCCAATGAGATATAAAAAGAGCTTTAGTGTAAGTTGCAGATAGAGTTTAAAATAAAAGTAGCCCTAGATAATGCCATCATCAGGAGTTTCCATGCAAATGATTTCTTGTAACCCACAAGGCCTGCCATTGCAAGATCTAGACAATTAATATTACATGCCCTCTCAATAATACAAGCTCACCAAGATGTCATCACAGTGGAACTAAGGGAAGTGATATACACCAATAGAAACAGTGTTGCACAAACCCATCCATAGATGAAGAGAAAGAGGTGAAAGTGATGGTGAAAGATAGTTTCACATATTTCATATTTGAACTCTTTGCAGACAGTACTTGCACTAAAACATCTGCAACACTCCTATCAATATCCTTCATTACATAACAAAGTTCAATACATTGTCCAAAATCAAGATGAAATGAATAATGGTCCAGAAAATGTTCAATAAGAAAACGAGGTAATTTGTCTAATGAAATATAAAACTCACCAATAATTCAATAAATCACTTTATAGTTAATCAAGCATCAGTTAGGCATATATGTGAGGATTTGAGCAAATTTTCTTTGTATCTCAATCTGCAATCAAGGCCCTTTTATTAAGAAGGGATTCAGTAAATATGGGAATTTGTTAAAGCCTAGAGCATAAAACATCAGATGTCTAAATAAGATTAAATCAGTTATGCAGTATTATAGTTTTATTATATGCTATTATTAGATATAAATCTCTCGTTGCTGTTTTCATGAGGATGGTTTTTTAAAAGAAAAAAGAGTTAGATGGAAATTTCGATGTATTTAGTAAATTGTTGTGGATAGAGATATGAAAAGCTCATATTTTGAGAAAAAAGAAAGAAAAAAGACTGAATGAACTCCATTGAACGAGTATTAAAGAGGTGAGGAATGACGGGTCCAAGTTGGAGATGGAGATGAGGACTGTCACTTTCTTAGGATGTAATTTTTCTTGTGGTGATTGGTGCGTATTCAATTCCTCTAGAAGGGGAGATTTTTTTATGGCCCTTCACCCTTAATCCTTTACTCTAGCACCTTTCATAGAAAGGCATTGCCTATAAGTCTTTTAGGTATTTGGATACACGATTAAACAGGGTCCCTGAATTCTTATTTCATGGAAGAAGTTTAGGGTTGCTCCCATCTCTTGAAAACATTGGGAATCCTTTTTTTTAGTTCCTATTGTGTTAAGAGAATTAGAAAATTCTAAACACCAGTTGTTAGCCCATGAAGACTAAGGTCCATGAGAATAGTGTAGAGCCCATGGGGTTTGCATTTTTCTTCACCTCTTTGGCGGCTTCAGGATGATCTTTTTTTAGTTGTGCACTGATTTCCAGGTGAAAGCTTCCATCAATAGGAGGCACTACAGCACCACTAGAGAAATTCTTTCTTTCTTGAAGTTTAGTTAATAGTTATCCCATGAGATTCAGATAAGTGACATATCAGGCCTGAGAAATCAAACACCCTGCCATGGATCACAATCTCAAGGGAAATGGGTAAAACAGGACAAGAAAATAGATGAGTGTGGAACCTAAATAATTTAGAGCTTCAAAATCTCATTCAATCAAGAGAGGATTAGGGTTTTCTGACATGTATCAATCTGGGGCTAGAAATTGAAAGGGCAAAAACCTGGAAATGATATCCTCGACCTTGTAGGTGGCTTCTCTTACTTGCTCTATCCACATCCTCACTCCATCATCATCATCACTCTTTTTTCTTCGGTCTGCATCCTTCAAGAAGGTCATGTGAATGAAATTAACAAGGCTTTACATATGAATCATATGATGCTAGTTAATGTTGATATGAATTAAGACCTCACACATCAATATCATGGAAAATGATGATAGAAAAAAAAAATGCAACATCAGCACACTGCCTTAAGCATTAAGAGTTAAAGTTAAAAAAAAAACATTTCAGACTTTTGGGAAAAATCCAAATTAAAAACAAAATCCATTAATGATACAGGAACAAAACTATCAATGATTCAAAATGATGCATACATCTTACCAATAGTGCATTCTATAATTTCCTGAAACATGACTGTAAATGAAGTAATAAACTTTGAGAAATGGTGACATTATCTGAAAGTAATCATACCAATTTATATGGCCAATTCAAAACAATACTCTAGATCACTATCAACAACTTGCATGTGTGATAATTGATTAGATATTAAGTGCATGTTCAAATGGTAAGATGACCTAATATTCCCCCTCCTTCGCTACTTTTTGCAATATGTTCTTTTTAATGATGTAACTCCTTTCTATAGGGAATGATTGGTCTTTCCTTGTTTCATTGGTGTCTTTCATGCCTAACTCAACTGCTAGCTTGGAAAGCAAATCCACTTTCTTTTATTCTAAACGAAAAGTGGGGCCTCAAAGATGCAATCCCTTTGGATGCAAGAAGCTACAAAAACTTTTGGCGTCTCAATGTTCCAAGCAATTTGATTGTTTATGTTGCTTAAAGTTTTGACCCCGATGACATGAATATCATGTGGGATGAGCACCCACATCCGTGGTGGCTTACACTAGTAAAAAGGTCTATGGACCCTCATGTGTCATGATTTTCCATCAATTGAGCACTTGGGGCAACTGCTATGAGCTGGAGGGATCCTTCGCCTATTGGAGCTTTTGGAGCTTTCTTTCTCGTTCAGCGATATCATGAGATTTATTGAGGCCTGGGCAAGACCCTTCTAGTTGGGTCATTCTTCTGCAACTACAAGTCCTAGCCCAAAATATCAATGGTCCTAAGAAGATTACAAGTAATGGAGGAGAAGAAAAAGCATGTGATTTCTTTAGGTGGGAAACCATTTTTTCCATATGTATAAAAATAAATATCAAACTTTGAAATACCAAATGAATTTCTTGACAATATTATCTTATTAACATACAAAAAGTAAAGCTTGTTTCTTTTCCCTTGTTATCCTCTGTTCTTCAATCCTGTTTCTATTTCTTTTTAGCTAAAGAAATAGAGAGTGTTGGAGAATTTACTTTCATTTCACTCACTTCTTTTTATTGAATATGTACCATGTTATCATATAATAAATCAATACATTTACAGGAAAATTATAAGAAGCCAAACATAACAATGAGATTCAACTGAATATAGTTTGAGCAAAATCCTTTAGACTCACACTGTTATTTAACTGCCTTGAAGGTGAAGAAAGCCCCCATCCCCCAGTAGTTTTGTTCCACTCCAGAGTGTAATGGAGCTACTTTCATCCATGGAAATGCTCCAAACCTTTTATTGGTGTCTTTTTTTTTCTTTTTCTTTTTTTCATTTTAATGAAGGACCTACCTATGATCATTTGAATCTCTTTACACACTGTTCCACCTTTAATGGACGCTGGTTATAATTTGACATTGATCTAGATATTAATGGCCCTTGAATTTTACTTACAATGAGTTGGCACAATGTATAACCATTCTGCACAAGGACTAAAACTAACTGCTAAGATCATTTAATCCGCTGCACATACATTAATCCACACAATTTTCATTCTACACATCATCACTATGCTTAAAAGAAGCATCTCACCCAGATTGATCCCAAACCAATTTGGGTGGGGCTAACTACTTGAGAGAGAGAGAGAGAGCTGGATTGATCCCAAACCAATTTGGGTGGGGCTAACTACTTGAGAGAGAGAGAGAGAGAGAGATAAGAATTTGAAAAAATTAAAAAAACAAGATTTATTGAACAGAAGAATTCTATATTCAGTACTAACTAGAACATAAGAGGCAAAATATTATCCATAGTACAGAAAAGACCCACTTTTTCAGAAATGGAAATAATGCAAGAGCACATAACAGAGATTTAAAGGGAACTCAGATATGATGCCATTGAAACTATGAGTTCGGCAAAAAATTTATTCAGAAAGTTTATTTTGGGCATTTGACATCATGAAACTAATATAGCTAATAGGAAGAAACGTTTTGCTCTTTAAGTGCATGTGTTTAATTTTCATGAGTAACTAGAGAGAGAGAGGTACCTGGTTCATACAAAGGTGGGAGGTTTGGGTAGAAATTCTGATTTGGTTGCACAAAATCAGAGAAAGGAAAGTCAAAGAACTGATTTAGTGTGGAATCACTAGCAATTTGCACCATCAGTAGAACGACGATAGAAGGCTTAGGTGCAATAAGAAGTGAGAGAATGAGAGGAAGAAGAGAAGGAAGAAATGCGCTACATACGTACATGGGTTGGTAAGGGTATTAGATGATGAAGAAAAAGAAGAATAGGAGATGATAAATGAGAGTACTCATCGTGCGCCGTGTTTTTCGTGTCTCCATCGCTGATGGCGTTGAATGCCTAAAAACAAAAACGAAACAGAACAAAAATGGTTCTCCATCCAAACGGGGATCAACATTAAAATCAACGGATCATCCCCCAAATCTACACATGAAACAAAATCCCTAAAATCCCCAAATTAAAGAAACCTTAAATCCCTTACATCCCCAAAATCCAGCCATAATCCCCATATGTAGTCATATATTTGAGAACTTTCAAAAGCAATAAAATAGAAAATAAATCAGGATTGTGATGTTTTACCTTGAGATTTTTGCAGAGAAAAGCAGAGAGAGCAGTTTGAGAGAACAATGAGCAGAGAGAGACCTGGGTTGGTCTGCATCAAATGAACTGAATATCCTTGTCTCCAACCTTCATTTCTACAAACCACAAAACCCAAGTTGAAATAAAAAAAAATGTCATCACTTGGTTATTTTCGTTCGGCAAAGCTTTCAGATCTGGCTGAAGATTTATAGAAATAAATCCATGGACAGAGATTCACCAAACAGCAAAACAAAAGCAACCAAGTTCAGAAATTCACAACTGAAAGATACAAATATTTAAAAAAAACCCAAAAAGTCTACATGAACGGATTCTGGAGACCGACCCCAAAATCCATCCATGTAGCAGGGCTAAAAAAACCCATTGAAGTGATCGTCAATGAAAGAGATAAGAGGTATATATAGAGAGACCTACAGATAAGAAAAGCTAAAGAGTGTAAACCTTTATGAGCATCAAATCAAAAGAAAAATGAGAAGAGTGATCTCAAATAGTGCACGAAAGAGAAACCCCAAATAGAGATGGCACGATTGATGGAGAAAGAAAGAAGGGAGGGAAGAAATAAAATGAGGGAAAGAAGGAAAAAAAGGGTGGGAATGCAAACACGACGGTAGTGAGCCCGGGAATCTCAACGACCATTTTTATTTCTTTGAGAAACAACTGTTGAAATACGCCTTTGTTTAAAAGAAACAGTCTCTAATATGCGACCGTTTTCAGCAATCGTTTAATCTCTTAGTCAGGCGTCGGTAATACATGATTTTGACGTAGTGAGACAAAAGGAGAAGGCAAAGGGACCTTGGGGGAAGTGCCCCTCAAGGGACTTTTGTCACCTTGTAGCGGTAGTCGATGCAGAACTTCAGCAGAGTTTTCTCTCTTTTTTTTGGGATGACTGATGGAATTTTCTAGACCCTTTTCCGTCCTTGGATTTCTGGACCTATTCTTCCTCCTATTTATAGGGTGCCCATTTAGGAGAGTTTATGGGCCTTAAATGTATTAAAGCCACATAATGGGAGGAGTTACAAGTTTTGAATGATTTATTTTGTAACTCCTTTTCTTTGGCTTCTGATTCGTCGGTGGAGAATTAAGTGCATTTAATCGCCTTTAATCTCCATGATGGGAGGAGTTACATGGGTTAAGGTCGTGTTTATGGCTAACCAGTAACTCCTTTTTGTTTGCTTCTGATTGGGCATGCAACTTCAGACATTGATTGCTAACAGCGGGCCGTGCCACCTCTTTTGTCGATTTCTCAATCGATCGAACAGAAAGTGCACTTTCTTGGTTTCCCGGTTGGCGATCAATGATGATTTGATACTCTCGGGAACGGACCCGTGATGTTGATGAAGATCGACGGATTTGGTGCCTCGAAAGTTAGAATTTTGGAAAACCATAGGGGCCGGAACGCGAAAAGGGGTCGAAAAACCCCCTTTCAGTGGAAATCCGGCGACCCAGATTTCCAAGGTCACTGGCGACCATGCACCCAGGGTCACCGGCGACCATGGGGTTTGGACCCTTTTGGTCGCCGATTTTCTACAGTTTCGTTCTGTCTTTCCGATTCTTTTTTCTTCGGTATTTTACCTGAAATTTTTGCACATTTATTGGCGTAATTTCCCTATATAAAACTTGATGAGAATCCTTTCATATTAGGATTATTAGTTTTATGGACTCAATCCAGTAGATGATATAATAAATTGATTAATTTCTTTATTTATCAATATATTCATGCTTTCCTTTTATGAGATGAATGGTGTTTTTATTACTTACCTGCATATAAACAATACGAATGACATGATGGTTCATGAGATGAACCAAAGTCCTCAAGTATATTAGATGTAACACTCTGGATCATAGTGCTGGTACATTGGATGTATTGAAGGGTCATGAGAAGCACCTTATGAACACTGTCTTTACTTCAGATCTGCTCTCATAATTCCTTAGCAATAGGCTCTCAATCCTGAGACATTAATGAACACAAGTTTCTATCTATTCATTTGTTTTGAGTCACCAATGAGTGAGGTCAACTGTAGGTCAACACCTCGGTGATTTTGGTACGTGTAGTAGAGCTATGGGAACATTCAATGGTCAAGATGGAATCTATCTTTAATATCCCCTTGTGCAGTTTAATGGATTTTTCATTGGTAAGTGCGCACTCATTCCGATTAAGAGTTAATTAGAAAGGTACCTATGATCATTATAATTAATTGGGGCTCAAGGATAATAAGATATGAATCTAAGTTTGAAAGACAGGTCCAATTGATCCATGGATATTGATGGAGGGGCCTACTTGTGGTAATAGGGAAGTTTAGGGTCTTCTATGTAATAAATTCCTAAGACTGGAGTTCAATTGCATTTATATAGTGGAGTTATTACAATTAACTATGGGCCCAGATTGCACATGAGATGTGGGGTCGCGAGTCCCAGTTGGAGCCAGCTTTCTAAGGAATCCCTAGTGGTCTCCATGCTAGCCCAATTATAGAAAGTTTTTATTTCTAGTTGAACTGTAAAAGGAAAGTTACTATTTCTATTTGAAGTAAGACTTCTAATAGTGGTAATAGTAAACTTACTAATTTTAGTAGAAGTGAGACTTCTATTTTAATTAGAAAATGAATTAGAAAGTTACTAATCATATTTAAAGTGAGACTTCAAATTATGATATAGTAAGTTGTCAATTCTTAATTGAAGCAAGACTTCTATTTTAATTGGTAAAGAAGAGGAGAGTTTATGGGCTATAAATAGAGGAGCTTTGTGTTGGATGTGCAGCCCCTTATTCCCCCTTGGAATTCACGCCCACAACACCTTAGTGCAAGAGTTGCACGCCCAGACCAATTGTGTGCAAGAGTTGCATGCTTCTCCCTCTTCTAGTTCTTCTTCTAGTTCCTCCTTTGAGTTTCTAGTAGTTTTCTCTTGGAGATCCCACCATGTTCTTGAGAAAAAGAGAATCTGATACAGGTCATAGCGTGGAAGATCAAGAGGTCTTGGAGATTCCTATTTGATATGAGAAAGTGTTTCATCATCAAAGAAATACGCAACGTCTCCATTAGAGCACAACCGAGCTCCAAAGTTATAATCTACTTCCTTGTATGCTGTAGATTTTATTGTGGTTTGTTAGTTGTTGTTTCTATCTTCTAATAGATTGTTTTACTGATCATGATGGCTGAGATTGAGGGTACGCATCTTGGATTGGTTTTGATAGCCTTCTGGATAGTTGATCGCTGCATCAAGTGGATCAAAATGTTTTGAAACCTATCCTAGAGGCCCACCTAATTTCCAACAATTGGTATCAAAGCCTTTCCTCATCTCTAATCATGTTAGACTAGTTAGCTTGATCTAATCTTTGCATGAGATGCGTAGAGGATAGAGCAAGTGCTTGTACGGATCAATTTTGATGGTTTTGCATGGATAATTAGTGAACCCATGTTTGGACACTCACAAAAAGGTTTAATAATGTTGGATGGATGATAGGAAGCCATTGGAACACGTTGGAAGTGATTTGGAGAAGATTGGACACGAACTGCAGAAACCCAAATTTCTGGTTTCCATCGGTTCGGTCGATCGAGACCCGTGCTCGGTGACCGAACTCTAGCAGGTCGGTCGACCGAGCCATCTGGTCGGTCGACCGAAGACACTGCTCAGAAAGTGCAGAATTTTGGATTTTTCAGTTTTGAGTTATTTTCTTAGTCCTATTTTGCCAGCATTATTTGGCAGCCTATTTGTGTTTTGTATTGTTGTATGAGATGCTAACTTGCAGGTGATCTTGTCCTCTCCATATTGCCCACAAGATTATGCTTTCTATTTATGGTTATTGGTTTATTTGAGGCTAAGTGTAAAGGGCACCATGGTTTCCTTGGTATCCCATGAAAGGGCAAGGCATGGTGAATTTCTTTATAGCCCTTTATTTCCATGTTTAGATTACCATGTAAGTCTCATCGTAGAGACATAGGAATTTATGTAATTTTCTAGATTTTTAAATTCTTGCGATGTCCGAGACGAAGAAGGAAAGCGATGTTGGACTCCTAATCAAGAGTTTGAAGATTACCAAAGGTGCTTTGAAGTTTCCCAAAGAGTTTGAGGAATTCCAATTTTGGAAGGTCTAGAAGTCCAAGAAATCTATTCCGCTTGGGCCATGTGGAGGAGAGGACTAGTTTCTATTTTTAGCATTTTCTATTTATGGATGAATGATTAATTTAGAATGTTTCCAAATCTGATCCAAATATAACAAGTTACTAAGATTGGTCAAATCAAATTAATTTTTGGAAAGAGTTCTAATTAGTGTTGATGACCCATGAGATTGACACATTGCTAACAATAATTTAAGAAACTAGACTTTCCTTAAAATAACTTGACTTGGAATCAATCTTTGATCATATCATGAGATGATTTGATGTTTATATATATGTGTGCCCTAATACCTTAAAGGGAAATCCTCAATTCAAAATATTAAGTGGGAGTGGGGCATTTAAAATTGAGAAATCTCCATGGTTTTCTACCATAGGTCCATTGTAAGGAAAGTATTAGCCTCGCGCCACCAAGAGTGTGGTCGTTCCTTCAGAGGCTTTTATTTGTCTGGTTACTAGATATGGATCTCCATTGGATAGTATTGGTGAGACGTGGTGGGGTTCACTCCCATAGGATGAGCTGCCCAAAACGGTTGTCACGCAATTTTAGTTGGTGGTCACACTTAACTAAAATAGTGATGTAGTATCCCATAAGATTTGCTTCATGTATTTTAAAAACCAAAGCTAATCAGGAGTCATACATAATTTGGTATGAGATACCTAGATGATAATGAATGATGGGGATCATGGATAGTTAGTCTTAATTCTAATTTTCACAAACTTTGATCCGCACCAATCTAAGTGGCATTCCCACTCTCGTAGGAGGCATGCCCTGAGGGATTGGGATTCCGATGTATTCTAAATTCAGTGCTTATGAGGATTCCCACATGAATTTGGTAGAATACTAAACCCTAATGTCATTTATATCTTTCATTGAATATATGGTTAGTTTATACAGCATGAATTCGAATACTTTCAATCCACTTGCAACCATCCTCAACTAGAATAAGTTGATGGGATCCAACTATATAGATTGGGAAAGGAACCTGGATATTATCCTAACCGCTTCAGGATGCAGATATGTCCTTACCATACCCTCCCTTCCTGAACCTGACCCTAATGCACCACAGGACGAGAAAGACATTTACACCAAGTGGACCAAAGACAATGAGATAGCTAGATGTTTTATACAGGCATCCATGTCTAGTGTTTTGCAAGATCAACATCAATCCTATAAGTCAACATATGATATTATATCGAACTTAAAGGAGATGTTTGTAGACCAGGTCAGGCCTGCTAGGCAGGATGCTATGAAAGTGCTGCTAAAAACTAAGATGACTGAGGGAACCCCAGTACATGCCCATATACTGAAAGATGTTAGCATTGAATGAGTTAGATGTATTGGGTGCTACGATTGATACAGAAATCACAGATTGACATGATCCTTCAATCACTATCAGATTCTTTCAACCATTTTGAGATCAATTATAATAAATTGGAAATGACTTTACTTGAGCTGTCTCGCCAGCTGGTAGTGGCTAAAGAAATCATGAAGAAAAGCAAAATCCCCCCATGACAGAAAAGTCATTTGCTAGGTCTAAACCGAAAGGCAAAGACCAGGATAGCAAGAAGAAATCAGTTATCAAGGGTCCTAAGGTGGAGAATGGTTCTACTAGTGGTGTGGCCAAGGCCAAGGATATAGGAGTAAAGGGAAAGTGTTTCACTGTGGTATGACAGGACATTGGAAAAGGAATTGTCCAGATCTTTTGTCTAAGGAAAGGACCTCAGGTATGATTGACTCACTTGTTTCTGAAGTTAGTTTTGCAACTGGTACTTCAGAATCCTAGTATGTAGACTGCGGTGCAACTAATCACATATGTAATACGTTGCAGGAGTTATAACCAGGAGGATTAGTGGCGGAGAAATCATTGTTAACCTGAGCTCGGAAGACATGACAGAAACAGTATCAGTGGGATTAGTAACTTAGTTGCTTTCAGATATTAAGTTGATTTTGTCAGATACATAATATGTACCGTTTTAAGATGGAATTTTAATTTCTAGTATAATGAATAAGAGTTATTCTATTACTTTTGGTAATGAAATTATCTTAAAGAGGAACAGTACTCTTATATATTCTGACAAGGTAATCAATGGCCTTTATTTGTTTGAGTCTCACAATGTATGAGATACATGACACTGATATTTATAATAGAGCATCATTAAAGAGGAAATTACCTTCATCTAATCCAACATTACTTTGGCAACTGAGGCTAGGTCATACAAACCTAAGCAGGATTGACAGGCTAGTGAAAGATGGTATCTTGCCTTCATTTGTGGTAGAACCAATGCCTTTCTGCAAGTCTGTTCTGGAAGGCATAAAGACAAAAGGATCATTTTCATCTAAGGGCAGTAGGGCGAAAGATTTGTTGGAGTTAGTGAATTCTATATGTATGGACCCATAAATCAGAGCGAGAGAATGATACGAGTACTTCGTCACTTTCACCGATGATTACTCAAGCTATGGATACATATACCTCATGCACCGCAAGTCTGAGCATTTTGAAAAGTTCAAAGAGTTTCGAGCGGAAGCAGAACAGTAGTTAAGGTAAAAGTATAAATACTCTTCGATGAGATCGAGGAGGAGAATATCTTTCCACTGATTTTATGGGATACTTATCAAGAAAATGGGATTTAATCCCAGTTGTCTTTTCCTGGTCTGCCTCAACAAGAAGTAGAAGAAAGAAGGGACCAGATTCTTTTAAGATATGATTAGGTCTATCTTGATTTTCTCAGGATTACCTACATTTTGGGATATGTTTTGGAAACTGCAATGTATATACTAAACCTCATTCCATCAAAGTCTATACCTAAGACTCCCCAGGAGTTATGGACCGTGCGAAGTCTAGTCTACAACATTTTTAGGGTTGTCTGGCACACGTGATGAAGGTTAAGGCGAATTAGTTGGAATCGAAGTCGAAAGTATACACGTTTATAGAATATCCCAAAAGAACTAAAGATTAGTTATTCTATAATCCCAGAAAGCAGAAAGTGCTTGTCAGTACCAATGCGGTCTTCTGGAAAAAGATTATATAATTGACCGGAAATCTCTAGAAAAGGTTATCTTGGAAGAAATTCAAGAGCAATCAATTCCAAATCAAGAATAACCGAACTTTAAGAAAATTCACCCATACATGACCCAGTAAGTTACAACCAAGTGCCTTGTCGATAGTGGGAGCATTGTCAGGACCCCTGACAGGTCTCAAGTTTTTGGGAGATTCTTACGAGCCACATCCTAGAAGAACCGAACAAGATCCCTATACTATGTTGAAAGCAGTTAATGACATAAGTTATAGGGAACGTTGGCTAAATGCTATGAAAGCTGAGGTTGAGTCTTTGTACTCCAATCAGGTCTGGGCACTTGTGGACTTGCCTGCCATATTCAAACTATTGGGTGCAAGTAGATCCATGAAGAGAAAGAGATGACCAGATGGAAGAGGTTGAGACCTTTAAAGGCCAAGCTTGTTGCGAAAGGATATACTCAGAAAGAATGTTCGAATATGAGGAAACCTTCTCATCAGTAGCCGTAACTTCAAGTCCGCTGGATACGCTTATCTATTGTGGTCCATCTTGGTTACGAGATTTGGCAAATAGATGTCAAGAAAAGCAGTCTCACGACGGCCATTCTTTTTGGAAGACATCTATATGATGCAGCCAGATAATTTATAGCTAATAACCAAGAGCAAGAGTTTGCAAGCTGCAAAATCCTTTTATGGACTGAAGCAGGTATCCCGGAACTAGAACATCCATTTAGATAAGGCAATCAAGTCATTTGATTTTGTCAAAATTCAGATGAGTCGTGTGTACATGAAAAGTCTAGAAGGCAGGGTAGTTTTCTGGTATTGTATGTCGACGACATCCTTTCTCCTATGGAGTGACATAGGGATATCGTCAAACAGTAAAAGTTCGATTAACTAAGACTTTTGATATGAAGGACTTGGGAGAAGCTAGGTACATTCCTAGGGATCAATTTCCATTGAGACTGGAAAAATAGGATGATAGGCTTATCTCATGATGTGTTCATTGATAAGGTATTGGTACTGTTAGCTATGCTTTGAACAAGACGGATATCTGTCATGCAGCAGGCCTAGTCAGCAGATATCAGTCTAGCCTAGGTTTTTTTATTAGACTGCTCTAAGATATGTTCTCAAATACTTGAGAAGGACTAGAGATCACATGTTGATTTACGGCAGTAATGAGTTTATTCCAGTCATATACATAAATACTAACTTCTAGTTAGATCAGGATTCCAGGAAATCAACTTCTGGGTATGTGTTTATGCTGTAGGCACTTAAGAAGCAGCTAAGGAAGTAGATTGGCTCAAAGATTCCTCATAAAACTTGGAGTGGTACTTTTGGCAGGACAGCCGCTCACAGTTTACTGTGATAAAAGCAGGACAGTCGCTAAGTCCAAGGAACCCATGAGTCAACAAGCATGTACAGAGGAAGTTTTACATGGTCAGATAGATTGTGCAGAGAGGTGATGTTATGATCACCAAGATAGCCTCTGCAAAGTTTCTGATTTTCTGGGAAAGCCGAAGACTTTATCGCGCATAACTGCCGATTTGTTTGTCAGAAGCCGAAACTGGGTCAAATGATGTCGGAATGACCTGAAATTTTAAGGTGCAGCCTCCTGACAATAACTAAGACCAACTATCGCCTTTGTTTGAGTTTTGAAAGCCATGTGTGGTCTTGTCGCAAGTAGACTTGATTTTATCGCGAGGAAGATGTCGCGTTTTGATGTGTGGTCAACCGATGTCCGATTGACCCTAAAATTTGACAGGGAGCCTATTGGAGTCATTTTGAGACTATCCATTAGCTGTGTTTTGAAAACCATAGTCCCGAGGGAGCTTCGCTTGCCGAGAGGCCTGATTTGGCTTCCTGAGAGTCAAAGTCTGGTCAAACGTTGTCGAACTGACCTGAAACTTGATGTGTGGCTCTTTGTAAGCATTTTGAAGCCAGCCATGTGCTCTGTTTGATTGAGTTATGGCCTTGGTGGTTCTCGCTGTTGAGAGGCTTGATTTTGCTGTTTGAGGGTTGATGTAGGGTCAAACGTTATCGGTTGACTTGGAACTTTACGTGGAGCCTTTTGGAGGTATTTTGAGACCATCCACAGGCTCTGATCGAAGATTTAATGTCTTCGATGCCGTAGCCGCCGAGAGCTCCTATTTAGCTACTGGAGGAAGTGAAGTTAGGCCAATAATTTTGAAATGGCCCGAAACTTCATGTATACTCCTCTCTTGGCTGTCTTGAAGGATCTTGCAGTTTTTGTTTGATTCTGACAAGATTTGATTTTTTGGAAGTAGCATTACCTGTTTGTAATAGGTTGCGGCTTCATGTAGCTTTCTTGATGTTGAAGAGGCAAAGTGACATTTTTTATCTCAACAGTCAGCTCCACAGTTTATGGCTTTTGATCTATTCCTGTTAGACCCCGTCCCGAGTTAATTGAGATTAACTCTAGTTAATTGAAATTAAAGCTAGTTAACTATGTTTAATTAAGCTAATGATAAATTATGATCGCATTGAATGGAATTAGCCTAAAATGATTGAATTGAGCTTAATGAAACGATAATGAATGGTTTGAATAGAGTTTTGAACTCAAATAAGGAAATGAGAGACTTTTATGTAAATACGAGTTTCTGCATATTTTGTCGAGTACGGAAAATCTTGATACCAACACGCATATCTTGAGGATTACGTTTACTTTCGTAATAGCTCGAAGTAGTTCGGTGAGAACGGATCAAATGACCTTTCATTTGACTCGAATTGTAATAAAAAGAGAGGTGGCTGGCCAAAATTCAAATTAGAAGCTTATATAAGCTAAGAGATGAACTCATGAGTTCATTCAACTCATTCTAACCCTAGGCCCCTTCTTCTTCTCCTTTTCTCTTCTTTCTTCCATTTCTTTTCTTTCAAGCATCAAGATTGAAGCTTTGGCTGTACTTTTGAAGAGGATTTCATCCACTTCATCTTCTTCCTCAACTTGTTCTATTTCCTTGGAGTTGAAGCTTGAGAAAGGAGATTCAAATTGGGGAAATTCATCAAAGCCAAGGTACAAAGAGGCTTTTTATCCATTGATCTTCAAATAGAGGCAAGTATATATGCTTTCCATGATTTATGATGTTTTAAAACTTGTAAGAACTCAAGGAGTTCAATCTCCAAATTTCACTTCAAAAACTCTAAAGTTCTAAACTGAACTTCTGGGCACAATTCGGTCGACCGACACCCTGATCGAACTGCTGACCAAAACTGGTCCAGGGTCATTTTTTAGTGTGTTTTAGTCTCTGGAAAGCTGACCGACACTCGGCCGACGCCTGACCGAGCCCACCTGATAGAAATGCATAAAAAATCCCAGCTTCGGGAGAGCTTACCGAACTGAGTTCGGTGAGCCGAAGTGGAAATTTTCGGTCGACCCTCGGTCGACCGACAAGCCGATTGAGAGTTCCTTGAAGCATCAGAAATTCTGAAGCTTTTGGAGTGTGGATCGCGGTCAACCGAGTGGTCGACCAGGTGAGTTCAGTTGACCGAGAGGTAGACCGAAAGGTGACCGACTAGATTATCAAGGATTTTTAGAGAAAATGCAAGGTTCTGGAAGGTGAACCGAAATGAGTTCGGTTAACCAAGAGTGGCACGTCGGTCAACCGACAGATGACCGACATGTTGACCGAACCTGTGGAACAATTCAGATTGAGGTCTGATTTTCTTGAAATAAAAGCCTAATTACACAGGCTAGTTTTATTGATATCTAAACCTTCATAGGTGTTACCTAAGGTTATCGGAATATACAAATTACTAATTAAAAGTGATGTTCATCAAGAATAACACATACATTCGATAACGAACATTTCACTCAATTGTTGGTTTAGAAGTCTGAAAAGGATTTGATTTGATTCCCGAGTCTGACACTACATAGTAGTTTCCCTAAGCTTGTTATTGAGCTGAACTGAATTAACAAAATGAATTAATGAACTGAATGAATAGTTACTAAATGTAACAATGTAATGAACAATCCTACTGCAGTAGATGGAATGGGGGCGTTTCGGAGCTCCGTGGCGATGCCAATGATCTCTGATCAAGACACTGGTAAATCCCACCATTTGATCAGGCATTGATAAGTCATGTAATAAAAAGAGTACTCACTGAATAACCATGCAATGACTAACTGATGAATTGATAATGAATGACTAGTATTTGTGTTTACAAATACAACGATTGTTTCCGTTGGAAGAATTGACTTGAAATGAAATGAATTATTAGTACTTGATTACTGTAGTTGATTTGATTTTATATAGAATTGATTTACTGATTGATAGCATGTATTATCATAGTTTTGTATGTACATTGTTGAAACCATCGTATTCACAGTGTTATTGATGACATTACAGGCCCAATTGCCCGTACCGTCTTGCAGAGGCCGCACCGCCAGCGGAGGAGGCCTATCCGATACCTCTGGGAGGTTTAATCAAATGGACATGACCTGAGTGCAAACGAGAGAGATTATTTTAAAAACATTTTGAATATGATTTTTGTGTAATTCATTTTGAATGTAAATAGAAGTCCCCTATATTGTAATTGAATATATAGTGGTTGACTTAATAGGAAATAGAATGTGTATATTGAACTTTACGGTTAGTAAAGAATTCGTAATGTATCGAATGTTTTAGTCAATGTATATATTCCGCAAAATGTACATTTGACAAGTATTAATGTTTTATTATCCCTTGTGGATTTCGTTTAACTTCGGTTAATTCGGAGTTTGCGGGAGTAAGTATGAGATCGCGACTCGGGGTTTGGCCGAAGTAAATAGATCTCGGCCCCGGGTCGTGACAATTCCAGTCTAACTATGAGCCTTGATTTGATGGCTTTATGTTAGTGGTTGAGTGCGACACGGAATCCGATGGCCACGGGCTCCGAGTTGCAACGCCATGTAAGTTTCCGCGAGATATTCAAGTTGTGTTGGAATTTTGTTATCCTCACACACGAGGATCCTGGGAAAAGCAAAAAAAAATTAATTAACCCCACATCACGCTCCCTGAGATCGAATCGCTGCAGAATCCCGATTTTGGGGCGTGACAGATTGGTATCAGAGCGGGCACGTTTCTAGGAAATAAAACACTCTAGAGATATTAAGACGTGTGGTGAAAACTCGTTAGACCTTTGACTAGACATTGTGTTCAGTTTGACTGTATGTTGTTTCTTTGAGTTCGATTTTTCTTTTCTTTTAGTGGGAGAGACTCCCCTGTCTCTTATTCTCGTCCTTGTTGTTAGGGAATTTGGAGGACCAAATTCACTTTAGTGGGGGAGAATTTAAAGTATCCATACCCACATTTAGTGTCTTTCACTTGTGTTTACGCCAAATATTGAGAAACTTTGTGTGCTTAGTGTGTTGTTTTCGAAGGACTTCGACAGATTTTCAGCCTTTCAGCATCATCAATGTGGTTAGTGAGAGAAGATGTGTGCATTTGGTTGCTAGAGAAGAGTGTGAGTAGTACTTGAAGGCCCCTTTTCAGCTAATCGAGGATCATCATGCAGCATACAAGTGTGGATTTTTGGGTGAAACTTAGACCATTTTTTTTAGACGAAGGACTGCAGAAGCCGTATTAGTTGTTGACTCTATGAAGGGTGAGGTGATTTTCAGTTAGTAAGGCAAGGAGTTGGTGCCAGGAACTTAGGAATTTCTCAAATTCAAGGAGCTTTTGTCATAGATTTGGTCGAGAACTTTGGTAACTTGTAGCTGTGCTGGTGCAGTCGCCTCAGCAGAAGGTACCAAGTGGATGGTTAGGAGTATTCAATGTCAATTTTCAGCAGTAGAAGAAGAAGTATTATGCAGAAAAGTGCATGACCTGATAGCATGATAAAGGAGATTTTGTGGATTTTACCGATTTATGGGTTATTGAATTGGACAGTGTACAGATGCAAGCTGAAGAAGTATCACAAGTTAGTTGCAGTTTTGTCTACTCTATAAATGGAGGTACATTAGCTGCGTGGAAGAAAATTGAAAACAATTTGGAATTATGAGGTAGTGAACAGAACTCGAGACATGACATTCGGATGAGGCCGAGATAATCGTTCTTGTAGGAAAGGTAGAGCATGAGACAGAGACAGAAGATTGAGCAGACTCTGGATTGTGAAATTCAAGTCTAGCACCACTTAAGAAAAATGACCTTACCCATGCAAGCCTGTCTACAACCACAAACTTATGCAAGCGTTAGTATCACCATGTGCAGCTTTGTATGACTTAAGGCACTGTTGACACCAAAAATGTCACTTTGCCTCTTCAAGATCCAAAGAGCTACATGTAGTCGCAACCTGCCATAAATAGGCAATGCTACTTCCAAAAATCAAATCTTGTCAGAATCAAACAAAAACTGCAAGATCCTTCAAGACAGCCAAAAGAGGAGTACACAACAAGTTACGGGCCATTTCAAAATCATTTGGCCTAACTTCGCTTCTCCGACAGCTAAAAGGAGCTCTCGGCGGCAAAAGCATCGGAGACACCAAATCTTCGATCAGAGCCGATGGATGGTCTCAAAATACTTCCAAAAGGCTCCACGTCAAGTTCCGAGTCAAACCGACAACGTTTGACCCTACATCAACCCTCGAACAGCTAAATCAAGCCTCTCGGCGGCGAGAACCACCGAGGCCATTACTCATCAGATAGAGCACATGGACGGCTTCCAAATGCTTATAAAGGGCTACATGTCAAATTTCAGGTCATTTCGACAACATTTGACCATAGTTTGACGCTCGGAAGCCAAATCAGGCCTCTCGGCGGCAAAGCTCTCCAGGACCATGGTTTCTAAGACAGAGCCTATGGATCATCTTAAAATGACTCCAATAGGTTCCCTGTCAAATTTCAAGTCAATCGGACATCGGTTGACCGCACATCAAACCGCAACATCTTCATCGCGACAAAAGCAAGTCTACTGGTGATAGGACCCCAAACGGCTTCAAAACTCAAACAAAAGCCTATGGTTGGTCTTATTTATTGCTCAAGAGGCTTCACACCAAATTTCAGGTCATTCTGAGATCGTTTGACCCAGTTTCAGCTTCTGACGGAAAATCAGCAGCTCTGCGCGACAAAGTCTTCGGCTTTCTCAGGAAATTGGAAACTTTGCAAAATAAAATGCAAGGGTTCTCATCAGGTTTCCTACAAAGAAATCAGGCCAATAAATGGTCAAAATGTCAAGGAAAAATACAGAAGAGAAAAAAATCGAAAAAACAGCAAAAACGGACACAAAACGGACACGAAGGGGGGAAAACCCCCCAGGGCCCCTGCGACCCTGGCCCAGGGTCGCCGGCGACCATGGAGCCCGGGGTCGCCGGAAGGCCCCGGAAACCCCGGTTTTCGCCGTTTTTTTCGCGATTCGAAGCGCCCAGCCTCTGGTACTTTCCAAAATTCATACTTTTGAGACACCAAATCCTCTGACATCCGTCCAAAACACGGGTCAATCATCAAGAGTATTGAAAACAATATTGATCGCCACCCGGTCAACCAAAAAAAGTATGCTTTCTACCCGACCGATCAAGAAATCGACAGGACTGATGGCACCGACCCGCTGTTGGCAACAAACACCTGAAATTACATGGTCATCTGATGTCGATCTACATGAAGATCCATCGATGATCATCACCAGAAGAATCCCAAAAGACGCGGCACGGCCCGCGACTCTTCAGATTCTCGGCGACCACTTAATGTGATTAATTGACTAACTTTATTACAGTCATTAATCCATTTCTTTGGACGGACCAATAAGAAGCAAGCATCCGGGAGTTACAAGTCAAGAGATTCATGGCATTTAACCCATGAAACTCCTCCCATCATGGCGATTAAAGGCGATTAAATGCCCTCAATCTCCTCCGGCCAATCAGAAGCCAAGAAAAAGGAGTTACAAAATAAAGAATTCAATTTTGTAACTCCTCCCTTTATGTAGCTTTATGACAATCAAGGCTCATAAACCCTCCTAAATGGCCACCTAAAAGCCTATAAATAGGAGAGCTCTCCAAGAAGAAAGGGATCGAAGAAAGATCGAAGAAAAAATCACAGACAAAGCACAGAAATTCAGAGAAGGAAAAGAGAGAAAACTCTGCGGAAGTTCTACACCGGCCACCGCTACAAGGTGACAAAAGTCCCTTGGGGGAACCCCCCCCCCCCCCCCAAGGTCCTTGCCTTCTCCTTCTGCCTCCAATGGCTTAGATGTGGCTTTTCAGCCCGTCTACTCGGCTTTTTATTGGACATAGGACCTTCTTTTGGTCTTTGTCCTCTAAAAACCTGAGGTTATAGACAAGCCAAGCGAATCAATAGCATCCTCTGTTCTCATCTGCATGGATGATGGCGAAGCCCACTTATGGCTTGCGATCGTCAATCTAAACGAGTCCCCCATAATCTCCTGAGAAGTTAGATCCTCCTTTTCTTGCTTTTCATTGTAGTTTGTGTTTTTTTAAAAGAGACAAAAATCACAACTCTTGTCTTTCATTATTGATAAGAATTGTAAATCGGCTATAAACGCCAAAATCGGCTATAAACGCCAAAAATCGGCTATAAACGCCAAAATAGGCTATAAATGCCAAAAAAATCGCCTTTCACGGCAAACCAAGAAAATGTCTCTTTTCTTAAATATATGTGCAATGGAAAACTTGAAAGAAGTTGATTTCCTTTTTACTTGCGAAGGTTGATCTCCGGATCACCACTTGCAATTCCAAGTAAAATAGAAAATCTGGCACACCCACACAAAAAAAAGAAATGTTGATGCACGCCCCTGCCCCCCGGGTTACGAAAGGGTCGGACCCGACGGACTCCCACATCCGCCGACCTCGGTAGGAACCGAGCAAGAGCGCGGTCCATCAAGCTGGCTCCACCCGGTGGGACTCGTTTATTTGAGAACACGATGCTAGAAATGAAATATTTGCATATCATATATTTTGCTCTATGCTTATATTTCTTTTCTCGATTCCTTGGCTACTTTATAATTGGTGGCCTATGTTGGATTCCGCATAAAAAAAATGAGATGAGATTTTTTGTTTGGAAATTTCTAATTCTTTGAATTTATTTCCACTCTTTCTCTTTTCAAAAACAAAAAAAACAAAAAAAAATCAGATTTTTCAGTTTGGATTCAAAATTGAGAAACCTTGATCCGTTCCTATCGTTCATCGCGCTTGCAGAAATGTTGAGCCTGTTCGACTAAGGTTTTGGGCCATCGTTTCTCTTCGATGAGTTCATTAAAGATCTAAAAAAAAATGAGATGAGATTTTTTGTTTGGAAATTTCTAATTCTTTGAATTTATTTCCACTCTTTCTCTTTTCAAAAAAAAAAAACAAAAAAAATCAGATTTTTCAGTTTTGGATTCAAAATTGAGAAACCTTGATCCGTTCCTATCGTTCATCGCGCTTGTAGAAATGTTGAGCCTGTTCGACTAAGGTTTTGGGCCATCGTTTCTCTTCGATGAGTTCATTAAAGATCTAAAAAATATATATATATATATAAAATTTAGATTTCTCAGTTTGGATTAAATTGAGAAACCTTGATCCGTTCCTATCGTTCATCGCGCTTGCAGAAATGTTGAGCCTGTTCGACTAAGGTTTTGGGCCATCGTTTCTCTTCGATGAGTTCATTAAAAATAAAAAAATATATATATATATAAAAAAACAAAAAAAACAGACATAGACCACTAAGGTTAAACCAACTGTGTTCTTTGATCATGGTTGATTCAAAGAAAAGCCTTGTCCAGAGTGTGGAGACAGCTTGACTGTTTTAGGCAAGGGTCCTCCAAACGGGTTCATTAAGTAATCCTACCCTTACCTGGGGGCAATTCTATCAATCAAGATTTCATAAGACCGGGTTAGGAGGCCTATGTGTACTCTCTCGTCTTTTAAATAATTTTTTTTAAAAAAAATAATAAATTTTTTAAAAATAAAAATAAAAATTTTAAAATAAAAAATAAAAAATAAAAAAAAATTTCAAAAAAATTCTTAAAATAAAAAAAATATAAATAAAAAATAAAAAAAAGATTTTTTTAAAAAAAAAATCTTCAAAATCTTCAAAAAAAAAAAAAACTTCCGTCATTTGGGTTTAGATTGGAGAAATCTTGGTCTTCTCCTTTCTGAGCACTGGCGCTCGCGGAAATCGCTGAGCCCGTGTTCAGATTGGAGTGCCTTTTGCTCTCTTTGATGAACCCGATATTGGCCTTTCAAAAAAAAACTCGTCATTTTTAGATTCAGATCCGAGAAATTATGGTTCATTTCTTTCTGAGCACTGGCGCTCGCGGAAATCGCTGAGCCCGTGTTTAGATCGGAATACCATTTGCTCTCTTTGATGAATCCAATCTTGACCTTTCAAAACAGAGAATCTCATCTCATGGATGCGGTCTCAAAACATTTGTGTCTAACGGTACTAGTACGCCCTTTCAGGGTCTACTGTATTGCGACCGGCACATCTGTAACTCCAACTTTATATTCTTCTTACCTCGAGCAAGCTCTACTTCTTGATAAGTCGAATTTAAGTTCACAATTGCTTCTAGCAGTCACTGGGATGCCCATTCTAGGCTTACCATACCTGCGATCAGAACAATTGTACCCTCTATGGCGTTTTGCCTTCTTCTTGTTGCTTGGGTCATCTTCCTCTAGCAATTTGAAAAGACGAAACCATAGAACTTCCCATTTATGATCATTATATTCTTGTGATTACTAATGGATGTGGTCTTGTTTCAGAAATTTTCGAAAAACTAACAATGGCAGCTTCACTAACCATTACTTTCGATGAAAACAAGCACCAACTCATGCTTCAACAGAAGCAAACTACGCGCACCTACAAGCGCCCCATCAGCTGCCGAAGCGTCAACTCCCTCGGCAACTCTCTGAACTCCGGGTCGACCTCGACTCCCCGGACTATCGTCTTTGGGACGCTGGGACCATTCCCACTTCCTGAGGAACAAACTGCTCCCTCCAAGAAGCAGAAACTCGCCTCTCAACGTGTCACTACCGTGACACCAAAGGCGAGCACCAGAAGGCCTGAAGCCCTGTGGCAGCCCCACGAAGCCTCGACCTGCAAGCAACCAGGTCTATCTCAAGACTTGGTCCCCAAGACCTTCACCAAAACAGAGAAGGTCCCAAACATCCACTAAGCCAGCATTCCTGGCCCCACTCAAGGAGAACCAGTTCTACCCTCTTGCTTACATGAAAGAGGAGAGACCCATCTCCAACCTGACTTCCAAGTCATCCCAGGATGAGCCGGCTTGTTCCTACAAGCCCAAAATCAGATCATGCATCACAAGGCCTCTGCAAGCACCTGCTAAGGCCTACAAACCTGCAGTTCGACCCTTCATCTCTGCAGGGGCCGAACTCCAAAAATTCAAAGCTTCGCTGCAACAGGCGAAGGACAGGGTTCGCATCCTATCCTTGCCCAGCTACAAAGAAGACAGGCTCGGCTGCTGCGCCCGAAGGAGCACATCCTTCATCGTCAAAGCCCAGCCAGAGCTGACCGAAGCTCAAATTGCTCGTCGTATACGCCGCCGCGCGTCATACTGGCAAAAGAGACTAGAGAAGCAAAGGACCCAGCCTCCTACACTCCAAGTCTCTCCCAAATGGGTCGAAAAAGAAAGACCCAACCAAGTTGCTGCCGTCCATATGGTTGGAAAAACCAGAAGGCGCCAAAAATCAGCAACAATAATCCATGTCCGACGTCCGACGACCCGCAGCGTCTCAAGGACAAGAAGACATTCAGAAGAATCTCCTGCTCCTTCAAGCAAAGGACAGCAGAGTGATCCTTCCTCAAGCTCTTCTTCAAAAAGAATGAGCCCCAGCTCAGTCACCAGGACAGTTTCTTCGTTCGAATCACGAAGGATGAATGTCTTGGCTACAAATTCTGAGCCACCACCCCGCAATCCACCTCCAGAAGATGCGATCACTCGCATCCAGCAGTTGGAACAGGGCCAGCAGAGGATTGAAACTCTGATGGAAAACCTTCTCCTCGCCTTCCAAAATCAGGCGAACAATGAACCTCCTCCGAATCATCAAGACGACGAGGTAAATGGAGAAGAAAATGAGTCACGCGCCCTTACCAAAAAGGACGTAGACAGTATCCTCGCCAAAGCAAAAGAAGAGGATATACTCAAGGAGCATGGGATCAAGCCATCCATATCCCTTATGGATGGACTCGGTCCCGTTCCCCACCAAATTCAAGCATCCTACTCTCCAAACATATACGGGGAAAGGATCAGCCAGACAGCACGTCATCCACTTCAAGATCCTGACGGGAGCTATCGCGGATCAAGATGCACTCAAGATCCGCCTCTTTGCAAGTACCCTAAAAGGTACGGCCTTCGATTGGTACTCCACTCTGCCGGAGGACTCAATCCAAAATTGGGCCATGCTAGAGACACGCTTCCTCACTCACTTCAAAGGTGAAGATCATCCCGCTACTATGGCTCAGCTGTGCAGCCTAAAACAGGGGGAGAATGAATCAACATATGACTTCATTCACAAGTGGAAAGCAATGGCATACAAATGCTCTGATGTATTGCCACAAGCGTCGCTAGTCGACATTTGCCGAAACAACATGAGAGCCAGAATCCGCTCCATGATCATCGGCAAAAAATCAAAAAACCTGGGAGAACTCCTAGAAGCTTCCATGGAAGCTGAAACGGTGATTAAAGACCTCAACAGTCAGAAATCATCAAGAAAAGAGCCAACCGCCATTGCAACCTCTAAACCAAAGAAAAAAGAGGTCCTCAATGTGCAGACCAAGTCAGCTCCTCAGCCACCAAAGAAAGCTGAAAATAAAGTTGCTGGTAAGAGACCTGAACTCTCAGATGCCTTCAAAGAACGAGTAGAGAAGAAATACCCATTTGATGAAGACGTTGATGAAATCTTCGGGGCTCTTGTGGCAAATGGCAAGCTCACCTTGCCTGAACCAAAAAGATCGGGTGATGTTGGCAAAACCAACGATCCTCGGTACTGTCCATACCACCAGATGATCTCACATCCTCTCAATCAATGCTTCGTTGTGAGAGAGAAAATAAATGAGATGTGGAAAAACAGAGTCATCACCTTTGACAAAAACTATGGGTCTGCCTCCGTCAACATGGTGAGATGTGGACAAACATCAAAATCACCAAAGAAGAAGATCACTACTTCCTTCAAGGTGATAAACTCAATCCAAGCGTCTGAGGAACTGGTTCCTTACCCGACACCAGACGGACAACCCATATCGGTACATCCCGATCTCCTAGAAGATGAAAATTGGGAGGTCGTGAAAACAAAGCCTATAGCTCAACAGCGAAGGCTGGCTAGGAAACACCTCCTCAAGCTCAAACGGCAAGAGAAGACCCAGCCAAAACTAGAGGTCAAAGAAAAGGCAGAGGCTTCCTCTACCGCTTCACTGGAGACAACAAAAACATCCCTTCCAGAGACTTCAAAGGGGGTAAGGAAATTCACTCTCAGTGATTTCATGCCACCTCAATTCAAAGAAGCCATGCAGGAGGCATCATACTCTTGCAATTCGGTAGTTGGATTCTCCATTGATGGATACGAATCCAGCGACACCGACGATGGATTCGAATCCAACTACACAGATGAGTGGGAGGAGTCCCTTGAAATAGGAGAATATCTCTCCGATGAAGAATGGGTTCCTGAATCTCATCTTATGCCAGTAATCTGGTATAACCCCCTACAGCCACAAGGATCCTGGTCTGATGATGAAGAAGACCAAGAAGCTGTACAAGAAAATGCTGCTGACCCAGCACCTCTCATTACTCCAGTGGAAATCAACCATGTTGAGCCACAAAGAGTTGATGAAGAAGATCCGGCTCCCATGCCTGATCTTGAAGAATATGCAAGGATCTTGCAGCGACTCGCTCTAGAACAAGAGCAAGACCGCGTCAACGAGCCTCCTCGCAACCCAGAGCCTGAAGTCCCTGAAGACCACCAGGTACATCCTCCCTTAACTCCTGAAAATGGAGAAAATTGCTGGATAGACGATCCTCTTACATCCGAGGATGAGTCTGACTCCGATCAGGCAACGTCTCCCGTCAAAGCTTCCTGTAATGTGATAATTCGGGATTATAGCTCTTCCGAAGCATCGTCTGATGAGAGCACTTACACTCCGGCGACGCCTAGCAATGTATCTTTTGAAGCCACCTCGTCTCACGTGACTTTCACTGAGATGACACCCTCTCAGGTTTCTTCTCCTGAGACTGTGACTTCAAAGTTCACACCCTTCCTGACTGAAGAATTCCCAGCCATTGATGCTTGGGATGATGAATTAGTCAACGAAGAAGAAAGGTTGCTGGATGCTGTTCAGGACTTGTTCCCGGAAAATGCTCCGTGCAACACGATCACTGAGGATGGCAACTCTGCTGCTGATTCATCCTCAGCAAATGAAAAACGACAGCCTCTTGATCCTGAAGACAATCTTCCAAACGAAGACCCTTCTCAAGAAGCTCTCGAAGTTGGTAGAGGCACCCGCTCTGGTCGGGACTACCACAAAAATTACAACCAATCTTCCTTTACATATGTAAATCCTTCGGGAAAAGATGTTGTAAGCGCCCCTAGTGGCAACAATGATGAACATGCAGGCCCTAAGGAGGCTTTCAAGTATGACTTGATTGAACACTTCAAGCACATACCTGCACGTCTGCACATCCTAGATTTGTTGCGAATGTCTCCGCACACTCGTGATAATCTCATTTCGGAATTACAAAAGCTGAATGAGGATGTCGACAAATATGCCCCGCAAGTCCTCCAAATTGAAATGGATTACCGGGTCAAAAACTCAGAAGCCTCCTCAAAGGGAGAAAAGAAGAAAACTGAGGGATCATGCATTGAATGCCTCTCAGGTTAAAAAAGCAGCCAGTGCAACCATCGCCTTCACAAAGGACGACCTCCTACTTGGCGAAACCAGGCATAACCGACCCCTGTACTTCATAGGGTATATTAAGGAAATGCCTATGCACAGAGTTCAGATCGACCCAGGTTCTGCACTCAACCTCATCTCCACATCAGCTCTTGAAGAGTTGGGCATCCCACCCAGCAAGCTGAGCCACACATCTGTATCTATCTTTGGATACGATGGGAGTACTCAAAGGCCTATCGGCAAAATCAGGTTCAAGTTGCAGATCGGTGATCTTATCTCTGAGGTCACAGTGTATGCATAAACCCTTCATGCTACAACATCCTTTTCGGACGCCCTTGGATCCATGAGAATGGTGTTGTCCCTTCAACTCTACATCAATGCATCAAGTTTGTTGGCGACGACGGCATGATACATCGAGTCTTTGCGGACAGAAAACCCTTCAAAGGTAAAGAAGTCCACTTCGCAGACTCACAGATGTATGAAGGTGAAAAAGAAGAAGAGGAGAAGCACACAGCATCCTTTGCCGAAAATCTCCAGAAAGATAAAGGCAAAGCTCCTCAACAATCACCGGAAGAAAACAAACCATCCGGTAAATCTGAAGAGAGTATTCAAACTCCCTTCATCATCTCCCTCAAACCTTCAAAGCCTTTGGTCATCACAACTAAAGTGAAGAAGGCAAAACAAAAGCCTGGGGGCAAATTTGTTGTCTCTTTCGTGTCTATCATGCAAGACACGGACTCGGATTCAGAGCCGGAAGACGACACATCGCTAAGCCAAGCTGACACTCAGCAAGTTCAGCCTGCTCTCACTCCAATGGAGATAACTTCTGACATAGAAGATCCTACGTCAGCTTCCTTCGTTGTTCCAGCAACTTCAGCAAAGGAAAAGCCGATCTTCTTCCATAGATCGGATGCTTCTTCATCAAACTCCATGCTTGAACCTTTCCAAAATAAAGGTATGCCTCAACTATCCTTATACAGTTCTGTGGCACAAGCTATTATGAAGAAAATGGGCTATGACGCTCAAAACCCAGTCGGTTTGGGAGAAGGACGCGGTATTCTCACGCCATTGGGGCCCGTCTTGACCAAAAGCCAGCTGGAAGATTGGAGACTCTACGGCTATGTAGAAAAGTCTTCACATGGGTTAGGGTATGATCCCGACACTCCCTTGAGACAGTTGACACAAAGGCTTAAAAGTCAATATACTGACCAAGCCTCAACTTCTCAAGTCCATGAAGACATCGATCTCCCTGGATATCTCTTTAATGAGTCACTTGACAAAGATCCAGGAAGCTCATCCAATTGGCACGATTTCTCCGAAAATGAAGAGGAGTTGTCCGATGGAACAGACGTGTGGTCTTCTGACCCAGAAGAACCCTCATCTCCAAAAGAAGTAGCCAACTTTGACCCGGTTTCAACAGGCGATTGGGATCATCTCATAGCAAGCCTTGGGAAAATTAACGATCAAGAAGACCCGTGGAAAGGAACAAAACCTTGGTCTGGAAACGCCTTTGAAAACCCGGAAGGTTTCGTTGAGCTGGAAGCCTCTGAAAATATTGTGGAGGAACCACCTTCGAACCTTCCAACAGAAGATCCTGTTCAAAAGATAGACTTGGGAACACCAGATAACCCACGTCCTGTATTCATAAGCAAGAATATAAAGGATGATGAGTTACCCGAGTATATCGCCTTTCTTCGTGAGTTCGTTGATTGCTTTGCATGGTCTTACGCTGAAATGCCAGGCTTAGACCCCAAAATAGCGGTTTACAAGCTCAATCTTCAAGAAGACATCAAGCCTGTCAAGCAAGGCCAAAGAAGATTCCGTCCAGATGTGATGGATAAAATTGAACAAGAAGTTCAAAAACTCAAAAGCGTCGGCTTCATCCGTGAGGAACAACATCCTGAATGGTTGGCCAACATTGTCCCCGTGACAAAGAAGAACGGGCAGATCAGGGTCTGTATTGACTATAGAGACCTGAATGGCGCATGCCCTAAAGATGAATTTCCGCTCCCCATACCAGAGGTAATGATTGATAAAACCTGTGGATTCGAGCGAATGACATTCATGGATGGTTTCTCTGGCTACAATCAGATAAAGATGCATCCTGAAGATGAAAAACATACATCTTTTCGGACCCCATTTGGCGTGTATTGCTACACTGTCATGCCATTTGGTCTGAAAAATGCTGGTGCCACATATCAGAGGGCTATGATGAAAATATTCCAAGATATGCAGCACAAGACGGTTGAATGTTACGTTGATGACCTCGCCGTCAAAAGCAAAAGAAAAGAAGATCATCTCGAAAACCTTCGAGAAGTCTTCCTCCGGCTTCGCAAACACAAACTGCGAATGAATCCTTTGAAATGCTTCTTCGGCGTCTCGTCGGGTAAGTTCCTCGGATTCTTAGTTCGGAAAGCTGGAATAGAGCTTGACCTCATAAAAGTCAAAGCCATTCTAGAAATGCCCTCTCCAAGAACCTTGAGAGAACTCAAAGGCCTTCAAGGGAGATTAGCCCACATCAGACGGTTCATCTCCAATCTTTCGGGGAAATGCCGTCCATTCTCCCGATTGATGAAAAAAGGTGTAAACTTTGTCTGGGATACTGACCGTGAAGCTGCTTTCCAAGACATCAAGTCATACCTGACAAAACCTCCAGTGTTAGCTGCTCCTACCACTGGAAAACCATTCATCTTGTACACAAGAGCCCTTGATCACTCTTTGGGAGCTCTGCTTGCGTAAGAAAATGATCAAAGAAAAGAAGCCGCTCTATATTACCTCAGCCGCATGCTAGTAGGTGCAGAGCATCGCTACTCTCCAGTCGAAAAAGAATGTCTTGCAGTGATGTTCGCCGTACAAAAGCTGCATCGCTACTTGCTTTCCAACACAGTATACCTGGTCTCGAGGGTCAACCTCTTGAAGGTCCTTGTCACAAAGGCAGGTTCTCTCAATGCTCGACTGGCCAAATGGTCCATCCTTCTATCACAATTTGATATTAGGTATGTACCACAAAAAGCAATCAAAGGTCAAGCTCTAGCGGACTTCCTCGCAGAGCATCCATTGCCTAAAGATTCTCCACTCAGAGATGATCTCCCAGACGAACCAGTCTACAATGTGGAGACTTTCTCACAAAGTGCCTCCTGGGACATGTACTTTGACGGTGCAACCAGGACGAACGAAAAAAGACAGCTGATCTCGGGAGTTGGCATCCTCTTTGTTAGCCCCGACAAATACATGATTCCACACGCTTTCTCGCTACTGGAACCATGTACAAACAATGCAGCTGAATATCAAGCTCTGATCTTAGGATTGGAACTCGCCATCGAATCCGGTATCACCATGCTGGAAGTCTTTGGAGATTCTCAACTGATCGTCAACCAGATGAATCAGAAATTTGAAGTCAAGAAGCCAGATTTGCTGCCTTACTACAACAAGGCACAATCACTTCTGCAAAAGTTTGACATCTGTCACATCACCCACATTCGTAGAGGTGAAAACATACGTGCAGATGCCCTAGCTGGACTTGCCGCATCCATGGCAATCCAGGAAGGGGAAAACATGCAAATCACAGTGTGCGAGATAAGAATCCTTCCTCCTCTTAACACACACCAAGCAGTTGCTGAATGCCACCAAGTGGTCGGAAGTCGGATTTCAATCCTTCAAACTTCAATCGGCGACTGGAGGGATCCGTTCATTGATTACATTATGTTCGGAATCCTACCTGAAGATCCAAAAGAATGGGTAAGCATCCAAAGGCGAACCCCAAGCTTTCATTTGGATATTCCTTCAAAAATCCTTTACAGGAAATCCTTCAACGGAGTACTTCTACGCTGCTTGTCACAACAAGAGGCTGAAGAAACACTCAAAGAAGTTCATGCTGGTCTTTGCGGAGCTCATCAGGCTGGACCTAAGCTCTATGATCAGATAAAAAGGTTAGGATATTACTGGCCTACCATGGTAGCTGACGCAATGCAATTTGCTAAGCGCTGCCAACAATGCGAAGTTCATGGAGATTACATTCACATGCCTCCAGAATGGCTGCATCCTACAGCGATCTCATGGCCTTTCGAAGCCTGGGGTATGGACATCATAGGTCCTATTTCTCTCCCTTCGAGCAAAGGTCATCTCTTCATCATCGCCGCTACGGATTATTTCTCCAAGTGGTCAGAGGCATTTGCGTTCAACGAAATGAAGACCTCATCAGTCCTTCAATTCCTGCGCACCAACATCATTTGTCGTTTCGGCATACCTAAAAGATTCGTCCATGATAACGGACCACAGTTCCGGGATCATCGATTCTACAGGTTCTGCGACAAATACAAAATCCAAAGCTATCCTTCGACTCCATACAATCCGACAGCAAACCGGTTAGCAGAAGCTTTCAACAAGACACTCTGCAAAATCCTCAAAAAAATGGTCTCTAATCATAAAAGAGACTGGAGCGACAAAATGTCTAAAGCTTTGTGGGCCTATCGAACTACCGTTCGAGGACCAACCCATAGCACACCATTCTCCTTGGTCTATGGATGCGAAGCTGTCGTACCCTTGGAAGTACAAATTCCTTCCTTGAGGGTATCCTTGCAAAATGACATGACTCAAGAAAGCAATGTCAAATTGCGACTCCATGAGCTGGACAATCTCGATGAGAGACGGCTCGAAGCTCAACAAAGCATTGAACTTTACCAAGCGCGCATGGCAGGATCTTTCGATAAAAAGGTCCGGCAACGCGCCTACAAAAAGAGTGACTTGGTTCTTGCGGTAAAAAGACCAATGGCCTTCGCTCACAAGTCCAAAGGCAAATTTGAGCCAAAATGGGAGGGACCCTATGTCATCGACAAGGTTTTCTCTAATGGCGCATACGCACTCCTAAACATGGAAGGTGACAGATGTATGCTGCCCATCAACGGCAAGTTCTTAAAGCGGTACTACCCTTGAAGACTTACCCAACTGGGTAAGAGCAATGCCTGTACGGCCAAAACCGGTTTCCAGGTACACGCTCGCTAAACCCACCCTTTTTTTAGAATTTTCATATCAAATGTTGAAATTTCTAGAAATTTAAAACGATGCTTACTTTCATCATTTCATTGTTCAAAAAAAAATATCCAAGTTTAGGAACCTTTCCCTAACTTGACCAAAATTTTCAACCCTTGAACCCAAAATTCATGGTTTGAAATAAAATCCGGATTCAGGGATTTCCAACCTAGTCCACCCTGCCTTTTACCACCTAAATGGTTTTAGGTCAAAACTTATGACCCTCGTGTCTTTAAACAAAAAAAAATGGTTTTTCAAAAAACCGCGAGGAAGCGACGCTTAGTCGATACTCGCAAAAATCGGAAGCATATGAACCATGTTCGACACTTCCAAAATCGCAGGGAGGTGACATTTCGTCGATACTTGCAAAATCCAAAATCATGGAGACGCAACATTTCAGTTGATATCCACAACCCAAATTTCAAAGGTTCGAAAAAACCTAAAAAACCATGGAGACGCAACATTTCAGTTGATATCCATAACTCAAAGGTTCGAGAAAACCACAAAATTCAAAAATTGTGGGGAAACGACATCAAGTCAGTACCCGCAAAACCAAAATTTTTGAAAAGCAAGGATGCGACATTCCATCGATACTTGCACCCAAATCCGTGAGGATGCGACATTTCATCGATACTCGCAACCGAATGAGCAAGGATGCGACATTCCATCGATACTTGCAAGAACATTCAGCAGGGAGGCGACTTTTAGTCGATACTTGCATTTTTGAAAACCAAACCGGCTATAAATGCCATCAAAACAGGCTATAAATGCCACAAATCGGCTATCAATGCCACCAAATCAAAACAGGCTATAAATGCCACAAACCGGCTATCAATGCCACCAAAACAAAACCGGCTATCAATGCCACAAACAAAAACTTGGATTTCAAAAAAAAAAACCGACTATCAATGCCACCAAAAACCGGCTATAGATGCCACAAAACAAACCGGCTATCAATGCCACCAAAACCGGCTATAGATGCCACAAAAAAAACTCGGCTATCAATGCCACAAGAAAAGCTGGCTCTCATGCCAGAATTGGCCTCCATGCCACAAACAAAAACCTGGCTTCCATGCCAAAACAATCATTTGACAAAAGATTTTCACAAAATGACAACCTTTTGATCAAATCCCATTTAGCAATTACTTTTATCACAAAAAGATTCAAGTGAGCGTAGGGATATATATAAAAAAAAAGAGAGAGTACCAAAAAAATATATACATGTGGTACCAAAAAAAAAGAGAAGAGAAAGTGTTCACAAGCACTACAAAAAATAAGTACAAAAAAAAATACAAGTGGTACCAAAAAAGAGAGAAGGATGGTTTCTGTAAAAAATATATATATATATATACAGGAGCTCAATCAAAAATGGTCTCCAGCCAAGAGTTCAGCTCCTCAAGCAAACTTTTAGCCTCAGCCGTCAAGGATTCCAAGGCACGCTTCTTCAGGAACCTGCCATGAGATGCTGGAGTGGGCTGTACCCCTTCTTTCACACTGGGAAGCTTATCCCGAGCAGTTTGCCATCGTTCACTTTCTTCATATTTCCTTTCAAGAACTCGATTGGCATCTGCAACCAGGCGAATCAGAGCACTCTCCCTGTCGCGAGCCTCTATTATGGCAATCCACTTGGCAGCGACTTGTGCCTGCAGATGCTCAAGATGTTTCCTGGCCTCATCGACCTCCCTATCAAGGATGTTAAGGTCATATGTCAGCCCAATGATGGTTACCTCTTCTAAGTTCTTCTTTCGGACTACCTGCTTCCTGCTTTCTGTAGCCTCATCCAGGTTAGACTTAGCCTTATCAGCAGGGTCCAGGAACATCTCCTTGAAGAACTGGTCATCAGGAAAACCAATGGTCTCAAACCACTTGTCACCCAGTGCAATGATCCTTTCAACGATCGCCCTGGCACCTGTGACATCCAGACCAGCCTCTTCGGCATCACTAAGAATCTCCTGCACATGCTGGATCATGCCAAATCCGGCTTCCAAGTGCCCAGAAAAGAGAGTCTCAATCCAAGAGCTCAGAACTCGCACTACCACCTTCTTCGCAAAAAGAAGAGATGGCCCAGCTGAAGATTCGCCTAACTCCGTTGGTCGGCTGCTCATATCATCATCTGTTGGAAGAGTAACAAAAGAACTCTTTCCAGCTGAAGCTACTCCTGCTCGGGAAGGAATCTCAGCACGAGGAATCTCCTCAACATTGTCAGAGCTGGTCCCAGGAATCTCTACCTCTGGATCAACCTCTGGCATCCCTTGCTCTGGTTCTGAAGGAAGCGACGGACCCTCCTCTGTCACTTCAGAACCTGCCAAAGAAACACAAAAAGGTATGAATATAATCCTGTTTGGAAATCATTTTCAGGGTTATAACTACAAAATACCTTCTTCGACGACTGGCGGAACACTTTCTTCCTCCATGAACTCATCGAAAGCATCATCAACATTTGCGTCCATCGATGGTTCAAAGTCATTGGAATCCTGTGGCAAGTCAGCTGGAAAGAAATGTGTTAGCAAACCAAGTCACAGACAAAAAAAAAGAAAAAAAAAAAGCGAAGTCGTACCAATTGGAGATTCTGGATTCACTCCAGAGTCCCTCGGTTCTTCTTCAGGTGCCTCGACAGGATCCATCACCACCTCATCGACTAGAACCTCAGGCATCGCCAAGTCTTCCTCTGCAAAAAAAAAAAAAAAAAAAAAAAACAAAGAAAAGCAGAAACAAGAAGCAAATCAGAACATGGAAAAATCCCATGAAAAGAAATGGAAAGAGAAAAAGGAAGAATCATACCTTCACCGACGGTCTCTTCTTCTCGGCTTCTCTTCTCTGGAGGCTCGTCAGCATCCACTGGCACATCCTCATTGATAGTAAGAGGAACTTCCAAGTCAGGAGAGTCCTCATGCTGCCCCTTGTTGCGATGATGACTCCTCCCCCTCTTACCCCGGCGGGCTCGCTTCTTAGAGGAACCTGCCCCGTTGTCAGAGTCAGGTTTCCCACTTGACTCCTCACTGGATGGTCTACTCTTGCCAGTAGACTCCACGGAAGCTTGCCTCTGTGCTGCTTGCATCCAAGTGCCAAGTTCGGCTTCCTCCTGTTCTAGCTGCTCTAAAGCCTCATCAGGTATTTCTCGAACAGCTTCAGAACCAATGACGCCCTGGTCACCGAGAAAGCCTATCTTGTGCTTCTCTCCAGAAAGGAAGGCCCAAACTTCCTCTCGCCGGACGCCATCCGACTTTCCAAGGCCCTTTCCAGATGCCAGCTTCACATCAAGCTCCTTCTTGGAAAGCCCCCGATATGCCGAAAAGCTCTCCGCGAGCCACTTCGTAAAGCCGGCAGTCCGGGAAGTCAGCAACACAGGATAAGAAATCATGGCTGTAGTGTCTTCAGCACTATAGAAAGCCCATGCATTTCTCCCGTCCTGTAAGCCTCCAAAGCGCTTCACCATGCTTGAAGGCGCTCCAACAACGCCTTGAGAAAAGCCTAGCTGCAAAGCAAAGCGAGAGGGTACATACGGCTTGATGTCGACAAAAAGATGTCTACGGTACACCATCGTGCCGACACGTATGCTGAAAAGCCACTCTCTCTCTGCATTCGTCAAGGAAAATGCCTTCCCGACCCCGCCCTGGTAGAGTCTCGGGAGGCACCAAAATCAAAAGCCTTCTTCCGCAACTCAGGAGAAAGCTTCACTGAAGACTGCCCCATCTCGACGTCCCTGAACCGTCGGATCCTCATGCGGGCAAACAAAAGTGATTCAGACACGGCTTTGCCCTTAGCCAGTCGAATCATCAGAGGATCATCATCCTGTGTGGCACCCAGCCGGTGGAAGCCAGGACAGTGGTACACGTACCATGAATAAAAGATATGGGCTGAAAATACCCTATTCATGGGAAGCCCAAGCCGAACCAAAAAAGCAACAGCCTGCAGTTCGGTGCACAGGTAGGAGTAAAGAGCTGGCACCAAAGCAAGCTGCTCTCCAAACGCCATCTGACAAGCCGGAAAAATACAATGCGGCCTGATGTGCGTTCCATCTCCTCCAGCAAAAATAGCCTCACCAAGCCAATAAGTGAGGTAAACAGCGAGATCTCTCCGCAGTGCAATGTCAAGACATATGGCGTTTGTACTGGCACAGAAATCTCTCAACTCTTCTTGCATGGCCAAGATCTTCTTTGAACTTGGATCCTGAGCTCCGGCTTCTTGGGTCACGCTATCAGAAGACTCCATGCTATCAAAAAAGTTGGGGAATGAAGAGCTAGAACTCTTCCAACTGCTGGATCTAACTTTCAAACCCTCCTTTTCCTTCAAAAAATCATAGAAGGCGACGAGCTAAAAGTACAGAAGCCTGAACTCCTCAGACTGCCCCTCGAGGACGCTGTCAATCGGCATAAACTCCTCATAGAGTTTGCCGAGGAGGGCAATCCAGTAATGACGCTCAGCTCCTTCAAAGAAAAACCAATCTCACCATTCGTCACAACGAAGGTATTGGTTTGTGGGAGGAATTGATTCCAGCATAG
Organism: Litsea cubeba; assembly: GCA_012931725.1. Taxonomy (NCBI): domain Eukaryota; kingdom Viridiplantae; phylum Streptophyta; class Magnoliopsida; order Laurales; family Lauraceae; genus Litsea; species Litsea cubeba. The sequence continues at coordinate 94,430,755 of CM022946.1, read as the reverse complement.
CCATGAAGGCCCTCGTCGGAAAAGATCACGGTCTCCCTAAAGGCGCAGACCGCATCAAAAATCCCGGCTTCCTTCAAACGCGCACTACAAATCAGCAGGACGCGATCAGTCCACGACTTCCACTCGGAGTCAGCATTGAAACGGGCCACGAAGTCGGAAAGGCTTGATCCAATTGATGCCGTCACCGCTAAAATACCCAAGGCCCACCGGTCTCAAAATCGACCGACGGATAATCAGACCTTGGTAGCCGCTGGATGGCATCAACAGGTCCATGTCAACCAGGCGACTCTCCGTATATCCAGGAGAACCGACCAACAAAAACCCCGGTCTTGATTACATTGTCCCTTCTCACCCAGCTTGAGGATCTTCCCTCTTAGAGCACGTAGGGGCAAGGCTCATGATCGAGACGGTGCGATCACACCGTCGACCGGGGGTGGTAGCAAACAGTCTTCTCACCAAGAAAGAAGGTAGGCTTGGGCAAAACGCTCTGATCTTCCAATCACCCATGACGACTGCTTACCATGATCTGTATAGAATTCCTCTCCCTTGAAGTGATCAGTCGATGCCTCATCTCATCTCTGTTGAGGGAGTCGCACTCTTCCAGATTTCTCTCAACATACTGGACCTTCTCAAAAGCCTGCTGAACGGCCGGATTAGAAGATCCTAGAAGATCGACGAGGTACGCTTGTAGCAGGCTCTTTACCCTTGTTCGTCCTGTTGACACCAAAAATGTCACTTTGCCTTCATCAAGATCCAAAGAGCTACATGAAGTCGCAACCTGCCATAAATAGGCAATGCTGCTTCTAAAAATAAAATCTGTCAGAATCAAACAAAACTGCAAGATTCTTCCAGACAGCCAAAAGAGGAGTACACAAGAAGTTTTCAGGCCATTTCAAAATCATTTGGCCTAACTTCGCTTCTCCGACAGCCAAATCAGGCCTCTCGGCGGCAAAGCTCTCCGGGTTCATGGTTTCCAAGACAGACCTATGGATCATCTTAAAATGACTCCAATAGGTTCCGTCAAATTTCAAGTCAATCGGACATCGGTTGACCGCACATCAAACCGCGACATTCTCATCGCGACAAAAAAGCAAGTTCTAAGGTGATAGGACCCCAAACGGCTTCGAAACTCAAACAAAAGCCTATGGTTGGTCTTATTTATTGCTCAGGAGGCTTCACACCAAAGTTCAGGTCATTCCGACATCGTTTGACCCAGTTTCAGCTTCTGACGGAAAATCGGCAGCTCTGCGCGACAAAGTCTTCGGCTTTCTCATGAAATTGGAAACTTTGCAAAATAAAATGCAAGGATTCTCATCAGGTTTCCTACAAAGAAATCAGGCCAATAAATGGTCAAAATGTCAAGGAAAAGTACAGAAGAAAAAAGAATCAGAAAAAAGCAAAAACGGACGCAAAACGGGACACGAAAGGGGGAAAACCCCCCCAGGGTCGCAGACCCCTGCGACCCTGGGCCAGGGTCGCCGGCGACCATGGACCCCGGGGTCGCCGGGAAAGCCCCGGAAACCCCGGTTTTCGCCGTTTTTTCGCGATTCGAAGGGCCCAGCCTCTGGTACTTTCCAAAATTCATGCTTTTGAGACACCAAGTCCTCTGACATCCGTCCAAAACACGGGTAAATCATCAAGAGTATCGAAGACAGTATTGATCGCCACCCGGTCAACCAAAAAAGTGTGCTTTCTACCCGACCGATCGAGAAATCAACAGGACAGATGGCACCGACCCGCTGTTGGCAACAAACACCTGAAATTACATGGTCATCTGATGTCGATCTACATGAAGATCCATCGATGATCATCGACAGAAGAATTCCAAAAGACGTGGCACGGCCCGCGACTCTTCAGCTGCTCGGCGACCACTTAATGCGATTAATTGACTAGCTTTATTACAGTCATTAATCCATTTCTTTGGACGGCCCAATCAGAAGCAAGCATTCGGGAGTTACAAGTCAAGAGATTCATGGCATTTAACTCATGAAACTCCTCCCATCATGGCGATTAAAGGCGATTAAATGCCCTCAATCTCCTCCGGCCAATCAGAAGCCAAGAAAAAGGAGTTACAAAATAAACAATTCAATTTTGTAACTCCTCCCATTATGCGGCTTAATGACATTAAAAGCCCATAAACCCTCCTAAATGGCTACCAAGAGCCTATAATAGAGGCTCCAAAGGAATCCAGATCGGAAAAACACACAACAAACATCAGACAGCAGTCAGAAATCCAGAGAAAAGAAAAAGAGAGAAAACTCTGCGGAAGTTCTACACCGGCCACCGCAACAAGGTGACAAAAGTCCCTTGGGGGGTACCCCCCCCCCCCCCAAGGTCCTTGCCTTCTCCTCCTGCCTCCAATGGCTTAGATGTGGCTTTTCAGCCCGTCTACTCGGTTTTTTATTGGACATAGGACCTTCCTTTGGTCTTTGTCTTCTAAAAACCCGAGGTTATAGCCAAGCCAAGCGAATCAAATAGCATCCTCTGTTCTCATCTGCATGGATGATGGCGAAGCCCACATATGGCTTGTGACCGTCAATCTAAACGAGTCCCCCACAATCTCCTGAGAAGTTAGATCCTCCTTTTCTTGCTTTTCATTGTAGTTTGTATTTTTTCAAAAGAGACAAAAATCACAATTCTTGTCTTTCATTGTTGATAAGGATTGTAAATCGGCTATAAACGCCAAAATCGGCTATAAACGCCAAAAATCGGCTATAAACGCCAAAATCGGCTATAAATGCCAAAAAAATCGCCTTTCACGGCAAATCCAAGAAAAATGTCTCTTTTCTTAAATATATGTGCAATGGAAAACTTGAAAGAAGTTGATTTCCTTTTTACTTGCGAAGGTTGATCTCCGGATCACCACTTGCAATTCCAAGTAAAATAGAAAATCTGGCACACCCACACAAAAAAAGAAATGTTGATGCACGCCCCTGCCCCCCTGGTTACGAAAGGGTCGAACCAACGGACTCCCACGTCCGCCGACCTCGGTAGGAACCGAGCAGGAGCGCGGTCCATCAAGCTGGCACACCCGGTGGGACTCGTTTATTTGAGAACACGATGCTAGAAATGAAATATTTGCATATCATATATTTTGCTCTATGCTTATATTTCTTTTCTCGATTCCTTGGCTACTTTATAATTGGTGGCCTATGTTGAATTCCGCATAATAAAAAAATGAGATGAGATTTTTTTGTTTGGAAATTTCTAATTCTTTGAATTTATTTCCACTCTTTCTCTTTTCAAAAAAAAAAAAAAACAAAAAAATCAGATTTTTCAATTTGGATTCAAAATTGAGAAACCTTGATCCGTTCCTATCGTTCATCGCGCTTGCAGAAATGTTGAGCCTGTTCGACTAAGGTTTTGGGCCATTGTTTCTCTTCGATGAGTTCATTAAAAATAAAAAAAAAATATATATATATATATAAAAAAATTTAGATTTCTCAATTTGGATTCAAAATTGAGAAACCTTGATCCGTTCCTATCGTTCATCGCGCTTGCAGAAATGTTGAGCCTGTTCGACTAAGGTTTTGGGCCATGGTTTCTCTTCGATGAGTTCATTAAAAATCAAAAAAAAAATATATATATATATATAAAAAAAAAAAATTTAGATTTCTCAATTTGGATTCAAAATTGAGAAACCTTGATCTGTTCCTATCGTTCATCGCGCTTGCAGAAATGTTGAGCCTGTTCGACTAAGGTTTTGGGCCATGGTTTCTCTTCGATGAATTCATAAAAATAAAAATAAAATATAAAATATAAAAAAAAAAGGACATAGACCACTAAGGTTAAACCAACTGTGTTCTTTGATCATGGTTGATTCAAAGAAAAGCCTTGTCCAGAGTGTGGAGACAGCTTGACTGTTCTAGGCAAGGGTCCTCCAAACGGGTTCATTAAGTAATCCTACCCTTACCTAGGGGCAATTCTATCAATCAAGATTTCATAAGACCGGGTTAGGAGGCCTATGTGTACTCTCTCGTCTTTTAAATAAATAAAAAAATATAAAAAAAATAGTAATAAATTTTAAAATAAAAAAAATATAAAAAAAAAATATAAAAATTTTAAAATAAAAAAATAAAATAAAAAAAATTTCAAAAAAAAAATCTTCAAAAAAAAAAGTAAAAATAAAAAAAAAGATTTTTTTTTTTTTTAAAAAAAAAAAAAAAATCTTCAAAAAAAAAAATCTTCAAAAAAAAAATCTTCAAAAAAAATCAAAAAAAACTTCCGTCATTTTGGGTTTAGATTAGAGAAATCTTGGTCTTCTCCTTTCTGAGCACTGGCGCTCGCGGAAATCGCTGAGCCCGTGTTCAGATTAGAGTGCCTTTTGCTCTCTTTGATGAACCCGATATTGGCCTTTCAAAAAAAAAACTCGTCATTTTTAGATTCAGATCCGAGAAATCATGGTTCATTTCTTTCTGAGCACTGGCGCTCGCGGAAATCGCTGAGCCCGTGTTCAGATTGGAATACCATCTGCTCTCTTTGATGAATCCAATCTTGACCTTTCAAAACAGAGAATCTCATCTCATAGATGCGGTCTCAAAATATTTGTGTCTAGCGGTACTAGTACGCCCTTTCAGGGTCTACTGTATTGCGACCGGCACATCTGTAACTCCAACTTTATATTCTTCTTACCTCGAGCAAGCTCTGCTTCTCGATAAGTCGAATTTAAGTTCACAATTGCTTCTAGCAGTCATTGGGATGCCCATTCTGGGCTTACCATACCTGCGATTAGAACAATTGTACCCTCTATGGCATTTTGCCTTCCTCATATTGCTTGGGTCATCTATCTCGAGCAATTTGAAAAGACGAAACCATAGAACTTCCCATTTATGATCATTATATTCTTGTGATTACTAATGGATGTGGTCTTGTTTCAGAAATTTTCGAAAAAACTAACAATGGCAGCTTCACTAACCATTACTTTCGACGAAAGCAAGCACCAACTTATGCTTCAACAGAAGCAAACCACGCGCACCTACAAGCGCCCAATCAGCTGCCGAAGTGTCAACTCCCTCGGCAACTCTCTGAACTCCGGGTCGACCTCGACTCCCCGGACTATCATCTTCGGGACACTGGGACCATTCCCACTTCCTGAGGAACAAACTGCTCCCTCCAAGAAGCAGAAACTCGCCTCTCAACGTGTCACTACCGTGACACCAAAGGCGAGCACCAGAAGGCCTGAAGCCCGTGGCAGCCCCACGAAGCCTCGACCTGCAAACAACCAGGTCTACTCCAAGACTTGGTCCCCAAGACCTTCACCAAAACAGAGAAGGTCCCAAATATCCACCAAGCCAGCATTCCTGGCCCCACTCAAAGAGAACCAGTTCTATCCTCTTGCTTACACGAAAGAGGAGAGACCCATCTCCAACCTGACTTCCAAGTCAACCCAGCATGAGCCGGCTTGTTCCTACAAGCCCAAAATCAGATCATGCATCACAAGGCCTCCACAAGCACCTGCTAAGGCCTACAAATCTGCAGTTCGACCCTTCATCTCTACAGGGGCCGAACTTCACAAATTCAAAGCTTCGCTGCAACAGGCGAAGGATAGGGTTCGCATCCTGTCCTTGCCCAGCTACAAAGAAGACAGGCTCGGCTGCTGCGCCCGAGGGAGCACATCCTTCATTGTCAAAGCCCAGTCAGAGCTGACCGAAGCTCAAATTGCTCGTCGTATACGCCGCCGCGCGTCATACCGGCAAAAGAGACTACAGAAGCAAAGGACCCAGCCTCCCACACTTCAAGTCTCTCCCAAATGGGTCGAAAAAGAAAGACCCAACCAAGTTGCTGCCGTCCATATGGTTGGAAAAACCAGAAGGCGCCAAAAATCAGCAACAAAAATCCATGTCCGACGTCCGATGACCCGCAGCGTCTCCAGGACAAGAAGACATTCAGAAGAATCCCCTGCTCCTTCAAGCAAAGGACAGCAGAGTGATCCTTCCTCAAGCTCCTCTTCGAAAAGAACGAGCCCCAGCTCAGTCACCAGGACAGTTTCTTCGTTCGAATCACGAAGGATGAATGTCTTGGCTACAAATTCTGAGCCACCACCCCGCAATCCACCTCCAGAAGATGCGATCACCCGCATCCAGCAGTTGGAACAGGGCCAGCAGAGGATTGAAACTCTGATGGAAAACCTTCTCCTCGCCTTCCAAAATCAGGCGAACAATGAACCTCCTCCGAATCATCAAGACGACGAGGTTAATAGAGAAGAAAATGAGTCACGCGCCCTTACCAAAAAGGACGTAGACGGTATCCTCGCCAAAGCAAAAGAAGAGGATATACTCAAAGAGCATGGGATCAAGCCACCATATCCCTTATGGATGGACTCGGTCCCGTTCCCCACCAAATTCAAGCATCCTACTCTCCAAACATATACGGGGAAAGGATCAGCCAGACAGCACGTCATCCACTTCAAGATCTTGACGGGAGCTATCGCGGATCAAGATGCGCTCAAGATCCGCCTCTTTGCAAGTACCCTAAAAGGTACGGCCTTCGATTGGTACTCCACTCTGCCGGAGGACTCAATCCAAAACTGGGCCATGCTAGAGACACGCTTCCTCACTCACTTCAAAGGTGAGGATCATCCCGCTACTATGGCTCAGCTGTGCAGACTAAAACAGGGGGAGAATGAGTCAACATATGACTTCATTCACAAGTGGAAAGCAATGGCATACAAATGCTCTGATGTATTGCCACAAGCGTCGCTAGTCGACATCTGCCGAAACAACATGAGAGCCAGAATCCGCTCCATGATCATCGGCAACAAATCAAAAAACCTGGGAGAACTCCTAGAAGCTTCCATGGAAGCTGAAACGGTGATTAAAGACCTCAACAGTCAGAAATCATCAAGAAAAGAGCCAACTGCCATTACAACCTCTAAACCAAAGAAGAAAGAGGTCCTCAATGTGCAGACCAAGCCAGCTCCCCAGCCACCAAAGAAAGCTGAAAACAAAGCTGCTGGTAAGAGACCTGAACTCTCTGATGCCTTCAAAGAACGAGTAGAGAAGAAATACCCGTTTGATGAAGATGTTGATGAAATCTTCGGGGCTCTTGTGGCGAACGGCAAGCTCACCTTGCCTGAACCAAAAAGACCGGGTGATGTTGGCAAAACCAACGATCCTCGGTACTGTCCATACCACCAGATGATCTCGCATCCTCTCAATCAATGCTTCGTTGTGAGAGAGAAAATAAATGAGATGTGGAAAAACGGAGTCATCACCTTTGACAAAAACTATGGGTCTGCCTCCGTCAACATGGTGACATGTGGACAAACATCAAGATCACCAAAGAAGAAGATCACTACTTCCTTCAAGGTGATAAACTCAATCGAAGCGTCCGAGGAACTGGTTCCTTATCCGACACCAGACGGACAACCGATATGGGTACATCCCGATCTCCTGGAAGATGAAAATTGGGAGGTCGTGAAAATAAAGCCTACAGCTCAACAGCGAAGGCAGGCTAGGAAACATCTCCTCAAGCTCAAACGGCAAGAGAAGATCCAGCCAAAACCAAGAGGTCAAAGAAAAGGCAGAGGCTTCCTCTACCGCTTCACCGGAGGTAACAAAAACATCCCTTCCAGAGACTTCAAAGGGGGTAAGGAAATTCACTCTCAGTGATTTCATGCCACCTCAATTTAAAGAAGCCATGCAGGAGGCATCATACTCTTGCAATTCGGTAGTTGGATTCTCCATTGATGGATACGAATCCAGTGACACCGATGATGGATTCGAATCCAACTACACAGATGAGTGGGAGGAGTCCCTTGAAACAGGAGAATATCTCTCCGATGAAGAATGGGTTCCTGAGTCTCATCTTATGCCAGTAATCTGGTATAACCCCCTACAGCCACAAGGATCCTGGTCTGATGATGAAGAAGACCAAGAGGCTGTACAAGAAAATGCTGCTGACCCAGCACCTCTCATCACTCCAGTGGAAATCAACAATGTTGAGCCACAAAGAGATGATGAAGAAGAAGATCCGGCTCCCATGCCTGATCTTGAAGAATATGCAAGGATCTTGCAGCGACTCGCTCTAGAACAGGAGCAAGAACGCGTCAACGAGCCTCCTCGCAATCCAGAGCCTGAAGTCCCTGAAGACCATCAGGTACATCCTCCCTTAACTCCTGAAAATGGAGAAAATTGCTGGATAGACGATCCTCTCACATCCGAGGATGAGTCTGACTCCGATCAGGCAACGTCTCCCGTCAGAGCTTCCTGTAATGTGATAATTCGGGATTATAGCTCTTCCGAAGCATCGTCTGATGAGAGCACTTACACTCCGGCGACGCCTAGCAATATATCTTCTGGAGCCACCTCGTCTCACGTGACTTTCCACTGAGATGACACCCTCTCAGGTTTCTTCTCCTGAGACTGTGACTTCAAAGATCACACCCTTCCTGACTGAAGAATTCCCAGCCATTGATGCTTGGGACGATGAATTAGTCAACGAAGAAGAAAGATTGCTGGATGCTGTTCAGGACTTGTTCCCGGAAAATGCTCCATGCAACACAATCACTGAGGATGGTAACTCTGCTGCTGATGCATCCTCAGCAAATGAAAAAACGACAGCCTCTTGATCCTGAAGACAATCTTCCAACGAAGACCCTTCTCAAGAAGCTCTCGAAGTTGGTAGAGGCACCCGCTCTGGCCGGGACTACCACAAAAATTACAACCAATCTTCTTTTACATATGTAAATCCTTCGGGAAAAGATGTTGTAAGCGCCCCTAGTGGCAACAATGATGAACATGCAGGCCCTAAGGAGGCTTTCAAGTATGACTTGATTGAACACTTCAAGCACATACCTGCACGTCTGCACATCCTAGATTTGTTGCGAATGTCTCCGCACACTCGTGATAATCTCATCTCAGAATTACAAAAACTGAATGAGGATGTCGACAAACATGCCCCGCAAGTCCTCCAAATAGAAATGGATTACCGGGTCAAAAACTCAGAAGCCTCCTCAAAGGGAGAAAAGAAGAAAACTGAGGGATCATGCATTGAATGCCTCTCGGTTAAAAAAGCAGCCAGTGCAACCATCGCCTTCACAAAGGATGACCTCCTACTTGGCGAAACCAGGCATAACCGACCCCTGTACTTCACAGGGTATATCAAGGAAATGCCTATGCATAGAGTTCAGATCGACCCAGGTTCTGCACTCAACCTTATCTCCACATCGGCTCTTGAAGAGTTGGGCATCCCACCCAGCAAACTGAGCCATACATCTGTATCTATCTTTGGATACGATGGGAGTACTCAAAGGCCTATCGGCAAAATCAGGTTCAAATTGCAGATTGGTGATCTTATCTCTGAGGTCACAGTGTATGCAATAAAGACCCCTTCATGCTACAACATCCTTCTCGGACGCCCTTGGATCCATGAGAATGGTGTTGTCCCTTCAACTCTACATCAATGCATCAAGTTTGTTGGCGACGACGGCATGATACATCGAGTCTTTGCGGACAGAAAACCCTTCAAAGGTAAAGAAATCCACTTTGCAGACTCACAAATGTATGAAGGTGAAAAAGAAGAAGAGGAGAAGCATACAGCATCCTTTGCCGAAAATCTCCAGAAAGATAAAGGCAAAGCTCCTCAACAATCACCGGAAGAAAACAAACCATCCAGTAAATCTGAAGAGAGCATGCAAACTCCCTTCATCATCTCCCTCAAAACTTCAAAGCCTTTGGTCATCACAACTAAAGTGAAGAAGGCAAAACAAAAGCCTGGGGGCAAATTTGTTGTCTCTTTCGTGTCTATCATGCAAGACACGGACTCAGATTCAGAGCCAGAAGACGACACATCGTCAAGCCAAGCTGACACTCAGCAAGTTCGGCCTGCTCTTACTCCAATGGAGACAACTTCTGACATAGAAGATCCTACGTCAGCTTCCTTCGTTGTTCCAGCAACTTCAACAAAGGAAAAGCCGATCTTCTTCCATAGATCGGATGCTTCTTCATCAAACTCCATGCTTGAACCTTTCCAAAATAAAGGTACGCCTCAACTATCCTTATACAGTTCTGTGGCACAAGCTATCATGAAGAAAATGGGCTATGATGCTCAAAACCCAGTCGGTTTGGGAGAAGGACGCGGTATTCTCACGCCATTGGGGCCCGTCTTGACCAAAAGCCAGCTGGAAGATTGGAGACTCTACGGCTATGTAGAAAAGTCTTCACACGGGTTAGGGTATGATCCTGACACTCCCTTGAGACAGTTGACACAAAGGCTTAAAAGTCAATATACTGACCAAGCCTCAACATCTCGAGTCCATGAAGACATCGATCTCCCTGGATATCTCTTTGATGAGTCACCTGACAAAGATCCAGGAAGCTCATCCAATTGGCACGATTTCTCCGAAAATGAAGAGGAGTTGTCCGATGGCACAGACGTGTGGACTTCTGACCCAGAAGAACCCTCATCTCCAAAAGAAGTAGCCTACTTCGACTCGGTTTCAACAGGCGATTGGGATCATCTCATAGCAAGCCTTGGGAAAATTACCGATCAAGAAGACCCGTGGAAAGGAACAAAACCTTGGTCTGGAAATGCCCTTGAAACCCCAGAAGGTTTCGTTGAGCTGGAAGCCTCCGAAAATATTGTGGAGGAACCACCTTCGAACCTTCCAACAGAAGATCCTGTTCAAAAGATAGACTTGGGAACACCAGATAACCCACGTCCTGTATTCATAAGCAAGAATATAAAGGATGATGAGTTACCCGAGTATATCGCTTTTCTTCGTGAGTTCGTTGATTGCTTTGCATGGTCTTATGCTGAAATGCCAGGCTTAGACCCCAAAATAGCAGTTCACAAACTCAATCTTCAAGAAGACATCAAGCCTGTCAAGCAAGGCCAAAGAAGATTCCGTCCAGATGTGATGGATAAAATTGAACAAGAAGTTCAAAAACTCAAAAGCGTCGGCTTCATCCGTGAGGAACAACATCCTGAATGGTTGGCCAACATTGTCCCCGTGACAAAGAAAAATGGGCAGATCAGGGTCTGTAGTGACTATAGAGACCTGAATGGCGCATGCCCAAAAGATGAATTCCCGCTCCCCATACCAGAGGTAATGATTGATAATACCTGTGGATTCGAGCGAATGACATTCATGGATGGTTTCTCTGGCTACAATCAGATAAAGATGCATCCTGAGGATGAAAAACATACATCTTTTCGAACCCCATTTGGCGTGTATTGTTACACTGTCATGCCATTCGGTTTGAAGAATGCTGGTGCCACATATCAGAGGGCTATGATGAAAATATTCCAAGATATGCAGCACAAGACGGTTGAATGTTACGTTGATGACCTCGCCGTCAAAAGCAAAAGAAAAGAAGATCATCTCGAAAACCTTCGAGAAGTCTTCCTCCGGCTTCGCAAACACAAACTGCGAATGAATCCATTGAAATGCTTCTTCGGCGTCTCGTCGGGTAAGTTCCTCGGATTCTTAGTTCGGAAAGCTGGAATAGAGCTTGACCCCATAAAAGTCAAGGCCATTCTAGAAATGCCCTCTCCAAGAACCTTGAGAGAACTCAAAGGGCTTCAAGGGAGATTGGCCTACATCAGACGGTTCATCTCCAATCTTTCGGGGAAATGCCGTCCATTCTCCCGGTTGATAAAAAAAGGTGTAAACTTTGTCTGGGATGCTGACTGTGAAGATGCTTTCCAAGACATCAAGTCATACCTGACAAAACCTCCAGTGTTAGCTGCTCCTACCACTGGAAAACCATTCATCTTGTACACAAGAGCCCTTGATCACTCTCTGGGAGCTCTGCTTGCGCAAGAAAATGATCAAAGAAAAGAAGCTGCTCTATATTACCTCAGCCGCATGCTAGTAGGTGCAGAGCATCGCTACTCTCCAGTCGAAAAAGAATGTCTTGCAGTGATGTTCGCCGTACAAAAGCTGCGTCACTACTTGCTTTCCAACACAGTCTACCTGGTCTCAAGGGTCAACCTCTTGAAGGTCCTTGTCACAAAGGCAGGTTCTCTCAATGCTCGACTGGCAAAATGGTCCATCCTTCTGTCATAATTTGATATCAGGTATGTACCACAAAAAGCAATCAAAGGGCAAGCTCTAGCAGACTTCCTCGCAGAGCATCCATTGCCTAAGGATTCTCCACTCAGAGATGATCTCCCAGACGAACCAGTCTACAATGTGGAGACTTTCTCACAAAGTGCCTCCTGGGACATGTACTTTGACGGTGCAACCAGGACAAATGAAAAAAGACAGCTGATCTCGGGAGTTGGCATCCTCTTTGTTAGCCCCGACAAATACATGATTCCACACGCTTTCTCGCTACTGGAACCATGCACAAACAATGCAGCTGAATATCAAGCTCTGATCTTAGGATTGGAACTCGCCATCGAATCCGGTATCAGCCATGCTGGAAGTCTTTGGAGACTCTCAACTGATCGTCAACCAGATGAATCAGAAATTTGAAGTCAGGAAGCCAGATCTGTTGCCCTACTACAACAAGGCACAATCACTTCTGCAAAAGTTTGACATCTGTCACATCACCCACATTCGTAGAGGTGAAAACATACGTGCAGATGCCCTAGCCGGACTTGCCGCATCCATGGCAATCCAGGAAGGGGAAAACATGCAAGTCACAGTGTGTGAAAGGAGAATCCTTCCTCCTCTTAACACACACCAAGCAGTTGCTGAATGCCACCAAGTGGTCGGAAGTCGGATTTCAATCCTTCAAACTTCAATTGGCGACTGGAGGGATCCGTTCATTGATTACATTATGTTCGGAATCCTACCTGAAGATCCAAAAGAACGGGTAAGCATCCAAAGGCGAACCCCGAGCTTCCATTTGGATATTCCTTCAAAAATCCTTTACAGGAAATCCTTCAATGGAGTACTTCTACGCTGCTTGTCACAACAAGAGGCTGAAGAAACACTCAAAGAAGTTCATGCTGGTCTTTGTGGAGCTCATCAGGCTGGACCTAAGCTCTATGATCAGATAAAAAGGTTAGGATATTACTGGCCTACCATGGTAGCTGACGCAATGCAATTTGCTAAGCGCTGCCAACAATGCCAAGTTCATGGAGATTACATTCACATGCCTCCAGAATGGCTGCATCCTACAGCGATCTCATGGCCTTTCGAAGCCTGGGGTATGGACATCATAGGTCCTATTTCTCCCCCTTCAAGCAAAGGTCATCGCTTCATCTTCGCCGCTACGGATTACTTCTCCAAGTGGTCAGAAGCATTTGCGTTTAACGAAATGAAGACCTCATCAGTCCTTCAGTTCATACGCACCAACATCATTTGTCGTTTCGGCATACCCAAAAGATTCGTCCATGATAACGGACCACAGTTCCGGGATCATCGATTCTACAGGTTCTGCGACAAATACAAAATTCAAAGCTGTCCTTCGACTCCATACAATCCGGCAGCAAACGGGTTAGCAGAAGCTTTCAACAAGACACTCTGCAAAATCCTCAAAAAAATGGTCTCTAGTCACAAAGGAGACTGGAGCGACAAAATGTTTGAAGCTTTGTGGGCCTATCGAACCACCGTTCGAGGACCAACCCATAGCACACCATTCTCCTTGGTCTATGGATGCGAAGCTGTCGTGCCCTTGGAAGTACAAATTCCTTCCTTGAGGGTATCCTTGCAAAATGACATGACTCAAGAAAGCAATGTCAAATTGCGACTCCATGAGCTGGACAATCTCGATGAGAGACGGCTCGAAGCTCAACAAAGCATTGAACTTTACCAAGCACGTATGGCAGGATCTTTCGATAAAAAGGTCAGACAACGCGCCTACAAAAAGAATGACTTGGTTCTTGCGGTAAAAAGACCAATGGTCTTCGCTCACAAGTCAAAAGGCAATTCGAGCCAAAATGGGAGGGACCCTACGTCATCGACAAAGTTTTCTCCAATGGCGCATACGCACTCCTAAACATGGAAGGTGACAGATGTATGCTGCCCATCAATGGCAAGTTCTTAAAGCGGTACTACCCTTGAAGCCTTACCCAACTGGGTAAGAGCAATGCCTGTATGGCCAAAACCGGTTTCCAGGTACACGCTCGCTAAACCCACCCTTTTTTTAGAATTTTCATGTCAAATATTGAAATTTCTAGAAATCTAAAACAATGTTTACTTTCATCGTTTCATTGTTCAAAAAAAAATAATAATAAATATATATATATCCAAGTTTAGGAACCTTTCCCTAACTTGACCAAAATTTCCAACCCTTGAACCCAAAATTCATGGTTTGAAACAAAATCCGGATTCAGGGATTTCCACCCTAGTCCACCCTGCCTTTTACCGCCAAAATGGTTTTAGGTCAAAACTTATGACCCTCGTGTCTTTAAACAAAAAAAAATGGTTTTTCAAAAACCGCGAGGAAGCGACGCTTAGTCGATACTCGCACAAATCGGAAGCAAGCGAACCACGTTCGACACTTCCAAAATCGCAGGGAAGCGACATTTCGTCGATACTTGCAAAATCCAAAACCGTGGAAACACAACATTTCAGTTGATATCCACAACCCAAATTTCAAAGGTTCGAAAAAACCTAAAAAAAAAAAAAACCTAAAAAAAAAAAAAAACCATGGAGACGCAACATTTCAGTTGATATCCATAACCCAAAGGTTCGAGAAAACCACAAATTTCAAAAATCGTGGGGAAACGACATCAAGTCAGTACCCCGCAAAACCAAAATTTTGAAAAGCAAGGATGCGACATTCCATCGATACTTGCACCCAAATCCGCGAGGATGCGACATTCCATCGATACTCGCAACCGAATGAGCAAGGATGCGACATTCCATCGATACTTGCAAGAACATTCAGCAGGGAGGCGACTTTTAGTCGATACTTGCATTTTTTGAAAACCAAACCGGCTATAAATGCCACAAACAGGCTATAAATGCCACAAACCGGCTATCAATGCCACCAAAAACAAAACCGGCTATCAATGCCACAAACAAAAAAAAAACTTGGATTTCAAAAAACCCGGCTATCAATGCCACCAAACCAAAACAGGCTATCAATGCCACCAAAACAAAACAGGCTATCAATGCCACCAAAAACCGGCTATAGATGCCACAAAACAAACCGGCTATCAATGCCACCAAAATTGGCTATAGATGCCACAAACAAAAAAACTCGGCTATCAATGCCACAAGAAAAGCTGGCTCTCATGCCAAAATTGGCTTCCATGCCACAAACAAAAACCTGGTTTTCATGCCAAAACAATCACTTGACAAAAGATTTTCACAAAATGACAACCTTTTGATCAAATCCCATTTAGCAATTACTTTTATCACAAAAAGATTCAAGTGAGCGTAGGGATAACAAAAAAAAGAAGAGCATCCCATTTAGCAATTACTTTTATCACAAAAAGATTCAAGTGAGCGTAGGGATAACAAAAAAAAAAGAAGAAAAAGAGTACCAAAAAAAAATACATGTGGTACCAAAAAAAAGAAAGTGTTCACAAGCACTACAAAAAACAAGTACCAAAAAAATACAAATGGTACCAAAAAAAAAGAAAAGAAAGAAGGATGGTTTCTGTAAAAAAAAAATATATACAGGAGCTCAGTCAAAAATGGTCTCCAGCCAAGAGTTCAGCTCCCCAAGCAGACTTTTAGCCTCAGCCGTCAAGGATTCCAAGGCACGCTTCTTCAGGAACTTGCCATGAGATGCTGGAGTGGGCTGTACCCCTTCTCTCACACCAGGAAGCTTACCTCGAGCAGTTTTCCATTGTTTGTCCTCATCAGACTTCCTTTTGAGAACTCGAATGGCATCCTCAACTCGGTGAATCAGAGCAGTCTCCCTTTCACGAGCCTCTGTAATTTCAGCCCATTTGGCAGCGACTTGTGCCTGCAGATGCTCAAGATGTTTCCTGGCCTCATCGACCTCCCTATCAAGGATGTTAAGGTCATGTGTCAGCCCGATGATGGTTAGCTCTTCTTTATTCTTCTCTCGGACTGCCTGCTTCTTGCTTTCTTTAGCCTCATCCAGGTTAGATTGAGCCTTATCCGCAGGGTCCAGGAACATCTCCTTGATGAACTGGTCATCAGCCAGACTCACGGTCTCAAACCACTTGTCACCCAGTGCAATGATCCTATCAACGATCGCCCTGGCACCTGTGACATCCAGACCAGCCTCTTCAGCATCATTGAGAATCTCCTGCACATGCTGGATCATGCCAAATCCGACTTCCAAGTGCCCAGAAAAGAGAGTCTCAATCCAAGAGCTCACAACTCGCACCACCACCTTCTTCGCAAAAAGAAGAGATGGCCCAGCTGAAGATTCGCCCACCTCCGTTGGTCGGCTACTCATGTCATCATCTGTTGAAAGAGTAACAAAAGAACTCTTTCCAGCTGAAGCTGCTCCTGCTCGGGAAGGAATCTCAGCGCGAGGAATCTTCTCAATATTGTCAGAGTTGGTCCCAGGAATCTCTACCTCTGGATCAACCTCTGGTATCTCTTGCTCTGGAAGCGACGGATCCTCCTCTGCCACTTCAAAACCTGCCAAAGAAACACAAAAAGGTATGAATATGATCCTGTTTAAAAAATCATTATCAGGGTTATTACTGCAAAATACCTTCCTCGACGACTGGCGGAACACTTTCTTCTTCCATGAACTCATCGGAAGCATCATCAACATTTGCGTCCATCGATGGTTCAAAGTCATCAGAACCCTGTGGCAAGTCAGCTGACAAAAAAAAAATGTGTTAGCAAACCGAGTCACAAAAAGAAAAAAAAAAAGAGAGCAAAAGAAGTCGTACCAATTGGAGATTCTGGATTTACTCCAGAATCCCTCGGTTCTTCTTCAGGTGCCTCAACAGGATCCATCACCACCTCATCGGTTGGGACCTCAGGCATCACCAAGTCTTCCTCTGCTAAAAAAAAAAAAGAGAAAAGCAGAAACAAGAAGCAAATCATAACATGGAAAAATCCCATGAAAAGAAATGGAAAGAGAAAAAGGAAGAATCATACCTTCACCGACGGTCTCTTCTTCTCGGCTTCTCTTCTCCGGAGGCTCGTCAGCATCCACTGGCACATCCTCATTGATAGTAAGAGGAACTTCCAAGTTAGGAGAGTCCTCATGCTGCCCCTTGCTACTATGATGACTCCTCCTCCTCTTACTTCTGCGGGCTCGCTTCTTAGAGGAACCTGCCCCGCCGTCAGAGTCAGGTTTCCCACTTGACTCCTCACTGGATGGTCTGCTCTTGCCAGTAGACTCCACGGAAGCTTGCCTCTGTGCCGCTTGCATCCAAGCACCAAGTTCGGCTTCCTCCTGTTCTAGCTGCTCCAAAGCCTCGTCAGGTATTTCTCGAACAGCTTCGGAACCGATGACGCCCTGGTCACCGAGAAAGCCTATCTTGTGTTTCTCTCCAGAAAGGAAGGCCCAAACTTCCTCTCGCCGGACGCCATCCGACTTTCCAAGGCCCTTTCCAGATGCCAGCTTTACATCAAGCTCCTTCTTGGAAAGCCCCCGATATGCCGAAAAGCTCTCCGCGAACCACTTCGCAAAGCCGACAGTCCGGGAAGTCAGCAACACAGGATAAGAAATCATGGCTGTAGTGTCTTCAGCACTATAGAAAGCCCATGCATTTCTCCCGTCCT
Organism: Litsea cubeba; assembly: GCA_012931725.1. Lineage (NCBI taxonomy): Eukaryota > Viridiplantae > Streptophyta > Magnoliopsida > Laurales > Lauraceae > Litsea > Litsea cubeba. The sequence continues at coordinate 94,413,189 of CM022946.1, read as the reverse complement.
GTAAGCCTCCAAAGCGCTTCACCATACTTGAAGGCGCTCCAACAACGCCTTGAGAAAAGCCAAGCTGCAAAGCAAAATGAGAGGGTACATACGGCTGGATGTCGACGAAAAGATGTCTACGGTACACCATCGTGCCGACACGTATGCTGAAAAGCCACTCTCTCTCTGCATTTGTTAAGGAATAGTGCCTTCCCGACCCCGCCCTGGTAGAGTCTCGGGAGGCACCAAAATCAAAAGCCTTCTTCCGCAACTCCGGAGAAAGCTTTACTGAAGATTGCCCCATCTCGACGTCCCTGAACCGTCGGATCCTCATGCGGGCAAACAAAAGTGATTCGGACACGGCTTTGCCCTTAGCCAGTCGAATCATCAGAGGATCATCATCCTGTGCAGCACCCAGCCGATGGAAGCCAGGACAATGGTATACATACCATGAATAAAAGATATGGGCTGAAAATACCCTATTCATGGGAAGCCCAAGCCGAACCAAAAAAGCAGCAGCCTGCAGTTCGGTACACAGGTAGGAGTAAAGAGCTGGCACCAAAGCAAGCTGCTCTCCAAACGCCATCTGACAAGCCGGAAAAATACAATGCGGCCTGATGTGCGTTCCATCTCCTCCAGCAAATACAGCCTCACCAAGCCAATAAGTGAGGTACACAGCGAGATCTCTCCGCAGTGCAATGTCAGGACATATGGCGTTTGTACTTGCACAGAAATCTCTCAACTCTTCTTGCATGGCCAACATCTTCTTTGGATCCTGAGCTCCGGCTTCCTGGGTCATGCTATCAGAAGACTCCCTACTATCAAAAAAGTTAGGGAATGAAGAGCTAAAACTCTTCCAGCTGCTGGATCTAACTTTCGAACCCCCCTTCTCCTTCAAAAAATCATAGAAGGCGACGAGCTGAAAGTATAAAAGCCTGAACTCCTCAGACTGCCCCTCGAGGACGCTGTCAATCGGCATAAACTCCTCATAGAGCTTGCCGAGGATGGACAATCCGGTAATAGCACTCAGCTCCTTCAAAGAAAAACCAATCTCACCATTCGTCACAACGAAGGTATTGGTTTGTGGGAGGAATGACTCCAGCATAGCCATGAAGGCCTCGTCGGAAAAGATCACGGTCTCCCTAAAGGCGCGGACCGCATCAAAAATCCCGGCTTCCTTCAAAACGGCGCCACCAATCAGCAGGACGCGATCAGTCCACGACTTCCACTCGGAGTCAGCATTGAAACGGCCACGAAGTCGGAAAGGCTTGATCCAATTGCTGCCGTCACCACTGAAAATACCAAGGCCCACCGGTCTCAAATCGACCGACGGATAATCAGAGCCCTGGTAGCCGCTGGATGGCATCAACAGGTCCATATCAACAGGCGACCTCTCCGTATATCCAGGAGAACCGCCGACAAAAACCCCGGTCTTGATTACATTTGTCCTTCTCACCCAGCTTGGAGGATCTTCCCTCTTGGGGCACGTGGGGGCAACGCTCAGAATCGAGACGGTGCGATCAAACATCGACCGGGTAGCAACAGTCTTCTTCTCACCATCTGCTGTGAAGGAAAACTGAAAACATCTCCTCTGGTATGTAATGTCATCAGGCACTGCATCACCAAAGAAGAAGGTAGGCTTGGGCAAAACGCTCTGATCTTCCATCACCCATGGACGACTGCTTACCATGATCTTATAGAATTCCTCTCCTTTGAGAGTGATCAGTCGCTGCCTCATCTCATCTCTGTTGAGGGAGTCGCACTCTTCCAGATTTCTCTCAACATACTGGACCTTCTCAAAAGCCTGCTGAACGGCCGGATTAGAAGATCTAGAAGATCGACGAGGTACGCTTGTAGCAGGCTCTTTACCCTTGTTCGCTCTGGAGGAACCACCTGAAAAGGATGGAAAAGAAAAAGATCAAACATCAAAATGACAGAATCTCGCTAAAAAAAATCTGGCGAAATTTTGACATGATGACGGGGCAATTCCGAAGAAAAGGAACTATCCCGAGAGAAATAGAAAGCTTGAAGATGGGCTCAACATCGCTGCGAGCTCCGAAACTCCAAACTTTCGAAACCTAAAAGTCTCCGCAAAATCAGGAAGGGCTCAACATCACTGCGAGCTCCAAGTTCCCAAATTTGCAAAAACTTTCAGGTATGCTATCACATCATGCTACAAATTTAATTTACAAATTGAATGCATGCATGAACATCTTGGTTTGCGAAAAAAAAATGCATTATCATGATGAGCAAAAAAAAAAAAAAGAAGAAAAGAAACTCTCTCAAAAAAAAAGGGAGGGAAAGAAAAAAAAAAGAAAAAAGAGAAAAAAAAAAAAGAGAGGGCTGGCCCACAGGCCGTGGCCCACAGGCCACGTGGCCGTACGGCCAGATCCGTACGGATCTGTCCGTACGGCCCACACAAAAAAAAAAAAAAAAACAAACAAGAAAAAAAAAAAAAAAAGAAAAGAAAGAAAAAAAAAAACACGTGTAAAAAAAAAAAGGGGAAAACACGTGGAAAAGAAAAAAAGAAAAAAAAAGAAGAAGAAAAGAAAAAGAAAGAAACAAAAAAAAAAGAAAAAAAGAACTTTATTTTTCCTACAATGGAGTTTTCTTGAAAAAAAAGGGAGAACTTACTTGAAGCCATTGATGGAGAAGAAGAAGAAAAGTCTTGAAGATCTTGAAGAAGAAGAACTCTTGGTCTTGAAGCCCTCTTGAGATTATTGCAAAAGAAAGTAATAAGAGCAAGAGATCCAACCTTCTCTTTGCTTTTATAGAGGAGAGCAAACCAAAGAAGGAAAGAAGAAAAAGGTAAGTGTTACTAATTAGTAACCTTACCAAAAGAAAGAGATTAGAAAGATTCTTTCCCAAAAGAAAGATATCTTGAGGGATTCTCTCCCAAAAAGAAATCAATGAGAGATTTTCTCCTAAAAGATATAATCTATGACGGATTCTTTCCCAAAAGAAAGATATCTTGAGATATCCTATCCCAAAATAAAGGGATCTTGAGAGATTTTCTCCCAAAAATCAATCTATGACGGATTCTTTCCCAAAAGAAAGATATCTTGAGATATCCTATCCCAAAATAAAGGGATCTTGAGAGATTTTCTCCCAAAAATCAATCTATGACGGATTCTTTCCCAAAAGAAAGATATCTTGAGATATCCTATCCCAAAATAAAGGGATCTTGAGAGATTTTCTCCCAAAAATCAATCTATGACGGATTCTTTCCCAAAAGAAAGATATCTTGAGATATTCTATCCCAAAAATAAAGGGATCATGAGAGATTCTCTCCAAGTAAAGATATTCTTGGATATTCTCTATCCAAATGAGATATTTTTGGATATTCTTTACAAAAATGACACCATATGAGATCTAAGCTATTTCAAAAGCTTAAGGTCCCATGGGTTAGCCCATATGAGCCAGGTTTGACCACCTAGGCACAAAAAAAAAAATAAATAAATAAATAAATTTTGGGCTTTTAGTCAAAGAGAAATCCCTCTTACCAAGAGCATACAAAAATGGTTCCATGCCTCTTTTGAGTTGATTGGACCATACAAAAGAAAATTCCAAGCCCCATGAGCTTCCAAAAATCAAACCATCCAGCTTCATTTACCAAATTGAGCCAAATTCTTGAAATTGACATTCCATCAAACCAAATCCTGGTCCCCTAACTTGCCACATACAGCCTGTTAGGTCACAAGACCAAAACTAAAAACCAAAACCTGATCCCCTAACTTGCCACATACAGCCTGTTAGGTCACAAGATCAAAACCAAAATTGATCCCCCAACATTCCACATACAGCTTGTTGGGTCACACGATCAAAACCAAACCCGACCCCCTAACCTGCCACATATAGCCTGTTAGGTCACAAGGTCAAAACCCAAATCCACATCCCTGATGTCATCTTCAAAACTTTACCTCGAGATGGTACGTGATCCCTCTCACTACCATAAAATTCCCCTGGAAGCTCAAAAGGCTACAAATACCAAAAAGAAAGATTGCTCAAAGACTCTTGGTCAAGTCACAGGCTCTCCTTCAAAAATCTCTTCGAGGCACATCGACTACAAAAGTTAAGCAACTCGCCGCTGTACCTCGAGGGGGCATTTGTTGACACCAAAAATGTCACTTTGCCTCATCAAGATCCAAAGAGCTACATGAAGTCGCAACCTGCCATAAATAGGCAATGCTGCTTCTAAAAATAAAATCTTGTCAGAATCAAACAAAAACTGCAAGATTCTTCCAGACAGCCAAAAGAGGAGTACACAAGAAGTTTCAGGCCATTTCAAAATCATTTGGCCTAACTTCGCTTCTCCGACAGCCAAATCAGGCCTCTCGGCGGCAAAGCTCTCCGGGACCATGGTTTCCAAGACAGAACCTATGGATCATCTTAAAATGACTCCAATAGGTTCCCTGTCAAATTTCAAGTCAATCGGACATCGGTTGACCGCACATCAAACCGCGACATCTTCATCGCGACAAAAAGCAAGTCTACAGGTGATAGGACCCCAAACGGCTTCGAAACTCAAACAAAAGCCTATGGTTGGTCTTATTTATTGCTCAGGAGGCTTCACACCAAATTTCAGGTCATTCCGACATCGTTTGACCCAGTTTCAGCTTCTGACGGAAAATCGGCAGCTCTGCGCGACAAAGTCTTCGGCTTTCTCAGGAAATTGGAAACTTTGCAAAATAAAATGCAAGTATTCTCATCAGGTTTCCTACAAAGAAATCAGGCCAATAAATGGTCAAAATGTCAAGGAAAAGTACAGAAGAAAAAAGAATCAGAAAAAAGCAAAAACGGACGCAAAACGGGACACGAAAGGGGGAAAACCCCCCCAGGGTCGCAGACCCCTGCGACCCTGGGCCAGGGTCGCCGGCGACCATGGACCCCGGGGTCGCCGGGAAAGCCCCGGAAACCCCGGTTTTCAGCCGTTTTTTTCGCGATTCGAAGGGCCCAGCCTCTGGTACTTTCCAAAATTCATGCTTTTGAGACACCAAGTCCTCTGACATCCGTCCAAAACACGGGTAAATCATCAAGAGTATCGAAGACAGTATTGATCGCCACCCGGTCAACCAAAAAAGTGTGCTTTCTACCCGACCGATCGAGAAATCAACAGGACAGATGGCACCGACCCGCTTGTTGGCAACAAACACCTGAAATTACATGGTCATCTGATGTCGATCTACATGAAGATCCATCGATGATCATCGACAGAAGAATTCCAAAAGACGTGGCACGGCCCGCGACTCTTCAGCTGCTCGGCGACCACTTAATGCGATTAATTGACTAGCTTTATTACAGTCATTAATCCATTTCTTTGGACGGCCCAATCAGAAGCAAGCATTCGGGAGTTACAAGTCAAGAGATTCATGGCATTTAACTCATGAAACTCCTCCCATCATGGCATTAAAGGCGATTAAATGCCCTCAATCTCCTCCGGCCAATCAGAAGCCAAGAAAAAGGAGTTACAAAATAAACAATTCAATTTTGTAACTCCTCCCATTATGCGGCTTAATGACATTAAAAGCCCATAAACCCTCCTAAATGGCTACCAAGAGCCTATAAATAGGAGGGCTCTCCAAAGGAATCCAGATCGGAAAAACACACAACAAACATCAGACAGCAGTCAGAAATCCAGAGAAAAGAAAAAGAGAGAAAACTCTGCGGAAGTTCTACACCGGCCACCGCAACAAGGTGACAAAAGTCCCTTGGGGGGTACCCCCCCCCCCCCAAGGTCCTTGCCTTCTCCTCCTGCCTCCAATGGCTTAGATGTGGCTTTTCAGCCCGTCTACTCGGTTTTTTATTGGACATAGGACCTTCCTTTGGTCTTTGTCTTCTAAAAACCCGAGGTTATAGCCAAGCCAAGCGAATCAAATAGCATCCTCTGTTCTCATCTGCATGGATGATGGCGAAGCCCACATATGGCTTGTGACCGTCAATCTAAATGAGTCCCCCACAATCTCCTGAGAAGTTAGATCCTCCTTTTCTTGCTTTTCATTGTAGTTTGTATTTTTTCAAAAGAGACAAAAATCACAATTCTTGTCTTTCATTGTTGATAAGGATTGTAAATCGGCTATAAACGCCAAAATCGGCTATAAACGCCAAAAATCGGCTATAAACGCCAAAATCGGCTATAAATGCCAAAAAATCGCCTTTCATGGCAAATCAAGAAAAATGTCTCTTTTCTTAAATATATGTGCAATGGAAAACTTGAAAGAAGTTGATTTCCTTTTTACTTGCGAAGGTTGATCTTCGGATCACCACTTGCAATTCCAAGTAAAATAGAAAATCTGGCACACCCACAAAAAAAAAGAAATGTTGATGCACGCCCCTGCCCCCCGGTTACGAAAGGGTCGGACCCGACGGACTCCCACGTCCGCCGACCTCGGTAGAACCAAGCAGGAGCGCGGTCCATCAGTTCGTTCTGGAGGAACCACCTGAAAAGGATGGAAAAGAAAAAGATCAAACATCAAAATGACAGAATCTCACTAAAAGAAAATCTGGCGAGATTTTGACATGATGACGGGGCAATTCCGAAGAAAAGGAACTATCCCAAAAGAAATAGAAAGCTTGAAGATGGGCTCAACATCGCTGCGAGCTCCGAAACTCCAAACTTTCGAAACCTCAAAGTCTCCGCAAAATCAGGAAGGGCTCAACATTGCTGCGAGCTCCAAATTCCCAAATTTACGAAAACTTTCAGGTATGCTACCACATCATGCTACAAATTTGATTTACAATTGAATGCATGCATGAACATCTAGGTTTGCCAAATAAAAAAAGGGGCATTATCATGATGAGCAAAAGAAAAAAAAAGAAAAGAAACTTTCTTGAAAAAAAAGGAGGGAAAGAAAACAAAAAAAAAAGGGGATGGCCCACAGGCCGTGGCCCACAGGCCACGTGGCCGTACGGCCAGATCCGTACGGATCTGTCCGTACGGCCCACAAACAGAAAAAAAAACAAAACAAAACATGAAAAAAAAAGAAGAAAAAAAAACGTGTGAAAAAAAGAAGAGGAAAACACGTGGAGAAAAAAAAAAGAAGAAAAGAAAAAAAAAGAAACAAAAAAAAAAGAAAGAAGAACTTTTTTTCCTACAATGGAGTTTTCTTGAAAAAGGGAACTTACTTGAAGCCATTGATGGAGAAGAAGAAGAAAAGTCTTGAAGATCTTGAAGAAGAAGGACTCTTGGTCTTGAAGCCCTCTTGAGATTATTGCAAAAGAAAGTAATAAGAGCAAGAGATCCAACCTCCTCCTTGCTTTTATAGAAGAGAGCAAACCAAAGAAGGAAAGAAGAAAGAGGTAAGTGTTACTAATTAGTAACCTTACCAAAAGAAAGAGATTAGAAAGATTCTTTCCCAAAAGAAAGATATCTTGAAGGATTTTCTCCCAAATAGAAATCAATGAGAGATTTTCTCCCAATAGATAGGATCAATGAAGGATTCTTTCCCAAAAGAAAGATATCTTAAGATATCCTATCCCAAAATAAAGGGAATATGAGAGATTCTCTCTAAGTAAAGATATTCTTAGATATTCTCTATCCAAATGAGATATTTTTGGACATTCTTTACAAAAATGACACCATATGAGATCTAAGCCATTTCAAAAGCTTAAGGTCCCATGGGTTAGCCCATATGAGCCAGGTTTGACCACCTAGGCACAAAAAAAAAAAAAAAATTCGGGCTTTTAGTCAAAGAGAAATCCCTCTTACCAAGAGCATACAAAAATGGTTCCATGCCTCTTTTGAGTTGATTCGACCATACAAAAGAGAATTCCAAGGCCCATGAGCTTCCCAAAATCAAACCATCCAGCCTCATATACCAAATTGAGCCAAAATCTTGAAATTGACATTCCACAAAAATCAAACCAAATCCTGGTCCCCTAACTTGCCACATACAGCTTGTTGGGTCACAAGACCAAAACCAAAAAACAAAACCTGATCCCCTAACTTGCCACATACAGCCTGTTAGGTCACAAGATCAAAACCAAAATTGATCCCCCAACATTCCACATACAGCTTGTTGGGTCACACGATCAAAACCAAACCCGACCCCCTAACCTGCCACATATAGCCTGTTAGGTCACAAGGTCAAAACCCAAATCCACATCCCTGATGTCATCTTCAAAACTTTGCCTCAAGATGGTACGTGATCCTTTTCACTACCATAAAATTCCCCTGGAAGCTCAAAAGGCTACAAATACCAAAAAGAAAGACTGCTCAAAGACTCTTGGTCAAGTCACAACCTCTCCTTCAAAAATCTCTTCGAGGCACATCGACTACAAAAGTTAAGCAACTCGTCGCTGTACCTCGAGGGGGCATTTGTTGACACCAAAAATGTCACTTTGCCTCTTCAAGATCCAAAGAGCTACATGAAGTCGCAACCTGCCATAAATAGGCAATGCTACTTCCAAAAATCAAATCTTGTCAGAATCAAACAAAAACTGCAAGATCCTTCAAGACAGCCAAAAGAGGAGTACACAACAAGTTACGGGCCATTTCAAAATCATTTGGCCTAACTTCGCTTCTCCGACAGCTAAAAAGGAGCTCTCGGCGGCAAAAGCATCGGAGACACCAAATCTTCAATCAGAGCCGATGGATGGTCTCAAAATACTTCCAAAAGGCTCCACATCAAGTTCCGAGTCAAACCGACAACGTTTGACCCTACATCAACCCTCGAACAGCTAAATCAAGCCTCTCGGCGGTGAGAACCACCGAGGCCATTACTCATCAGATAGAGCACATGGACGGCTTCAAAATGCTTATAAAGGGCTACACGTCAAATTTCAGGTCATTTCGACAACATTTGACCATAGTTTGACGCTCGGAAGCCAAATCAGGCCTCTCGGCGACAAAGCTCTCCGGGACCATGGTTTCCAAGACAGAGCCTATGGATCATCTTAAAATAACTCCAATAGGTTCCCTGTCAAATTTCAAGTCAATCGGACATCGGTTGACCGCACATCAAACCGTGACATCTTCATCGCGACAAAAGCAATTCTACTGGTGATAGGACCCCAAACGGCTTCAAAACTCAAACAAAAGCCTATGGTTGATCTTATTTATTACTCAGGAGGCTTCACACCAAGTTTCAGGTCATTCTGACATCGTTTGACCCAGTTTCAGCTTCTGACGGAAAATCAGCAGCTCTGCGCGACAAAGTCTTCGGCTTTCTCAGGAAATTGGAAACTTTGCAAAATAAAATGCAAGGATTCTCATCAGGTTTCCTACAAAGAAATCAGGCCAATAAATGGTCAAAATGTCAAGGAAAAATACAGAAGAAAAAAGAATTGAAAAACAGCAAAAACGGACACAAAATGGGACACAAAGGGGGGAAAACCCCCCCAGGGTCGCAGACCCCTGCGACCCTGGGCCAGGGTCGCTGACGACCTTGGAGCCCGGGGTCGCCGGGAAGGCCCCGGAAACCCCGGTTTTCACCGTTTTTTCGCGATTCGAAGCGCCCAGCCTCTGGTACTTTCCAAAATTCATACTTTTGAGACACCAAATCCTCTGACATCCGTCCAAAACACGGGTCAATCATCAAGAGTATTGAAAACAATATTGATCGCCACCCGGTCAACCAAAAAAAGTGTGCTTTCTACCCGACCGATCAAGAAATCGACAGGACTGATGGCACCGACCCGCTGTTGGCAACAAACACCTGAAATTACATGGTCATCTGATGTCGATCTACATGAAGATCCATCGATGATCATCACCAGAAGAATCCCAAAAGACGCGGCACGGCCCGCGACTCTTCAGATGCTCGGCGACCACTTAATGTGATTAATTGACTAACTTTATTACAGTCATTAATCCATTTCTTTGGACGGACCAATCAGAAGCAAGCATCCGGGAGTTACAAGTCAAGAGATTCATGGCATTTAACTCATGAAACTCCTCCCATCATGGCGATTAAATGCCCTCAATCTCCTCCGGCCAATCAGAAGCCAAGAAAAAGGAGTTACAAAATAAAGAATTCAATTTTGTAACTCCTCCCTTTATGTAGCTTTATGACAATCAAGGCTCATAAACCCTCATAAATGGCCACCTAAAAGCCTATAAATAGGAGAGCTCTCCAAGAAGAAAGGGATCGAAGAAAGATCGAAGAAAAAATCACAGACAAAGCACAGAAATTCAGAGAAGGAAAAGAGAGAAAACTCTGCGGAAGTTCTACACCGGCCACCGCTACAAGGTGACAAAAGTTCCTTGGGGGTACCCCCCCCCCCCCAAGGTCCTTGCCTTCTCCTTCTGCCTCCAATGGCTTAGATGTGGCTTTTCAGCCCGTCTACTCGGCTTTTTATTGGACATAGGACCTTCTTTTGGTCTTTGTCCTCTAAAAACCTAAGGTTATAGCCTAGCCAAGAGAATCAATAGCATCCTCTGTTCTCATCTGCATGGATGATGGCGAAGCCCACATTTGGCTTGCGACCGTCAATCTAAACGAGTCCCCCACAATCTCCTGAGAAGTTAAATCCTCCTTTTCTTGCTTTTCATTGTAGTTTGTATTTTTTTAAAAGAGACAAAAATCACAACTCTTGTCTTTCATTATTGATAAGAATTGTAAATCGGCTATAAACGCCAAAATCGGCTATAAACGCCAAAAATCGGCTATAAACGCCAAAAAAATCGCCTTTTACGGCGAACCAAGAAAATGTCTCTTTTCTTAAATATATGTGCAATGGAAAACTTGAAAGAAGTTGATTTCCTTTTTACTTGCGAAGGTTGATCTCCGGATCACCACTTGCAATTCCAAGTAAAATAGAAAATCTGGCACACCCACACAAAAAAAAAAAGAAATGTTGATGCACGCCCCTGCCCCCCGGGTTACGAAAGGGTCGGACCCGACAGACTCCCACGTCCGCCGACCTCGGTAGGAACCGAGCAGGAGCGCGGTCCATCAGGCACAGAGTCCCAGGGTGATAAAAGTAGGCAAAACTTACAGTTTCTTGGACCGACAATGATTTACAAGGCAAGTAAAAGAATCGATCCAGTGCAAGGAAGCCGGATGACCGCCAAGAGATGACTAGAGGAATTTTCAAACATCGGTTTCATCAGAGGAGCGTGTTGTTGAGTGGTTGTGTGGAACTGTATGAAGCCTTCCACCAAATCAGGTATGTTATTTCCAGGTGCATCTCACCGCTATGTTCGATCAGGGGATATCACAATTGCCGAGGAACAACATAGGGTGTCAATGTTTGGGGTTATGGCTAAGGAAAGGGGTGACTAATGGATTCAGGTGATTCTGGAGGACTAAGTTTGAGCGATCTTTTGAGTTTTCTACGATCTAGTGTGGGAGTAATATCCCCATTCGATTTTGATTTGGTTTAGTTCATTTGGAGGACCAAATGTTCTAAGGGGGGGGGGGGAGGACATAAGACCCTGTCACGCCCCCAGACCGAGATCTATAAGATTAAGTCCTTAATCCGAGGTCGTGGCGTGGCGAGCCAGAAAATTTCGCCCGCTCACGCTAGTTTCCCACAGGTTTCCGCGATAAGGATTCTCAAAGTTTGATCCATCACTATGTAACAATCACTGCTTCAATATACAATTCTCGCAGAAGCATTGTAGCAAACCAAAAATTTCAAACATACATATATATAAAATGGCATTCAAGACTAGCATCAAAATGAGAAACATAATATAGAAAGGCCCAATGTTAGTTCAAGTTCAATACAAAAATAAAAGTTGATTAATTACAGTCCCAAAAGAAAGCCAACAATGGCTATAGACAAGTATCCCACAGATAACAACCCAAAATGTGATACGTAGTTCGACGTTCGACTCGATGTTTAAATAACATCATCTGGTTGCCACTCACTTTCAGTCTGAGCTATGGATTCCTCCTCGTACTGCGTCTCGAGGGCTGAAGGGCCAAGATCTGGCACCAAACAAGAAAGGTCAGACACGACAGTCTGGCAAGCAAATAAAACAAGGAACAAGGAGATAGGTTTATAAAACATTTTGCAAACGAACATATCACTCATTCAATCGAGTAGTTTTGTCTATATTTTTAAACGTGGCGAACCACTCAATCTATTTCAAATCACTGATGTTTTCAAACGTGAAGAATCACTCAATTTATTTCAAAACAATTTGTAAAAATCATACAAATTTTTTAACTTGGAATGGAATAGAGTGAAGTAGTTGAATAGCATATTTAGGGTCATCTCAATACACTCTTAGTCCCCTAATGTTGATTTAAGAAAGGATAGTTTGGTACCACTGAAGATCTCCAACAATTGAGGTTATAAGTGTGCGTTGGAATCTATGAAAGTTTCATTAAGTTTTTCATTCAATCAATAATTTTGGGTGAATTTCGGTTACCTGTCGGTTGGCCGTCGGTTAACCGACAGGGTCATTCAGTTAGCCGACAGGCTGACCGACAGCTAGCCGAGCATAGGGTCAAGAGAAGAGACAGCTCTCTAGAATTGTAACCGGAAATGGTGTCAGTTGGGGTTCGGTTAGCCGACACCTCGGCATCAGAAAATTACAGCTCTCGGGAAAAGAAACTGAGAGGTTCGGTCACATGTTGGTTACCTATCGGTTAACAGACATGTTGACACCAAAAATGTCACTTTACCTCTTCAAGATCCAAAAAGCTGCATGAAGTCACAACCTGCCATAAATAGGCAATGCTACTTCCAAAAAATCAAATCTTGTCAGAATCAAACAAAAACTGCAAGATCCTTCAAGACAGCCAAAAGAGGAGTACAAAAGAAGTTTCGGGCCATTTCAAAATCATTTGGCCTAACTTCGCTTCTCTGATAGCTGAACAGGACCTCCCGGCGGCGATCGGAGACACTAAATTTTCGGTCAGAGCCTGTGGATGGTATCAAAATACATCCAAAAGGCTCCACGTCAAGTTCCAAGTCAAACCGACAACGTTTGACCCTACATCATCCCTCAAACGGTTAAATCAAGCCTCTCAGCGGCGAGAACCACCGAGGCCATCACTCATCAGAAAGAGCACATGGACGGCTTCAAAATGCTTACAAAGGGCTACACATCAAATTTCAGGTCATTTCGACAACATTTGACCATACTTTGACGCTCGAAATCCAAATCAGGCCTCTCGGCGGCGAAGCTCCCCGGGACCATGGTTTTCAAGACAGAGCCTATGGGTCATCTTAAAATGACTCCAATAGGTTCCTTGTCAAATTTCAAGTCAATCGGACATCGGTTGACCGCACATCAAGCCGCAACATCTTCATCGCAACAAAAATAAGTCTACTGGCGATAGGACCCCAAACGGCTTCAAAACTCAAACAAAAGCCTATGGTTGGTCTTATTTATTGCTTAGGAGGCTTAACCCCAAATTTCAGGTTATTCCGACATCGTTTGGCCCAGTTTCAACTTCTGACGGAAAATCGGCAGCTCTGCGCGACAAAGTCTTCGGCTTTCCCGGAAAATTAGAAACTTTGCACTCCAAAATGTAAGAATTCTTGTCAAGTTTTCTATAGGGAAATTATGCCAATAAATGATCAAAAATGTCAATAAAAAATACATAAAAAAAAAAGAATCAAAAAACATCAAAAACGGCCGCAAAACGGGACAAAAAGGGAGAAAACCCCCCAGGGTTACAGACCCCTACGACCCTGGCCTAGGGTCACCGGCGACCATGGAGCCCGGAATCGCCGGCGACCATGGAGCCCGGAATCTCCGGGTGGGCCCCAGAAGGCCCATTTTTCGTCCTTTTTTTGCGATTTGAAGCTTCCAACTTCTGGGGTTTTCCAAAATTCATACTTTTGAGATACCAAATCCTTTGACATTCGTCAAACTCACGGGTCAATCATCAAGAGTATCAAAATCAACATTGATCGCCAACCGGTCAACCAAAAAAGTGTGATTTCTACCCAACCGATCGAGAAATCGACAGGACAGATGGCATCGACCCGCTGTTGGCAACCAATACCTGAAGTTACATGGTCATCCGATGTCAATCTACATGAAGATCCATCGATGATCATCGCCAGAAGAATCCCAAAAGACGCAGCACGGCCCGCGACTCTTCAACTACTCGGCGACCACTTAATGAGATTAATTGACTAGCTTTATTGCAGTCATTAATTCATTTCTTTGGACGACCCAATCAGAAGCAAGCATCCGGGAGTTATAAGTCAATTGATTCATGGCATTTAACCCATGAAACTCCTCCCATCATGGTGATTAAAGGCGATTAAATGCCCTCAATCTCCTCCAGCCAATCAAAAGCCAAGAAAAAGGAGTTACAAAATAAAGAATTCAATCTTGTAACTCCTCCCTTTATGTAGCTTTATGATAATTAAGGCTCATAAATCCTCCTAAATGGCTACCTAAAAGCCTATAAATAGGAGAGCATTCCAAAGAATTTCATATCAAAAAAAAGATCGGAAAAAACCAAATAGAAATTCCGGATAAGAAAAAAGCACAGGAAATCAAGAGAAAGAAAGAGAGAAAATTCTGTTAAAGTTCTGCACCGGCCACCGCTACAAGGTGACAAATGTCCTTTGGGGGCTACCAACCCCAAGGTCCTTGCTTTCTCCTTCTGCCTCCAAGGGCTTAACGTGGCTTTTCAGCCCGTCTACTTAGCTTTTTATTGGACATAGGACCTCCTTTTGGTCTTTTTCCTCTAAAAATCTGAGGTTATAGCCAAGCCAAGCGAATCAAGAGCATCCTCTGTTCTCATCTGCATGGATGATGGCGAAGTCCACACATGGCTTGCGACCGTCAATCTGAACGAATCCCCCACAATCTCCTGAGAAGTTAGATCCTCCTTTTCTTGCTTTTCATTGTAGTTTGTATTTTTCCAAAAGAGACAAAAATCACAACTCTTGTCTTTCATTATTGATAAGAATTGTAAATCGGCTATAAACGCCAAAATCGGCTATAAACGCCAAAAATCGGCTAAAAACGCCAAAATTGGCTATAAACGCCAAAATCGGCTATAAATGCCAAAAAAATCGCCTTTCACGGCAAACCAAGAAAAATGTCTCTTTTCTTAAATATATGTGCAATGGAAAACTTGAAAAAAGTTGATTTCCTTTTTACTTGCGAAGGTCGATCTCTAGATCACCACTTATAATTCCAAGTAAAATAGAAAATCTGGCACACCCACACAAAAAAATGTTGATGCATGCCTTTGCCCCCCATTTTGAAAGGGTCGGATCAAACGGACTCCCACGTCCGCCGATCTCGGTAGAACCAAGCAGAAGCGTTGTCCATCAAGCTGGCACACCCAGTGGGACTCGTTCATTTGAGAATATGATGCTAGAAATGAAATATTTGCATATCATATCTTTTGCTCTATGCTTATACTTCTTTTCTTGATTCCTTGGCTACTTTCTAATTGGTGGCCTATGTTGGATCCCGCATCTAAAAAAAATGAATGAGATTTTTTGGAAATTTCTAATTCTTTGAATTTATTTCCACTCTGTCTCTTTTCAAAAAAAATAAGAAATAAAAAAAATAAAAAATCAGGTTTTTTTCAATTTGGATTCAAAATTGAGAAACCTTGATCCTTTCCTATCGTTCATCGTGCTTGCAGAAATGTTGAGCCTGTTCGACTAAGGTTTTGGGCCATCGTTTCTCTTCGATGAGTTCATTAAAGATCTAAAAAAAATCAAATTTTTCATTTTGGATTCAAAATTGAGAAACCTTGATCCTTTCCTATCGTTCATCTTGCTTGCAGAAATGTTGAGCCTGTTCGACTAAGGTTTTGGGCCATCGTTTCTCTTCGATGAGTTCATTAAAGATCTAAAAAAAATCAGATTTTTCATTTTGGATTCAAAATTGAGAAACCTTGATCCTTTCCTATCGTTCATCGTGCTTGCAGAAATGTTGAGCCTGTTCGACTAAGGTTTTGAGCCATCGTTTCTCTTCGATGAGTTCATTAAAGATCTAAAATATATATATATAAGACATAGAACACTAAGGTTAAACCAACTGCTGTCTTTGATCACGGTTGAACAAAAAAAGCCTTGTCCAGAGTGTGGAGACAGCTTGACTGTTCTAGGCAAGGGTCCTCCAAACGGGTTCATTAAGTAATCCTATCCTTACCTGGGGGCAATTCTATCAATCGAGATTTCAATGGAGCCGACGGGTTGTCGGTTGGCTGTCGGTCAACCGACAAGGGGATGTCGGTTAGCCGACAGCTGACCTACAGAAACTTTGGCAGACTGCAGCTCTCTGGAAATGGAGCCGACAGGTTATCGGTTGGCTGTCGGTCAACCGACAAGGGGATGTCGGTTAGCCGACAGCTGACCGACAACGAACCGACGCTGCATAGTCAGTTCCGTTTCAAGTCAGATTTTTATATTTTTGTTCCCCTTCTTCCATTCCATCCTTCTATACATTGAGTACCTCTTTTTCACAACTTTGGAGGTTTCAAGGCCTCATTAAATATCCATGAAATCCATCATCCAAACCTCCCAAAACATCCATAAAAGGAATCCAACCTCTTCATCCCAAATCACATTCAACCAAAGGAAATCCATCACATGTAATAAGTCAATATTAATGCTATCAAGATGTCATTTTCAAGAGGGTAACACACTAATGAGTGTATTTTTAAAGTCTAATAAAAGCATGACATGAAACCAAGCTTGAGTAATGAAAATCATTAATAAAAGCTAAGCATTTGCATAAAACATGATTAATAAAAAAAATCATTTCATCCACTTGCCTTGGGTCCAAAGCTAGCAAATTAAGCTCTAATCTCCTCTTAAGCTCAAAATCAAACACCTATACAAAAACCCCCAAATCCAACCCTGGAATATCAAAATCAAATCAAAACAAAAGGGAAAACTTTCAATAATGAAAATGGAGTTTATCCAAGGCCAAATAAACAAGAATCTAGGAGATGAAAGAGATCTCTTACCTAGAAAGTCTTCAAATAGCAAGGTTATCCCAATGAGAAACTCGAAATTGATGAATCCCTCCAAAAATGGTACCAAAGGAAAGCTCTTGACAAGGGGAGAAAGATTTGTGAAGCTTCCATCACGATTTGAGCAAGCTTTGATGATGATTTGTGAGGAAGAAAACAAGGAGAAAAATAGAGAAAGGTGGCTGCTGCTGGAGCTTCTCTTGTGCAGGAATTAGGGCAAGAAAATGGAATGAGGAAGGTGGGTTCTCTATATATACAAAGACTGAAGTGGGTCCCACAACTTAAATTACTTCTCGGGCTCATAACATGCGTCTCGGGACCTCAAACAAATACGACGAAGAAGACACAGTTGTTCGACGAAATATCTAGTCTCCAAAAAGTGTATACATTTGCAAGTTTTGGTGGAATTGAAAATCGTGTCCAGATTTTGGGTAAAAAGACTATTTTGCCCTCAAATTAAGAAAAGTCTAGTTTCGAGCCCTCGAACGAGAACGAGGTCAACACGAAAGTTGTAGATAATAATAAGATAAGTCAAATGGGACAAAAAACATAATTTTAGGAAATCATGATTAAACCCCCAAGCTCGCGTAATTCCGTAACAAGAACCCCCAAGGGGTCCCACAAATCAAGAAGGCTCTCAAAATTCCCCAAAGCTATTATAAAAGCTATTCTAACCCAAAACTAAGTCCAAATCCACTAAACACACTTATAGCTAAGACACAACTTAATTAACACTAATCGAGGTCTCTCGGGTCGGGGTCTTACATCCTCCACCCCTTAGGACATTTGGTCCTCCAAATGAAATAAACTCACCTCCGGTAGTAGGTGCGGGTACTTCTTCTGAACTTGATCCCGTAATTCCCAAGTTGCCTCTTCCGATCCATGATTCTCCCAAAGCACTTTGACCCACTGAATAGTGCGTGTCCTCAACTCTTGTTCCTTGGTGTCAATAATCTGCTTAGGCTTCTCAACATATGTAGCATCTTCTCGGATTTCCAACGGCTCATAACGGAGTATATGCAATCTATCGGGGACGTACTTCTTCAACATAGATACATGAAAAACATTGTATACGCCAGAGAGTTCGGGTGGTAAGGCTAATATGTAAGCCACGTCACCAATCCTACTCACAATATCATACGGTCCGATGTATCTCTGAGACAACTTACCTTTCTGCCCAAACCTCAATGTTCCACGAGTAGGTGACACTTTCAAGAAAACCTTATCTCCTTCTTTGAACTGTAAGTCCCTTCTGTGAGAATCTGCATAGCTCTTCTGCCTACTCTGAGCCACTTTCAGACATTCTTGGATCAATTTGACCTTGTCACTTGTCTCGCTAACAATGGTCGGTCCATGAAAACTGCGAGTGCCAACTTCTTCCCAACAAACAGGTGTCCTACACCTTCTGCCATACAAAGCCTCAAAAGGTGCCATCCCGATACTTGAGTGGAAACTGTTGTTGTAAACAAACTCACACAACGGTAAGGCTTCATCCCACTGAGTCTTGAAATCTAATACACAAGCTCTGAGCATGTCCTCAAGTGTCTGAATTGTCCTCTCCGACTGACCATCGGTCTGTGGGTGATAGGCTGTGCTGAACTATAACTTCGTACCCATAGACTCATGCAATGTCTTCCAAAATCTCGAGACGAATCTGTTGTCACTATCGGATGTGATGGAAACTGGTTGTCCATGTCGACTGACAATCTCTGTGACAAACAACTATGCCAAAAGCAACATATGCATCTTCTTTCCAGTCTTCATCGGTAGGAAATGAGCTGACTTGGTGAGACGGTCCACGATGACCCAAATGGCATCATTGCCTCTGCTAGTCCTCGGTAATCCCGAGATGAAATCCATGGTAATGTGCTCCCATTTCCATTCCGGAATCTCTAATGGTTGTAGCAACCCTGGAGGCTTCTGATGTTCTGCCTTGATCAACTAACATGTCATACATCTAGAGACGAAAGCTGCTATCTCCCTCTTCATGTTGTTCCACCAAAATCTGTTCTTCAAGTTCTGATACATCTTTGTGCTGCCCGGATGTATGGAATACTTGGTATTGTGAGCCTCTGTCATGATATCATTCCTCAAGTCCTCTAAGTTAGGCACACATAGACGGTCTCGGTAGTACAATACTCCATCCACAACACGAAAGTCCAGACGATCTGCTATATGCTTTGAAATTTTGGCCAACTCTGGATCTTGCAACTGATTCTCTTTAATCCTCTGAATGAAAGAAGGCTCTGACACTGACATCTTTGCTAACATAACACCCTTCCTTAGAGGCTAAAAATGTACTCCCAACTCTTCGAACTGCTGAAAAACATAACTTCCCCGAAGACTTGCCATGCTAACTGACTTCCTGCTCAAGGCATCTGCAACTACATTCGCTTTCCCCGGGTGATACTTGATTGGAAAATCATAGTCCTTGATATATTCCATCCATCTCCTCAGCCTCATGTTCAACTCTTTCTGGGAAAACAAGTATTGTAGACTATGGTGGTCGGAGTGAACCTCAAACTTCTCTCCATATAGATAGTGTCTCCACATCTTCAATGCTAAAACAACCGCTGCTAACTCAAGATCATGCGTTGCATAGTTCTTCTCATGCTCTTTCAACTGCCGGGATCCATAAGCAACTACTTTCCCATCCTGTATCAACACGCATCCAAGTCCAATATTGGAAGCATCGGTAAAAATGGTGAAACCGCCGCTCCCAGATGGCAAAGTAAGGACTGGAGCTGTAGTCAATCTCTTCTTTAACTCTTGAAAACTAGCTTCACACTTGTCTGTCCATACATAAGGTGCATTCTTCCTTGTCAACTTCATCAAAGGTGATGCAATTGACGAAAATCCTTGCACAAACCTCCGATAATATCCTGCTAAGCTAAGAAAACTCCTAATCTCCGATGCATTCTTCAGTCTTTCCCAATTCATAACTGCTTTAATCTTGGACGGGTCCACTGATAATCCTTCCTTGGAGATAATATGACCCAAAAATGTGACTTGGTCCAACCAAAATTCACACTTACTAAGTTTTGTAAACAACTGATTCTCCCTCAAAAGCTGGAGTGCTATCCTCAAATGTTCTTCATGCTCTTCTTTGGTCTTGGAATACACCAAAATATCATCAATAAACACCAGTGTGAACTGATCCAAATACTCTGCAAATATCTTGTTCATCAATGCCATGAACACTGCCGGTGCATTCGTCAAATCGAATGGCATCACTAGAAACTCATAGTATCCATATCTTGTCCAAAAGGCTGTCTTCAGTACATCTGAATCTCTAACTCTCAACTGATGGTAGCCTGATCTCAAATCAATCTTCGAAAAGTAAGCAGCTCCTTGCAACTGATCAAATAATTCATCTATCCTTGGCAATGGATACTTGTTCTTGATGGTCACTTGGTTCAATCTCCGGTAGTCATTGCACATTCTCATAGAACCATCTTTCTTTTTCAAAAACAACACCAGTGCTCCCCACGGTGAAATACTCGGCCTCATAAAACCTTTGTCTAATAATTCTTGCAACTGAATCTTCAATTCTCCCAATTCTGCCGGATCCATTCTGTAGGGTGCAATAGAAATCGGAGCGGTCCCCGGTAACAACTCAATGGTGAAGTCTATCTCTCTCATAGGTGGTAAACCTGGTATCTCCTCCGGAAAAACATCCAGGAATTCCCAAACAATAGGGATCTCCTCCACCCCTTGGGACCATTTATCCTCCATGATAAACGCCAAATATGCCTCACAACCACTTCTTAGAAGTCTATCAGCCTTCAACACTGAAATAAACCCTGTACGAGGTTACTCCTCTCTCCCTGAAACAACACCCCTGCTTGGGTCTCCTCTTACTTAAAAGTTAGGGTCTTATGGAAACAATCCATAGTAGCATGGTATCCTGCTAACCAATCCATCCCTAGGATGACATCAAAATCCTGCATCTCCAATAAAATGAGACCTGCCGGTAACACTACTTCTCCTATTTTTACTAGACAACTAGAGTAAAAAGTCCTACAAATAACTTCCTTACCTAAAGGGGTAGTCACAGTCAAAATGAAATCCAATTCTCTAGCATGCATATCAATCAACTTAGCAAATTTTGGAGATAGGAATGAGTGAGTAGAGTCAGGGTCAAACAAAACCCTAGCATCAAAACCACAGACGAGAAGTGTACCTTCCACTACGTTGCCTTCTGCCTCTACATCAGCTCTATTGACAGCATAGAGTTGTGCCCTTTGGTGTGGCCTGTTCTGCCCTTGCTGCTGCCTGCCCTGCTGTGCATTCATGTTCTGATTCGGAGGACGCTGATTCTGATTCTGATTTTGCCCTTGGTGACGGGCTTGTTGTTACTGTTACTGCTGTGGCCTGAACTGTTGCTGAGGTGCCTGTTGTTGTAGTGGCCTTGCCTGATTCTGGACTACTAGCGCATTTTGAGGTGGTGCCTGACGATGTGCTCCCTATTGCTGCCTATTCTGTCTTTCTGGTCTCGGGCAATCCCTCATTTGGTGGTCCATCGAACCACATCTAAAACATGCCCCCGTGATGAAACGGCATTGGGCACTCCCATGATATTTCCCACAGTGTATGCAATCACCTGGATTCTGCACATTTTGCTATTGCCTTGGCCTCTTATTCTGATTGTTCCTCTGCTGATTGTTCTGCTGCTGGTGGCCTTGACCCTTTCCCTGAACTCTGAGAATCTTGTTGTGGAAGTTCTCGAACTTATAGGCTCTCTTGACAGCTTCCTCA
Source organism: Litsea cubeba (assembly GCA_012931725.1). Lineage (NCBI taxonomy): Eukaryota > Viridiplantae > Streptophyta > Magnoliopsida > Laurales > Lauraceae > Litsea > Litsea cubeba. The sequence continues at coordinate 94,391,596 of CM022946.1, read as the reverse complement.
AATGTTGCTGGCGGTGTAATCCGGGTAGCATCCCTCTCAATGATAGGATGAAGTCCCTCAAGGAACTTAGTTATCTTATTTTCCACGGTGTCCACTCATTCCGGTGCATACCTTGACAGTCTCTCGAACTTGGTTAAGTATTCGAGAACTGTCATATTCCCTTGCACAAGTTGGTGGATAAGAATTTGTAGCCAGGACGTTCCTCCCTCGGTATTCGAATGAAGAAACTGTCCTGGTGACTGAGCTGGGGCTCTTTCTTTTTTATGAAGAGTTGAGGAAGGATCACTCTGCCGTCCTTTGCTTGAAGGAGCAGGGGATTCTTCAGAATGTCTTCTTGTCCTGGAGACGTCGTGGGTCACCGAACGTCAAACATGGATATTTGTTGCTGACTTTTGGCGTCTTCTGGTTTTTCCAACCATATGGACGGCAGCAACTTGGTTGGGTCTTTCTTTTTCGACCCATTTGTGAGAGACTTGAAGTGTAGGAGGCTGGGTCATTTGCTTCTCTAGTCTCTTTTGTCGATACTACGCGCGGCGGCATATACGACGAGCAATTTGAGCTTCAGTCAGCTCTGGCTGGGCCTTGACAATGAAGGATGTGCTCCCTCGGGCGCAGCAACCGAGCCTGTCTTCTTTGTAGCTAGGCAAGGACAGGATGCGAACCCGGTCATTCGCCTGTTGCAGCGAAGCTTTGAATTTTTTCAAGTTCGGCCCCTGTAGATATGAAGGGTCGAACCGAAGGATTATAGGCCTTAGCAGGTGCTTGCAGAGGCCTTGTGATGCATGATCTGATTTTGGGCTTATAAGAACAAGCCGGCTCATGCTGGGTTGACTTGGGAGTCAGGTTGGAGATGGGTCTCTCCTCTTTCATGTAAGCAAGAGGGTAGAACTGGTTCTCCTTGAGTGGGGCCAGGTATGCTGGCTTGGTGGATGTTTGGGACCTTCTTTATTTTGGTGAAGGTCTTGGGGACCAAGTCTTGGGATAGACCTGGTCGTTTGCGGTTCGAGGCTTCGTGGAAGTGCCACAGGCATCGGGCCTTTTGGTGCTCGCCTTTGGGGTCACGGTAGTGACACGTTGAGAGGCGACCTTCTGCTTCTTGGAAGGAGCGGTTTGTTCTTCGGGAAGTGGGAATGGTCCCAGCGTCCTGAAGACGATAGTCCGAGGAGTCGAGGTCGACCCCGAGTTCAGAGAGTTGCCGAGGGAGTTGACACTTCGGCAGCTGATGGGGCGCTTGTAGGTGCGCGTGGTTTGCTTCGGTTGAAGCATGAGCTGGTGCTTGTTCTCATCGAAAGTAATGGTAAGCGAAGCTGCCATTGTTAGTTTTTTTGAAAAATTTCTGAACCAAGACCACATCCATTAGTAATCACAAGAATATAATGATCATAAATGGGAAGTTCTATGGTTTTGTCTTTTCAAATAGCTTGAGGGAGATGACCCAAGCAATATGAAGAAGGCAAAAAGCCATAGAGGGTACAATTGTTCTGATCGCAGGTATGGTAAGCCCAGAATGAGCATCCCAGTGACTGCTAGAAGCAATTGTGAACTTAAATTCAACTTATCGAGAAGCAGAGCTTACTTGATGTAAGAAGAATATAAGGTTGGAATTACAAATGTGCCGGTCGTGAATACAGTAGACCCTGAAAGGGCGTACTAGTACCGCTAGACACAAATGTTTGGAGACCGCATCCATGAGATGAGATTCTCTATTTTGAAAGGTCAAGATTGGATTCATCAAAGAGAGCAGATGGTATTCTGATCCAAATACGGTCTCAGCGATTTCCACGAGCTCCAGTACTCAGAAGGAAATGAACCATAATTTCTCGACTGAATTCAAAAATGACGAGTTTCTTTTTTTTTAAGATATTTTTTTTTAAGATTTTTTTATTTTTTTTATTTTTTTAAAAAAACTCTTTTTTTTTATTTTTTATTTTTTATTTTAAAATTTTTATTTAGAAAATTTTTTATTTAAAAGACGAGAGAGTACACATAGGCCTCCTAACCCGGTCTTATGAAATCTCGATTCATAGAATTGCCCCCAGGTAAGGGTAGGATTACTTAATGAACCCGTTTGGAGGACCCTTGCCTAGAACAGTCAAGCTGTCTCCACACTCTGGACAAGGCTTTTCTTGAATCAACCGTGATCAAAGAAGACAGTTGGTTTAACCTTAGTGGTCTATGTTTTTTTTATATATATAAATATATTTTTTAGATCTTTAATGAACTCATCGAAGAGAAATGATGGCCCAAAACCTTAGTTGAATAAGGCTCAACATTTCTGCAAGCACGATGAACGATAGGAAAGGATCAAGGTTTCTCAATTCTGAATTCAAACTGAAAAATCTGATTTTTTTTTGTTTTTTTTTTTTTTTTGAGATCTTTAATGAACTTATCGAAGAGAAACGATGGCCCAAAACCTTAGTCGAACGGGCTCAACATTTCTGCAAGCACGATGAACGATAGGAAAGGATCAAGGTTTCTCAATTTTGAATCCAAAATGAAAAATCTGATTTTTTATTTTTTATTTTTTATTTTTTTTAGATCTTTAATGAACTCATCGAAGAGAAACGATGGCCCAAAACCTTAGTTGAACAGGCTCAACATTTCTGCAAGCGCGATGAACGATAGGAAAGGATCAAGGTTTCTCAATTTTGAATTCAAACTGAAAAATTTGATGTTTTTATTTTTTTTTGTTTTTTTTGTTTTTATATCTTTAATGAACTCATCGAAGAGAAACAATGGCCCAAAACCTTAGTCGAACAGGCTCAACATTTCTGCAAGCACGATGAACGATAGGAAAGGATCAAAGGTTTCTCAATTTTGAATCCAAAATGAAAAATCTGATTTTTTATTTTTTCTTATTTTTTATTTTAGATCTTTAATGAACCCATCGAAGAGAAACGATGGCCCAAAACCTTAGTCGAACAGGCTCAACATTTCTGCAAGCACGATGAACGATAGGAAAGAGGATAAAGGTTTCTCAATTTTGAATCCAAAATGAGAAATCTGATTTTTTTGTTTTTTTTTTAGATCTTTAATGAACTCATCGAAGAGAAATGATGGCCCAAAACCTTAGTCGAACAGGCTCAACATTTCTGCAAGCACGATAAACGATAGGAAAAGATCAAGGTTTCTCAATTTTGAATCCAAAATGAAAAATCTCTTTTTTTTTATTTTTTTTTTTGTTTTTATATTTTTTTTATCTTTAATGAATTCTTCGAAGAGAAACGATGGCCCAAAACCTTAGTCGAACAGGCTCAACATTTCTGCAAGCACGATGAACGATAGGAAAGGATCAAGGTTTCTCAATTTTGAATCCAAAATGAAAATTCTGATTTTTTTGTTTTTGTTTTTTTTTAGATCTTTAATGAACTCATCGAAGAGAAACGATGGCCCAAAACCTTAGTCGAACAGGCTCAACATTTCTGCAAGCACGATGAACGATAGGAAAGGATCAAGGTTTCTCAATTTTGAATTCAAACTGAAAAATCTGATTTTTATTTTTTTATTTTTTTTTATATCTTTAATGAACTCATCGAAGAGAAACGATGGCCCAAAACCTTAGTCGAACAGGCTCAACATTTCTGCAAGCACGATGAACGATAGGAAAGGATCAAGTTTCTCAATTTTGAATCCAAACTGAGAAATCTGATTTTTTATTTTTATTTTTTTTTTAAAGAGAAAGAGTGGGAATAAATTCAAAGAATTAGAAATTTTCAAAAAAATCTCATCGCATTTTTTTTAGATGCGGAATCCAACATAGGCCACCAATTAGAAAGTAGCCAAGGAATCAAGAAAAGAAGTATAAGCATAGAGCAATATATATGATATGCAAATATTTCATTTCTAGCATCGTGTTCTCAAATGAACGAGTCCCACCGGGTGTGCCAGCTTGATGGATAGCGCTTCTGCTCGGTTCTACTGAGGTTGGCGGACGTGGGAGTCCGTTTGATCCGACCCTTTCGTAACCGGGGGACAAAGGCGTGCATCAACATTTTTTTGTATGGGTGTGCTAGATTTTCTATTTTACTTGGAATTATAAGTGGTGATCCGGAGGTCGACCTTCGCAAGTAAAAAGGAAATCAACTTCTTTCAAGTTTTCCATTGCACATATATTTAAGAAAAGAGACATTTTTCTTAGTTTGCCGTGAAAGGCGATTCTTTTGGCGTTTATAACCGATTTTGGCGTTTATAGCCGATTTACAATTCTTATCAATAATGAAAGACAAGAGTTGTCATTTTTGTCTCTTTTGGAAAAATACAAACTACAATGAATAGCAAGAAAATGAGGATCTAACTTCTCAGGAGATTGGGGGGACTCGTTCAGATTGACGGTCGCAAGCCATGGTGGACTTCGCCATCATCCATGCAGATGAGAATAGAGGATGCTCTTGATTCGCTTGACTTGGTTATAACCTCAGGTTTTTAGAGGACAAAGATCAAAAGGAGGTCCTATGTCCAATAAAAAACTAAGTAAACGGGTTGAAAAGCCACGTCGAAGCCCTTGGAGGCAGAAGGAGAAAGCAAGGACCTCGGGGGGGGGTACCCCCCAAGGGACTTTTGTCACCTTGTAGCAGTGGCCAGTGCAGAACTTCAGCAGAGTTTTCTCTCTTTCTTTCTCTGGATTTCCTGTGCTTTTTCTTATCAGGGATTTCTGTTTGGTTTTTTCCGATCTGGAATTCTTTGGAATGCTCTCCTATTTATAGGGTTTTAGGTAGCCATTTAGGAGGATTTATGAGCCTTAATTGTCATAAAGCTACATAAAGGGAGTAGTTACAAGATTGAATTCTTTATTTTGTAACTCCTTTTTCTTGGCTTCTGATTGGCCGGAGGAGATTGAGGGCATTTAATCGCCTTTAATCGCCATGATGGGAGGAGTTTCATGGGTTAAAATGCCATGAATCAATTGGCTTGTAACTCCCGGATGCTTGCTTCTGATTGGGCCATCCAAAGAAATGAATTAATGACTGCAATAATGCTAGTCAATTAATCTCATTAAGTGGTCGTCGAGCAGCTGAAGAGTCACGGGCCGTGCCGCGTCTTTTGGGATTCTTCTGGCGATGATCATCGATGGATCTTCATATAGATTGACATCGAATGACCATGTAACTTCAGGTATTGGTTGCCAACAGCGGGTCGGTGCCATCTGTCCTGTCGATTTCTCGATCGGTCGGGTAGAAAGCACACTTTTTTGGTTTGACCGGTTGACGATCAATGTTGATTTTGATACTCTTGATGATTGACCCGTGATTTTGACGGATGTCAAAGGATTTGGTGTCTCAAAAGTATGAATTTTGGAAAACCCCAGAAGTCAGATGCTTCGAATCACGAAAAATGGGGTTTTCGGGGCCCACTCGGCGATCCTGGGCCCCATGGTCGCCGGCGACTCTCGGCCATGGTTGCCGGTGACCCTGGGGGGTTTTTCCCCCTTTTTGTCCCGTTTTGCGTCCGTTTTTTATGTTTTTCGATTCTTTTTTCTTCTGTATTTTTTCTTGACATTTTTTATCATTCATTGGCCTGATTTCCCTGTAGAAAACTTGATGAGAATCCTTGCATTTTGGATTGCAAAGTTTCCAATTTTCCGAGAAAGCTGAAGATTTTGTCGCGTAGAGCTGCCGATTTTCCGTCAAAAGCTGAAACTGGGTCAAACGATGTCGGAATGACCTGAAATTTGGGGGGAGACCTCCTAAGTAATAAATAAGATCAACCATAGGCTTTTGTTTGAGTTTTGAAGCCGTTTGGGGTCCTATCACCAGTAGACTTGTTTTTATCGCGATGAAGATGTCGCGGCTTGATGTGCGGTCAACCGATGTCCGATTGACTTGAAATTTGACAGGGAACCTATTGGAGTCATTTTAAGATGATCCACAGGCCCTGTCTTGGAAACCATGGTCCCGGGGAGTTTCGCCGCCGAGAGGCCTGATTTAGCTTCTGAGCGTCAAAGTCTGGTCAAATGTTGTCGAAATGACCTGGAATTTGCCGTGTAGCCCTTTGTAAGCATTTTGAAGCCGTCCATGTGCTCTATCTGATGAGTGATGGCCTTGGTGGTTATCGCCGCCGAGAGGCTTGATTTAGCTGTTCGAGGGTTGATGTAGGGTCAAACGTTGTCGGTTTGACACGGAACTTGACGTGGAGCCTTTTGGATGTATTTTGAGACCATCAATCGACTCTTATCGAAGATTTGGTGTCTTCGTTGCTTTCGCCGCCGGGAGCTCCTTTTCAGCTGCCGGAGAAGCGAAGTTAGGCCAAATGATTTTGAAATGGCCCGAAACTTCTTGTGTACTCCTCTTTTGGAAGTAGCATTGCCTATTTAATGCAGGTTGCGACTTCATGTAGCTTTTTGGATCTTGAAGAGGCAAAGTGACATTTTTGGTGTCAACAACTGTATTCGTGACCGGCACATTTGTAACAACAACCTTATATTCTTCTTACATCGAGCAAGCTCTGCTTATCGATAAGTCAAATTTAGGTTCACAATTGCTTCTTAGCAGTCACTGGGATGCTCATTTTGGGCTTACCATACCGGCAATCTGAACAATTGTATACTCTATGGCTTTTTGCCTTCTTCATATTGCTTGGGTCATATACCTCGAGCTATTTGAAAAGACAAAACCATAGAACTTCCCATTTATGATCATTATATTCTTGTGATTACTAATGGATGCGGTCTTGTTTCAGAAATTTTCCGAAAAAACTAACAAAGGCAGCTTCGCTAACCATTACTTTCGATGAGATCAAGCACCAGCTTATGCTTCAACAGAAGCAAACCACGCGCACTTATAAGCACCCCATCAGCTGCCGAAGCGTCAACTCCCTCGGCAACTCTCTGAACTCCGGGTCGACCTCAACTCCCCAGACTATCGTCTTTGGGACACTGGAACCATTCCCACTTCCCGAAGAACAAACCGCTCCTTCCAAGAAGTAGAAGGTCGCCTCTCAACGTGTCACTACCGTGACTCCAAAGGCGAGCACCAAAAGGCCCGATGCCTCTGGCACCCTCACGAAGCCTCGACCCGCAAACGACCAGGTCTATCCCAAGACTTGGTCCCCAAGACCTTCACCAAAACAAAGAAGGTCCCAAACATCCACCAAGCCAGCATACCTGGCCCCACTCAAGGAGAACCAGTTCTACCCTCTTGCTTACATGAAAGAGGAGAGACCCATCTCCAACCTGACTCCCAAGTCAACTCAGCATGAGCCGGCTTGTTCTTATAAGCCCAAAATCAGATCATGTATCACAAGGCCTCTGCAAGCACCTGCTAAGGCCTATAATCCTTCGGTTCGACCCTTCATATCTATAGGGGCCGAACTTGAAAAATTCAAAGCTTCGCTGCAACAGGCGAAGGACCGGGTTCGCATCCTGTCCTTGCCCACCTACAAAGAAGACAGGCTCGGCTGCTGTGCCCGAGGGAGCACCTCCTTCCTTATCAAAACCCAGCCAGAGCTGATCGAAGCTCAAATTGCTCGTTGTATACGCCGCCGCGCGTCGTATCGACAAAAGAGACTAGAGAAGCAAAGGACCCAGCCTCCTACACTTCAAGTCTCTCCCAAATGGGTCGAAAAAGAAAGACCCAACCAAGTCGCTGCTGTCCATATGGTTGGAAAAACTAGAAGACGCCAAAAGTCAGCAACAAAAATCCATGTCCGACGTCCGGTGACCCGCAGCCTCTGCAGGATAAGAAGACATTCAGAAGAATCCCCTGCTCCTTCAAGCAAAGGACGGCAGAGTGATCCTTCCTCAAGCTCTTCATCAAAAAGAATGAGCCACAGCTCAGTCACTAGGATAGTTTCTTCATTCGAAATTTTGAGGGATGAACGTCCTGGCTACAAATTTTGAGCCACCACCTCGCTATCCACCTCAAGATGATGCGATCACATGCATCCAGCAGTTGGAACAAGGCCAGCAAAGAATTGAAACTCTGATGGAAAACCTTCTCCTCGCCTTCCAAAATCAGGCGAACAATGGACCTCCTCCGAATCATCAAGATGATGAGGTAAACGGAGAAGAAAATAAGTCACGCGCCCTTACCAAAAAGGACGTAGACAATATCCTCGCCAAAGCAAAAGAAGAGGATATACTCAAGGAGCACGGGATCAAGCCCCCATATCCCTTATGGATGGACTCGGTCCCGTTCCCCACAAAATTCAAGTATCCTACTCTCCAAACATATACAGGGAAAGGATCGGCCAGACAGCACGTCATCCACTTCAAGATCCTGACGAGAGCTATCGCGGATCAAGATGCACTCAAGATCCACCTCTTTGCAAGTACCCTAAAAGGTACGGCCTTCGACTGGTACTCCATTTTGCCGGAGGACTCCATCCAAAACTGGGCCATGCTAGAGACACACTTCCTGACTCACTTCAAAGGTGAGGATCATCCCGCTACTATGGCTCAGCTGTGTAGCCTAAAACAAGGGGAGAATGAGTCAACATATGACTTCATTCACAAGTGGAAAGCAATGGCATACAAATGCTCTGATGCATTGCCACAAGCGTCGCTAGTCGACATCTGCCGAAAAAACATGAGAGCTAGAATCCGCTCCATGATCATCAGCAACAAATCAAAGAACCTGGGAGAACTCCTAGAAGCTTCCATGGAAGCTGAAACGGTGATTAAAGACCTCAACAGTCAGAAATCATCAAGAAAAGAGCCAACCGCCATTGCAACCTCTAAAATAAAGAAAAAAGAGGTACTCATTGTGCAGACCAAGTTAGCTCCTCAGCCACCAAAGAAAGCTGAAAACAAAGCTGCTGGTAAGAGACCCGAACTCTCTGATGCCTTCAAAGAACGAGTAGAAAAGAAATACCCATTCGATGAAGATGATGAAAATCTTTGGGGCCCTCGTGGCGAACGGCAAGCTCACTTTGCCTGAACCCAAAAGACCGGGTGATGTTGGCAAAACCAACGATCATCGGTACTGTCCATACCACCAGATGATCTCGCATCCTCTCAATCAATGCTTCATTATGAGGGAGAAAATAAACGAGATGTGGAAAAACGGAGTCATCACCTTCGACAAAAACTATGGGTCTGCCTCCGTCAACATGGTGTCATGTGGACAAACACCAAAATCACTGAAGAAGAAGATTACTACTTCCTTCAAGGTGATAAACACAATTCAAGCGTCCGAGGAACTGGTTCCTTACCCGACACCAGACGGACAACCCATATGGGTACATCCCGATCTCCTGGAAGATGAAAACTGGGAGGTCATGAAAACAAAGCCTACAACTCAACAGTGAAGGCAGGCTAGGAAACATCTCCTCAAGCTCAAACCGCAAGAGAAGACCCAGCCAAAACAAGAAGTCTAAGAAAAGGGAGAGACCTCCTCTACCGCTTCACTAGAGACAATAAAAACACCCCTTCCAGAGACTTCAAAAGGGGTAAGAAAATTCACTCTCAGTGATTTCATGCTACCTCAATTCAAAGAAGCCACGCAGAGGGCATCATACTCTTGCAATTCGGTAGTTGGATTCTCCATTGATGGATACGAGTCCAGCGACACCGATGATGGATTCGAATCCAACTACACCGACGAGTGGGAGGAGTCCCTTGAAACAGGAGAATATCTCTCCAATGAAGAATGGGTTCCTGAGACTCATCTTATGCCAGTAATCTGGTATAACACCCTACAGCCATAAGGATCCTGGTCTGATGATAAAGAAGACCAAGAGGCAGTACAAGAAAATGTTGTTGAACCAGCACCAGTCATTGCTCCAGTGGAAATCAACAATGTTGAGTGTCGCGACCCCGGACCGGGTTAGGGGACCAAATCCGGGATCGGGACTATGATGATGCCGCGCCACGTGCATCTCTTTGGCTAATCTGCACACGGAATTAAAAAAATATTTATCCGTGCACGTGATTTCCCACAGGGTTCCGCGGTGAGGATTATCCATACATATCATCTCACATATAGACATATCAAACATGTATTTGAGATTGCGGAAGCGTGTAGCAAATCATATTAGCGCTATTCCATTCCATAAACAAGACTGTTTTATAATTGACATGACAAGATATCAGAATGAGCAATGATCATAACATATTTCCTAAAAGTAAAGTTAATTGTGTAAACAAAAGATCAGTTGATTAATTGCCCCAAAACAATGGTCAACAAAGACCATACATCCAATAAAACCCAAAAGATGATATCCCGGGTTCCCAAAATGTCATCCTCAAAGCCGGAACGAATGTCTACATGACATCGTCAGCTTGCCACTCTATTACGCGCTGCGGTTCACCGACCGCCTCCTCATGCTCCTCCTCGATGGCAATAAGTTCGGGACCTGAGTACCAAAATAAATGGATCAGACACGACGGTCTGGCAGGTGGGTGAAAAGATATAACAATAATTCAAAACAATGATGCCTTTAGAAACATAGTAGAACTTGGATAAATAATGAATTTCATAAAAGAAGAATGTATCATTTAAAAGAGGTACATATGCAATAAAAACATGTAAGGTAACAAGGATTCGGAACTAACAAGGTGGCAACCACACAAAGCTAAATCCTCTTTCACAAAAGTGATGAGAGCACATCGGGACATTGACCTCAGTCACACGAGGTGAGGAGGATCAACGACGTTGACCTCAGTCACACGAGGTGAGGAGAGTCAACGATTTTATATAATAAATACATATAATACTCTGCGGGACCACGGTAGCGAACCGGGTATATCGGGGCGAGGCGGGAACCATGCTGCATCTGGTATAACAGAAGGAGGATCTCCAAACCGGTGGATCAAACCGATAAGGTTATACAAGCTTAGTGGTGCCGACTCATAGGTAACATGCGGAAAAATTGAAACAATTGAATACACATAACGGGGCGGGGTACCCATAGGTACAAAACACATTGGTATTGGGACAGGTTTAAATGGATCAGCAATATGCTAAAACAATGCTCTCGGGGCAAATACAATCACATATCATGGTTTCGAAATCCATGAGTAAGAGTTTAGTTAAAATTCAATTACGAATGGATCCTCATACATTTCCGGGCTAGGCATTGAGGTTTCAAGATTTGGGCCAATGTGAATAGGGTTCCGTATGTCGGTTATGATATACATTGGTACTCTTTTAAGAATTAGGGACATCTCGGGTCCTTATACACATTGACCAACCTAGCAAGTCCTCAGCGAATCTCCATAATGGGGTTTCTTCTTCCTTTGGACTTCATACGATGCCATACAAGTCTTTACATTGCATTGGGGCTCCAACCAATACCTCCCCAAGCCTAAAAAAAATGTTTCAAGTCCTTAAGTATTGACCCAGGCATGACAGGCAGTTCACTCGAGCGGACTGGGAAGTTCGCTCGGGCGAACTGCTCTCTGTTTGGGGTTCGCTCGAGCAGACCTGCTCGGATCAGGTTGGCTCGAGCGATCAGAGGGTTGGCTCGAGCCAACGAGGTTTTGTGACGGGTTCGCTCGAGCGATGTGTCAAGGTCGCTCGAGCGAACTGTCCAGAAACTATTTTTTGTGTACAGTTCGGCCATTCTTCTTTCCTTCCTTTCACCCTCTTTTGAGCACCCATTAATCACACATTTGAGAGTCTCAAAACCTCATCTAAACCCCCTTTCAATCCATCATTCACTTCTCCCAACAACCACACCATCACAACATTAACTTCTCCATCACTTCTACCTCATTCAATACAAGGCAACTCCATTGATAAAAGTCCGTAAATGAACACAAATGATCTATAAACAAGACAGTGATGCACATGTTTTCCAAGAGGACTATTCATAGAGAGTAGCCTATCATTATACATATTTCCAAAACCATGAAAACTCATAAAGATGAATTAGGTGAAAACAATGAGTACGAGTTCCAATTTTTATAAGCAAGAAATCATGAAATAAATCCATTCATCCACTTGCCTTAGGTCCAATGCTAAGAAAATCAAGCCACTAACACCTCTCCAAGCCAAGACACCAAATCTACACAAAACCCCCAAATACAAACCCTAAAACCATCAAAACCACACAATAGAAAGAGAAAGTTTGCAATAGCCAAGATTTAGTCTCTCTAGGGCTAGGAGAGTATGAATCTAGAAGATTGGGAGGATTACTTACTTGGAGATGTTTCAAATAGGTAGAGAGAGCTCAAAGGGGGCTCCAATGGTGATGAATGTCTTCACAAATGGTACCAATAGGAAGCTCTTGAGGTGAGGAAGATGATCATGGAGTCCATTCCTTGATTGAAAGAGCTCTTGTGGTGATTAATGAGAAAGGAAGCAAGAGGGACAAGGGAGAAACCCTTAGGGCTGGAACTTCTTCTCCTTCTAGGGTTTTAGCAAGAAAGAGAAAGATGAAGAAGAGAGCTCTCCTTATATAGCAACTGGGGATGGGGCCCACAGCTTAAAAGACTTGTCGGGCTAAAAACATGGCCTTCGGGGCTTCAAACGAATTCGACGAAGAAGAAAAAGTTGATAGGCGAAATTTCTAGTTTCCAAAAAGTATATATTTCGCAAGTTTTGGTGACATTGAAATTGGTGTCCAGATTTTGGGTAAAAAGACCATTTTATCCTCCAATTGTAAAAAGTCAGGTTTAGAGCTCTCGAATGGGAACAATATCAACATGAAAGTTGCAGGGATAAACAAGATAAGTCAAACGGGATTAAAACATAATTTTGAAAATCATGGATAAACCCCCAAGCTCACACAATTCGTAGCAAGAACCCCCAAAGGGTCCCACAAGAAAAAGGCTCTCAAAATTCCCCAAAGCTATTATAAAAGATACTCTAATCCCAAACTAAATCAAAAACCATTAAACACACTTAAAGCTAAAGCACGACTTAATTAACTCTAATCGAGGTCTCTCAGGTCGGGGTCTTACATTGAGCCACAAAGAGTTGATGAAGAAGAAGATTTGGCTCCCATGCCTGATCTTGAAGAATATGCAAGGATCTTACAGCATCTCGCTCTAGAACAAGAGCAAGACTGCGTCAACAAGCCTCCTTGCAATCCAGAGCCTGAAGTCCCTGAAGACCATCAGGTACATCCTCCCTTAATTCCTGAAAATGGAGAAAATTGCTGGATAGACAATCCTCTTACATCTGAGGATGAGTCTGACTACGATCAGGCAACGTCTCCTGTCAAAGCTTCCTGTAATGTGATAATTCGAGATTATAGTTCTTCCAAAGCATCGTCTGATGAGATCACTTACACTCTGAAAATGCCTAGCAATGTATCCTCTAGAGCTACCTCGTCTCACGTGACTTTCACTGAGGCAACACCCTCTCAGGTTTCTTCCCCTGAGACTATGATTTCAAAGCTCACACCCTTCCTGACTGAAGAATCCCTAGCTATTGATGCTTGGGACGATGAATTGGTCAACGAAGAATAAAGGTTGCTGGATGCTGTTCAGGACTTGTTCCCGGAAAATGCTCCGTGCAACACAATCACTGAGGATGGCAACTCTGCTGCAGATACATCCTCAATAAATGAAAAATGACAGCCTCTTGATCCTGAAGACAATCTTCGAAACGAAGACCCTTCTCAAGAAGCTCTCGAAGTTGGTAGAGGCACCCGCTCTGGCCGGGACTACCACAAAAATTACAACCAATCTTCATTTACTTATGTAAATCCTTCAGGAAAACATGTTGTAACCGCCCTTAGTGGCAACAATGATGAACATGTAGGCCCCAAGGAGGCTTTCAAGTATGACTTGATTGAACACTTCAAGCACATACCTGCACGTCTACACATCCTAGATTTATTGCAAATGTCTCCGCGCACTCGTGATGATCTCATTTCAGAATTACAAAAGCTGAATGAGGATGTCGACAAACATGCCCTGCAAGTCCTCCAAATTGAAATGGACTACTAGGTCAAAAACTCAGAAGCTTCCTCAAAGGGGGAAAAGAAGAAAATTGAGGGATCATGCATCGAATGCCTCTCGGTTCAAAAAGCAGCAAGTGCAACCATCGCCTTCACTAAGGACGACCTCCTACTTGGCGAAACAAGGCACAACCGACTCCTGTACTTCACAGGGTACATCAAGGAAATGCCTTTGCACAGAGTTCAGATCGACCCAGGTTCGGCACTCAACCTCATCTCCACTTCGGCTCTCAAAGAGTTGGGCATCCCACCCAGCAAGCTGAGCCACACATCTGTATCTATCTTTGGATACAATGGGAGTACTCAAAGGCCTATCGGCAAAATCAGGTTCAAGTTGCAGATCAATGATCTTATCTCTGAGGTCACTGTGTATGTAATAAAAATCCCTTCATGCTACAACATTTTTCTCAGACGCCCCTGGATCCACGAGAATGGTGTTGTCCCTTCAACTGTACATCAATGCATCAAGTTTATTGGCGACGATGGCATGATACATCGAGTCTTTGCAGACAGAAAACCCTTCAAAGGTAAAGAAGTCCACTTTGCAGACTCACAGATGTATGAAGGTGAAAAAGAAGAAGAGGAGAAGCACACAATACCCTTTGCCGAAAATCTCCAGAAAGATAAAGGCAAGGCTCCTCAATAATCACCAGAAGAAAACAAACCATCCGGTAAATCCGAAGAGAGCATTCAAACTCCCTTCATCATCTCCCTCCTCAAACCTTCAAAACCTTTGGTCATCATGACTAAAGTGAAGAAGGCAAAGCAAAAGTCTGGGGGCAAATTTGTTGTCTCTTTCGTGTATATCATGTAAGACACGGATTCGGATTCAGAGCTAGAAGATGACACATCGTCAAGCCAAGCTGACACTCAGTAAGTTCAGCCTACTCTTACTCCAATGGAGACACCTGCTGATGAAGAAGATCCTACATCTGCTTCCTTCGTTGTTCCATCAACTTCAGCATAGGAAAAGCCGATATTCTTCCATAGATCGGATGCTTCTTCATCAAACTCCATGCTTGAACCTTTCCAAAATGAAGGTATGCCTCAACTATCCTTATATAATCCTGTGGCACAAGCTATTATGAAGAAAATGGGCTATGACGCTCAAAACCCAGTCGGTTTGGGAGAAGGATGCGGTATTCTCACGCCATTGGGGCCCGTCTTGACCAAAAGCCAGCTGGAAGATTGGAGACTCTACAACCATGTAGAAAAGTCTTCACACAGGCTAGGGTATGATCCCGACACTCCCCTGAGATAGTTGACACAAAGGCTTAAAAGTCAATTTACTGACCAAGCCTCAACATCTCAAGTCCATGAAGACATCGATCTTCCTGGATATCTCTTCGATGAGTCACCTGACAAAGATCAAGGAAGCTCATCCAATTGGTACGATTTCTCTGACAATGAAGAGGAATTGTCCGATGGCACAGACGTGTGGTCTTCTGACCCAGAAGAACCCTCGTCTCCAAAAGAAGTACCCTACTTCGACACGATTTCAACAGGCGATTGGGATCATCTCAAGCAAGCCTTGAGAAAATTGCCGATCAAGAAGACCCGTGGAAAGGAACAAAACCTTGGTTTGGAAATGCCCTTGAAACCTCCGAGGGTTTCGTAGAGCTAGAAGCCTCCAAAAATATTGTGGAGGAACCACCTTCGAACCTTCCAACAGAAGATCATGTTCAAAAGATAGACTTGGGAACACCAGATAACCCACGTCCTGTATTCATAAGCAAGAATATAAAGGATGATGAGTTACCCGAGTATATCGCCTTTCTTCGTGTGTTCGTTGATTGCTTTGCATGGTCTTACGCTGAAATGCCTGGCTTAGACCCCAAAATAGCAGTCCACAAACTCAATCTTCAAGAAGACATCAAGCCTGTGAAGCAGGGCCAAGGAAGATTCCGTCCAGATGTGATGGATAAAATTGAACAAGAAGTTCAAAAACTCAAAAGCGTCGGCTTCATCCATGGGGAACAACATCCTAAATGGTTGGCCAACATTGTCCCCGTGACAAAAAAAAAGGGCAGATCAGGGTCTGTATTGACTATAGAGACTTAAATGGCGCATGCCCTAAAAATGAATTTCCGCTCCCCATACGAGAGGTAATGACTGACAATACCTATGGATTCGAGCGAATGACATTCATGGATGGTTTCTCTTGCTACAATCAGATAAAGATGCATCCTGAAGATGAAAAACATACATCCTTTTGGACCCCATTTGGCGTGTATTGCTACACTGTCATGCCATTTGGTTTGAAAAATGCTAGTGCCACATATCAGAGGACTATAATGAAAATATTCCAAGATATGCAGCACAAGACGGTCGAATGTTACGTTGATGACCTCGCCGTCAAAAGCAAAAGAAAAGAAGATCATCTCGAAAACCTTCGAGAAGTCTTCCTCCGGCTTCGCAAACACAAACTGCGAATGAATCCTCTGAAGTGCTTCTTCGGCGTCTCGTCGGGTAAGTTCCTTGGATTCTTAGTTCGGAAAGCTGAATAGAGGTTGACCCCATAAAAGTCAAAGCCATTCTAGAAATGCCCTCTCCAAGAACCTTGACAGAACTCAAAGGGCTTCAAGGAGATTGGCCTACATCAGACGGTTCATCTCCAATCTTTCGGGAAAATGCCGTCCATTTTCCCGGTTGATGAAAAAAGGTGTAAACTTTGTCTGGGATGCTGACTGCGAAGCTGCATTCCAAGATATCAAGTCATACCTAACCAAACCCCCAGTGTTAGCTGCTCCTACCACCGGAAAACCATTCATCTTGTACACAAGAGCCCTTGATCACTCTCTGGGCGCTCTGCTTGCACAATAAAATGATGAAAGAAAAGAAGCTACTCTATACTACCTCAGCCGCATGCTAGTAGGTGCAGTGCATCGCTACTCTCCAGTCGAAAAGGAATGCCTTGCAGTGATGTTCGCTGTACAAAAGATGCGTCACTACTTGCTTTCCAACACAATTTGATATAGGTATGTACCACAAAAAGCAATCAAAGGCCAAGCTCTAGAAGACTTTCTCGCAGAGCATCCGTTGCCTAAAGATTCTCCACTCAGAGATGATCTCCCAGACGAACCAGTCTACAATGTGGAGACTTTCTCACAAAATGCCTCCTGGGACATGTACTTCGACGGTGCAACCAGGACAAATGAAAAAAGATAGCTGATCTCAGGAGTTGGCATCCTCTTTGTTAGCACAGACAAATACATGATTCCACACGTTTTCTGGCTACTGGAACCATGCACAAACAATGCAGCTGAATATCAAGCTTTGATCCTAGGATTGGAACTCGCCATCGAATCTGGTATCACCATGCTGGAAATCTTTGGAGACTCTCAACTGATCGTCAACCAGATGAATCAGAAATTTGAACTCAAGAAGCCTGATCTGCTGCCTTACTACAACAAAGCACAATCGCTTCTGCAAAAGCTTGACATCTGTCACATCACCCATATTCGTAGAGGTGAAAACATACGTGCAGATGCCTTGGCTGGACTTGCCGCATCTATGGCAATCCAAGAAGGGAAAACATGCAAATCACAGTGTGCGAGAGAAGAATCCTTCCTCCTCTTAACACACACCAGGCAGTTGCTGAATTCCACCGAGTAGTCATAGGTCCTATTTCTCCCCCTTCGAGCAAAGGTTATCGCTTCATCTTCACCGTTACAGATTATTTCTCCAAGTGGTCAGAAGCATTCGCGCTTACCGAAATGAAGACCTCATCAGTCCTTCAGTTCCTGCGCGCCAACATCATTTGTCGTTTCAGCATACCTAAAAGATTCGTCCATGATAACGGACCACAATTCCGAGATCATCAATTTTATAGGTTCTGCGACAAATATAAAATCCAAAGCTGTCCTTCGACTCCATACAATCCAGCAGCAAACGGATTAGCAGAAACTTTCAACAAGACACTCTACAAAATCCTCAAGAAAATGGTCTCCAGTCAAAAAAGAGATTGGAGCGACAAACTGTCTAAAGCTTTGTGGGCCTATCGAACCACCGTTCGAGGACCAACCCATAGCACACCATTCTCCTTGGTCTATGGATGCGAAGCTGTCATACCCTTAGAAGTACAAATTCCTTCCTTGAGGGTATCCTTGCAAAATGACATGACTCAAGAAAGCAATGTCAAATTGTGACTCCATGAGATGGACAATCTCGATGAGAGACGGCTCGTAGCTCGATAAACCATTGAACTTTACCAAGCACGCATTGCAGGATCTTTCGACAAAAAGGTCAGGCAACGTGCCTACAAAAAGGGTAACTTGGTTCTTGCGATAAAAAGACCAATCATCTTCGCTCACAAGTCCAAAGGCAAATTTGAGCCAAAATGGGAGGGACCCTACGTCATCGACAAGGTTTTCTCCAACGGCACATACGCACTCCTAAACATGGAGGGTGATAGATGTATGCTGTCCATCAGCGGCAAGTTCTTAAAGCGGTACTACCCTTGAAGACTTACCCAACTGGGTAAGAGCAATGCCTGTACGGCCAAAACTGGTTTCCAGGTACTCGCTCGCTAAACCCACTCTTTTTAGAATTTTCATATCAAATGTTGAAATTTCTAGAAATTCAAACAATGCTTACTTTCACCATTTCATTGTTAAAAAAAAGGCCAAGTTTAGGAACCTTTCCCTAACTTGACCAAAATTTTCAACCCTTGAACCCAAAATTCATGGTTTGAAACAAAATCTGGATTCAGGGATTTCCGCCCAAGGTCCACCCTACCTTTTACCGCCTAAATGGATTTAGGTCAAAACTTATGACCCTCGTGTCTTTAAAAAAAAATGGTTTTTCAAAAAACCGCGAGGAAGCGACGCTTAGTCGATACTCGCACAAATCGGAAGCATGCGGACCATGTTCGACACTTCCAAAATCGCAGGGAAGCGACATTTCGTCGATACTTGCAAAATCCAAAACCGTGGAGACGCAACATTTTAGTTGATATCCACAACCCAAATTTCAAACGTTTGAAAAAAACCAAGAAATCGTGGAGATGCAACATTGCAGTTGATATCCACAACCCAAAGGTTTGAGAAAACCGCAAATTTTAAAAATCGTAGGGAAACGACATTAAGTCAATACCCGTAAAACCAAAAATTTTGAAAAGCAAGGAAGCGACATTCCATCGATACTTACACCCAAATCCGCAAGGATGCGACATTCCATCGATACTCGCAACCGAATGAGCAAGGATGCGACATTCCATCGATACTTGCAAAACCATTCAGTAGGGAGGAGACTTTTAGTCGATACTTGCATTTTTTAAAACCAAAAACCAGCTATAAATGCCACCAAACCGGCTATAAATACCACAAACTGGCTATCAATGCCACAAACTGGCTATCAATGCCATAAATCGACTATCAATGCCACCAAAACTGGATTTAGATGTCACCAAAACCGGCTATCAATACCACCAAACCGGCTATCAATGCCACAAACTCGGCTATCAATGCCACCAAAACCAGCTATCAATGCCAAAATCGGCTTCCATGCCACAAAAAAAAATTGGCTCCCATGCCAAAACAATCATTTGACAAAACATTTTCACAAAATGACAAGCTTTTGATCAAATCTCATTTAGCAATTGCTTTCATCACAAAAAGATTTAAGTGAGCGTAGGGAAAACGAAATAAAAAAAAAGAAGCATCTCATTTAGCAATTACTTTTATCACAAAATAGATTTAAGTGAGCGTAGGGAAAACAAAAAAAAAAAAGAGTACCAAAAAATACATGTGGTACAAAAAAAAAAGTGTTCACAAGCACTACAAAAAAAAGAAGAGTACAAAAAAAAATACATGTGGTACCAAAAAAAAAAAGGATAGTTTCTACTACAAAAATCAGGAGCCCAACCAAAAATGGTTTCCAGCCAAAATTTCAGCTCCTCAAGCAAACTTTTGGCCTTAGCCATCAGAGTTTCCAGGGCACGCTTCTTCAGGAACTTGCCATGAGATGCTGGGGTAGGCTGTAACCCTTTCTTTCACACCGGGAAGCTTATCCCGAGCAGTTTGCCATTGTTTGTCCTCTTAAAACTTCCTTTCAAGAACTCGATAAGCATCTGCAACCCGGCGAATCAGAGCACTATCCCTATCGCGAGCCTCTGTTATAGCAGCCCACTTGGCAGCGACTTGTGCCTTTAAATGCTCAAGACGTTCCTGGCCTCATCGACCTCACGATCAAGGATGTTAAGGTCATGTGTCAGCCCAATGATAGCTACCTCTTCTAAGTTCTTCTCTCGGACTAGCTGCTTCCTGCTTTGTGTAGCATCATTCTGGTCAGACTTAGCCTTATCAGCAGGGTCCAGGAACATCTCCTTGAAGAACTGGTCATCAGCAAAACCCATGGTCTCAAACCACTTGTCACCCAGTGTAATGATCCTATCAACGATCGCCCTGGCACCTGTGACATCCAGACCAGCCTATTCGGCATCACCGAGAATTTCCTGCACATGCTGGATCATGCCAAATCCGATATCCAAGTGCCCAGCAAGGAGAGTCTCAATCTAAGAGCTCAGAACCTGCACCACCACCTTCTTCGCAAAAAGAAGAAATGGCCCAGCTAAAGATTCGGCCCGCTCCGTCGGTCGGCTGCTCATGTCATGCCCCGTTGGAAGAGGAACAAAAGAACTCTTTCCAGTTGGAGCTGCTGGGGAAGGAATCTCAGCACGAGGTACCTCCTCCACCGTGTCGGAATTGGTTACAGGAGTCTCTACCTCCGGATCAACCTCCGGCATCCCTTCCTCTGGTTCTGAAGGAAGCAATGGACTCTCCTCTATCGCTTCAAAACCTGCCAAAGAAACACAAAAAGATATGAATATGATCATGTTTAAAAAAAAGCATTATCGGGATTATTACTATAAAATACCTTCTTCGACGACTGGCGGAACACTCTCTTCCTCCATGAACTCATCGGAAGCATCGTCAACATTTGCGTCCATCGATGGTTCAAAGTCATCGGAATCCTGTGGTATGATCGCTGACAAAAAAAAATGTTAGCAAACCAAGCCACAGACAAAAAAAAAAAGAAAAAGAAAAGAGAAAGCAAAAGAAGTCATACCAATTGGAGATTCAGGAACCTTCCAGAGTCCCTCGGTTCTTCTTCTGGTGCCGCAACCGGATCCGTCATCGCCTCATCGGCAGGAACCTCAGTCGTCACCAAGTCTTCCTTTGCTAAAAAAAAAGCAGCAGGGGGGGGGAAGCAAATCAGAACATGGAAAAATCCCATGAAAAGAAATGGAAAGAGAAAGAGGAAGAATCATACCTTCACTGACGGTCTCTTCTTATCGGCTCCTCTTTTCCAGAGGCTCGTCAGCATTCCCTGGCACCTCCTCATTGATAGTAAGAGGAACTTCCAAATCATGAGAATCTTCATGTTGCCCCTTGCTGCGATGATGACTCCTCTTCCTCTTACTCCTACGGGCTCGCCTCCTAGAAGAACCTACCCTGCTGTCAGAGTCAGGTCTCCCACTTGACTCCTCACTAGATGGTATACTCTTGTCAATAGACTCCACGGAAGCTCGCCTCTGTGCCGCTTGCATCCAAGCATCAAGCTCAGCTTCCTCTTGTTCTAGCTGCTCTAAAGCCGCATCAGGTATTTCTCGAACAGTTTCAGAACCAATGACGCCCTGGTCACCGAGAAAGCGTATCTTGTGCTTCTCTCCAGAAAGGAAGGCCCAAACTTCCTCTCGCCGGACGCCATCCGACTTTCTAAGGCCTTTTCCAGATGGCAGAAGGTACATATGGCCGGATGTCGATGAAAAGATGTCTGCGGTACACCATCATGCCGACACGTATGCTGAAAAGCCACTCCTTCTCTGCATTTGTCAAGGAGTGATGCCTTCCCGACCCTGCCCTTGTAGAGTCTCGGGAGGCACCAAAGTCAAAAGCCTTCTTCCACAACTCCGGAGAAAGCTTCACTAAAGACTGCCCCATCTCGACGTCCCTGAACCGTCGGATCCTCATGCGGGTAAATAAAAGTGATTCGGACATGGCTTTGCCCTTAGCCAGTCGAATCATGAGAGGATCATCATCCTGTGCTGTACCCAGCCGGTGGAAGCTAGGACAATGGTATACATACCATGAATAAAAGATATGGGCTGAAAATACCCTATTCATAGAGAGCCCAAGCCGAACCAAAAAAGCAGCAGCCTGCAGTTCGGTACACAAGTAGGAGTAAAGAGCTGGCACCAAAGCAAGCTGCTCTCCAAACGCCATCTGACAAGCCGGAAAAATACAATGCGGCCTGATGTGCGTTCCATCTCCTCTAGCAAAAATAGCCTCACCTAGCCAAAAAGTGAGGTAAACAGCGAGATTTCTCCGCAGTGCAATGTCAGGACATATGTCGTTTGTATTCGCAAAGAAATCTCTCAACTCTTCTTGCATAGCCAAAATCTTCTTCGAACCCGGATCCTTAGCCCTGTCTTCCCAGGTCATGCTATCAAAAGGCTCCCCACTTTCAAAGAAGTTGGGAGACGAAGAGCTAAAACTCTTCCAACCGCTGGATCTTCTTTTGAGCCCTCCTTCTCCTTCAAAAAATCATAGAAGGCGATAGGTTGAAAGTACAAAAGCCTAAACTCCTCAGACTGCTCCTCAAGGACGCTGTCGATCGGAATAAACTTCTCATAGAGTCTGCCAAGGATGGGGAATCCAGTAATGGCGCTCAGCTCCTTTAAAGAGAAACCAATCTCACCATTCGTCACAACGAAGGTATTGGTTTGTGGAAGGAATGACTCCAACATAGCCATGAAGGCCTCGTCGGAAAAGATCACGGTCTCCCTAAAGGCGCGGACCGCATCAAAAATCCCGGCTTCCTTAAAAAACGGTGCCACCAATCAGCAGGACGCGATCAGTCCACGACTTCCACTGGAGTCAGCACTGAAATGGCCACGAAGTCGAAAAGGCTTCACCCAATTACTGCCGTCACCGCTGAAAATGCCAAGGGCCACCGTTCCCAAATCGACCGATGGATAATTAGAGCCCTGGTAGCCGCTGGCCGGCATCAACATGTCCATGTCAGCAGGCGACTTCTCCGCATATCCAGGAGAACCGCCAACAAAAACCCCGGTCTTGATTACATTTGTCCTCTTCACCCAGCTTGGAGGATCTTCCCTCTTAGAGCACGTGGGAGCAAGGCTCATAATCGAGATGGTGCGATCAAACGTCGACCGGGTAACAATAATTCTCTCCTCACCATCAGCTGTGTAAGAGAACTGAAAACATCTCCTCTGGTATGTCACGTCGTCAGAGACTGCATCACCAAAGAAGAAGGTAGGCTTGGGCAAAACCCTCTGATCGTCTATCAACCATTGACGATTGCTTACCATGATCTTATAAAATTCCTCTCCCTTGAGAGCGATTAGTCACTGTCTCATCTCATCCTTGTTGAGAGAGTCACTCTTCTAGGTTTCTCTCAACATACTGGACCTTCTCCCAAGCCTGCTGAACGGCCGGATTAGAAGATCTAGCAGATCGACGAGGTACGCTTATAGCAGGCTCTTTACCCTTGTTCATTCTGGAGGAACCACCTGCAAAGGTCGGAAAAGAAAAAGATCAATCATCAAAATGACATAATTTCGCTAAAAAAAATCTGGCAAAATTTTGACATGACTCCGGGGTAATTCTGAAGAAAAAGGAAATATCCCGAAAGAAATAGAAAGCTTGAAGATGGGCTCAACATTGCTGCGAGCTCCGAAACTCCAAACTTTTGAAACCTCAAAGTATCTGCAAAATCAGGAAGGGCTCAACATCGTTGTGAACTCCAAATTCCTAAATTTGCAAAAACTTTCAGGTATACTATCACATCATGCTACAAATTTAATTTACAA
Organism: Litsea cubeba; assembly: GCA_012931725.1. Classification (NCBI taxonomy): domain Eukaryota; kingdom Viridiplantae; phylum Streptophyta; class Magnoliopsida; order Laurales; family Lauraceae; genus Litsea; species Litsea cubeba. The sequence goes on along the minus strand of CM022946.1, from coordinate 94,367,916 downwards.
AAGAATGCATGCATGAACATCTTGGTTTGCCAAAAAAATACATTATCATGATGAGCAAAAAAAAAAAAGAAGAAAAAAAAAGAGAAACTTTCTCAAAAAAAGGGGGGGGGGGAGAAAGAAAAGAACAAAAAAAAAAGGAAGAGAAGAGGGACTGGCCCACAGGCCGTGGCCCACAAGCCACGTGGCCGTACGGCCAGATCCGTACGGATCTGTCCGTACGGCCCATAAAAGAAAAAAAAAACGTGCAAAAAAAAAGAAAAGAAAGAAAGCACGAAAAAAAAAGAAAAAATGTGTAAAAAAAAAGGAAAAACACGTGAAAAAGAAAAGAAAAGAAACAAACAAAAAAAATAGAAAGAACTTTTTTTATCATCCTATTTCCTACAATGGAGTTTTCTTGAAAAATGAAACTTACTTGAAGACATTGATGGAGAAGAAGAAGACAGTCTTGAAGATCTTGAAAAAGAAGAACTCTTAGTCTAGAAGCCCTCTTGGGATTGTTGCAAAAGAAAGCAATAAGAGCAAGAGATCCAACCTCCTCCTTACTTTTATAGAAGAGAACAAACCAAAGAAGGAAAGAAGAAAGAGGTAAGTGTTACTAATTAGTAACATTACCAAAAAAAAGAAATTAGAAAGATTCTTTCCTAAAAGAAAGATATCTTGAGGGATTCTTTCCCAAAAAGAAATCAATGAGAGATTTTCTCCCAAAAGATAGGAGATTTGAGATATTCTCTTCCAAAATAAAGGGAACATGAGAGATTATCTCCAAATAAAGATATTCTTAGATATTCTATATCCAAAGGATATATTTTTAGATATTCTTTATAAAAATGACACTATATGAGATCAAAGCCATTTCAAAAGCTTAAGGTCCCATGGGTTAGCCCATATGAGCAAGGTTTGACCACCTAGGCACTTAAAAAAAAATTTGGGCTTTTAGTTAAAGAGAAATCCCTCTTACCAAGAGCATACAAAAATGGTTTCATGCCTTTTTCGAGTTGATTGGACCATACAAAAAAGAATTCCAAGCCCCATGAGCTTCCAAAAATCAAACCATCCAGCATCATATACCAAATTGAGCCAAAATCTTGAAATTGACATTCCACAAAAATCTAAACCAAATCCTGGTCCCCTAACTTGCCATAAACAGCTTGTTAGGTCACAAGACCAAAATAAAAAACCAAAACCTGATCCCCTAACTTGCCATATACAGCCTGTTAGGTCACAAGATCAAAACCAAAATCGACCCCCCAGCATTCCACATACAGCTTGTTGGGTCACACGGTCAAAATCAAACCCGACCCCCTAACCTGCTACATACAGCTTGTTAGGTCACAAGGTCAAAAACAAAAATCCAAATCCACATCCCTGATGTCATCTTCAAAACTTTGCCTCGAGATAGTACGTGATTCCTTTCACTACCATAAAATTCCTCTGGAAGCTCAAAAGGCCACTCTACCAAAAGAAAGACTGCTCAAAGACTCTTGGTCAAGTCACAAGCTCTCCTTAAAAAAATCTCTTCGAGGCACATCGACTACAAAAGTTAAGCAACTCGTCGCTGCACCTCGAGGGGGCATTTGTTGACACCAAAAATGTCACTTTGCTTCTTCAAGATCCAAAAAGCTACATGAAGTCGTAGCCTGCCATAAATAGGCAATGCTACTTTCAAAAAATCAAATCTTGTCAGAATCAAACAAAAACTGCAAGATCCTTCAAGACAGCCAAAAGAGGAGTACACAAGAAGTTTCGGGCCATTTCAAAATCATTTGGCCTAACTTCGTTTCTCCAGTAGCTGAAAAGGAACTTCCGGCGGCGATAGCGCCGGAGACACCAAATCTTCGATCAGAGCTTGTGGATGGTCTCAAAATACGTCCAAAAGGCTCCACGTCAAGTTCCAAGTCAAACCGACAACGTTTGACCCTCCATCAACCCTCAAACAGCTAAATTATGGCTCTCGGCGGCGAGAACCACCGAGGCCATCACTCATCAAAAAGAGCACATGGATGGCTTCAAAATGCTTACAAAGGGCTACACGTCAAATTTCAGGTCATTTCGACAACATTTGACCATACTTTGACTTTCGGAAGCCAAATTAGGCCTTTCAGTGGCGAAGCTCACCGGGACTGTGGTTTCCAAGACAGGGCAAGGGCGTGACACGGACTCTTTAAGAGCTTCTAGTTGTTTTCTTTAGGAGATCCCACCCATCTCTTTTAGAGAAGAGATCTGATACGAGATATAGCGCGGAAGACTAAGAGGTCTTGGAGATCCTAATTTGCTACAAAGAAAAGTTATTCCTAAAGCAAGTTGTCAAATTCTCCATTAGAGCACAATTGAGCTCCAAATGTATAATCTATTTTCTTGTATGTTGTAGATTTATTATGGATGCATGGTGATGCTTTTATTTATCTTAGAGATAGTATTTTACTGATCTTGATAATGAGATTGAGGACTTGGATCTTGGATTGAGTTTTGTTGCTTTCTGAATAGTTGATCTCTGCATAAAGTGAGTCAAAAGTTTTTGAAACATATCCGAAAGGTCCACCTACTTCCAACAATTTTTAGACAATTAATAGAAATAGATGGTACGGAGAGGACAAATGTTCCAAAAGATTAAAACTCACAAAAATAAATTGAATTATATTGAAGTGATTAAAGATTGTATGAGAAAATGGTAGCCACTGTGATAGCTACTTTTGAGAGACAAGTGGGCTCCACGGCCATATATAAGAGTTAGCCCCAAGCCAATCTCTTTGTATCTTTTCATTGAATATATCACGATAAAAACACACACTATCTCTCAGCAATTTCTCATGAGTCAAGCTATAAAGTTCCTCAGCGCCCTTCAGAAAAGCAGCCTCAGGCTTCAGCCCTTTTGTTCGCATCCTCCAAAGCTGTGGAATCTAGGGTTTAGGGTAAGGGTTTCGTGCCAAAGAAGAAGAAGAGATAAGAAGATGATCGAGGTTGTGTTGAACGATCGATTGGGGAAGAAGGTCCGTGTGAAGTGCAACGATGATGATACGATCGGAGATCTGAAGAAGCTGGTCGCTGCGCAGACCGGAACGAGAGCTGACAAGATCAGAATCCAGAAGTGGTATAACATCTACAAGGATCACATCACTCTCAAGGATTATGAGATCCACGACGGCATGGGTCTCGAGCTCTACTATAACTAGGTCTCTCTCTTCTTTTTTTCCCCTCCTTTCCTCTTCATCTTCATCTGCTTGTGATTTCAGTTTTCTGATTGAAGATGTGCTTCTTATGATGATATTGTTTTGTGTTTTTCTTTCATTTTAGTGGCGTTTTTTGTATGTGTATTTTGATGTTATGGTGTTTGATTTGTTGTTATTTTGATGTGTTGGAGTGATTGATCTTGAATTAATGATATGGATGAATTGAAGTTTGTGATTAAGGGGTTGATTTAATGTTTTGTGTTTTTCTTTGCTTTTAGTGGAGTTTATGTATATATGTTTTGATGTTCTGTGGTTTGATTTGTTGTTATTTGATGTGTTGGAGTGGCTGATCTTAGATTAATGATATGGAGGGTGTGTGGGGAAATTCCCAAGAGAATCCTGGGCAAGGTGCTCCATCCCGGGGCGGCCCATCAGCAAATCCATCCCGGCAAGTCCATCCCGGCAACTCCCCCACCTCGGCAATGCACGCCTTAGCAAGACCAGACACTCGACCTCGGCAGGATCCACCTCGGCAGGATCCACTTCGGCAAAGCATCCCACTTCGGCTACCCAGCTCGGCGACAGAGCCATCCCCTTCCACTTCGGCAACAGTGCCCTGACCCTACATCTCCGCCAGGTCTCACCCGGCACGATACTCCATCCCGGCCAAGCGCCTCATATCGATGAAAGTAGCGAGCACTGACAGCTGTCCTCCCATGGACGCTCAAGCACGCTATGGCCCGTGCGACAAGACAAGGGGATAGCCCGTATCTCCTGACAGATCCCCCTCCACAGCTCCCAAGGCGCCAGGATATGGCCTAACGGGACAAGACAGGCTACGACGGGACCAGACAGGCTACGATGAGATCGCGCCTCCCTAGTACCTGACAAAGTGGGCTATGACAAGACAGCCAGCTACCCCTTTGCCTCCTCTTCCTCTACATAAACACAGCCACAGCTCCAAAGGAAAGGAGGATGCCATTACCACTCTGGTATGCCATCTTCTTCCCCAAAAATCTCCTCCTCCCTCTGCTTAGTTCATATACTAACTTAGGCATCGAAGAGCCCTGCGCCGCCCAGGCCAGGGTCCTCTGACCTACGTTTCTTCTTCCTTTTCTCAGGCTCCAGGCGCAGGCATCGGTTGTCCCTAATCTCACTTGGGTAAGTCCTCTAAGGCACCCCCCCATTATTGTGGGTCATTATTTTTTGCACCTACAATTGGCGCCGTCTGTGGGAAGGCAATATCCCAGCCTTCCCAACCTTCTCCAAATCTTTCTAAACACCATGCCTCGAAGAACCAGAAAGGGAAAGGAACCTATCGCACTGTCGACCCAGCTGCCGACGGTCCCCCGCCGAGAGAGGTCAGGAGCAAAATCTGGTCCAGCAGGCGACCAGCTTCAGGATACTCGGTCGGGTTCATCCTCTAAGGATTCGACCTCGACTCTACCCTCCAAAAGACGCACCCTGAAGAGCAGGAGCAACCGGGCCCATGGCGAAGGCTCGGGTAACGACCGCGACTCCAGAGAGTGGCTCGATCAACGCATAGAGCAAGCAGTTCAACCTCCGCGACAGCGACCAGATCGCTTCCAGCTCGGCCGAACCTGCCAGCTCGACCGACGATTCCAGCTCGGCCGACTCTGCCAGTTCGGCGGACGCTTCCAGCTCGGCCGACTCTGCCAGTCCGGCGGACGCCTCCAGCTCGGCGGACGTCTCCAGCTCGCTAGCAGCCACCCCTCTCCGCAGAAATCTCTTCCAACACGGGGAGCAGTTAGGCGAACCTTTTTCTCACTTAGCTTCGACCGCCCGTCAGCTTGATCGCACGGTCCTCTACCACCATCAGTCGTCCAGAGCCACCGAGCTCACCCTGGGGCCGTTTTATACACTCAGGCGTGACTCGTGTTCGGCGCCAGAGCAACCAAGTCCTCGGGTAGGCGCGCCCAGGCTCCGTGGCCTCCAAACGACCTCATGCTGGTCCGTCCACGTGCTGGTCTCCACCTCACGCTGGTTTCGGCCTCATGCTGGTCTCGACCGCATTTAACGACCTCATGCTGGTCCGTCCACGTGCTGGTCTCCACCTCACGCTGGTTTCGGCCTCATGCTGGTCTCGGCAGCATTTAACGACCTCATGCTGGTCCGTCCACGTGCTGGTCAACACCTCACGCTGGTTTCGGCCTCATGATGGTCTCGACCGAATCTGACAACCTCATGCTGGTCCGCCCACGTGCTGGTTTCCACCTCACGCTGGTTTCGGCCTCATGATGGTCTCGACCGCATCTGACAACCTCATGCTGGTCCGCCCACGTGCTGGTCAACACCTCACGTTGGTTTCGGCCTCATGATGGTCTCGACCGCATCTGACGACCTCATGCTGGTCCGTCCACGTGCTGGTCTCCACCTCACGCTGGTTTCGGCCTCATGATGGTCTCGGCCGCATCTGACGACCTCATGTTGGTATCGCCCTCGTGCTAGCTACGCGCTTCACAGGTTTGGCCTCATGTTGGTCTCGGCCAGTGCCATCGAGACTGCCTTCGGGTTCTTACACCCAGGCTTCTCCACCTCGGCGAGTGCCAGAAAGACAAGTCACGGGTTAACAGCCCTGGAAAAGGCCTCGAGTTCGGACACTCGGCCAATTCCTAAACTCAGGGTCTTCACCCATCTCCAAGGGTTAACAGCCCTGGAAAAGGCCTCGAGTTCGGACACTCGGCCAATTCCTAAACTCAGGGTCTTCACCCATCTACAAGGCTCTACGCCCTGGAAATGGCCTGGAGTTCTTACACTCAGCCTTTCCTAAAGCCCCGTGTTTTGAACACAATCAAGGCTCTACGCCCTGGAAATGGCCTGGAGTTCCTACACTCGGCCTTTCCTAAAGCCCCCGTGTCTTGGACACACTTTGGGTCCAACGCCCTGGAAAAGGCCTCGAGTCCAGACTCGGTCGTTTCCTAAAGCCCCGGGTCTACCGCCCTGGAAAAGGCCTCGAGTCCAAACTCGGTCGTTTCCTAAAGCTCCGGGTCCTGGACCCTGGAGAAGTCCTCGAGTTCGGACATTCGGCCGGATTCCTAAAGTCAGGGTTTTTACACCCCTCAAAGACCGTTGCCGAACTTATGCTCACATCTCCGATCCACTGTCGCAAGGCAAGGCAGTTCGTCTCGGCCAAAAGCTGGCCACCTCGGCTAAGGGCAGCTCGACAAGATTGCAGTAGAGACTGTTCCATATCGCCTCCTCGGCCTCATGACAGTTCTCAGCTCGGCATCAGTGCCGGATTCCAGGTTGGCAGTTACCCTGGTTCCACCTCGGCCTCATGCCAGTTCCCAGCTCCACAGCAGCGCCAGACTCCAGTACAGCAGGAAATCCTTCCTCCGGCTCGGCAGCAGTGCCGGTCTCCGGTTTAGCAGCAGCACCCAGTCTATAGCTCGCCTCCTCCTCAGCTTGCCTCCTCCTCAGCAGCAGTAGCAAGATACTCCTAAATAAATGAGCCATCTCTCTTGGCTTTCAGCAACAATGCACTCTCCAGCTCGACAGAGGCATCTTGTTACAGCTTCACAGTGATGCCAACCTCCAGCTCCGGTCCATTGCCAGCCAGTCATCTCAAAACTATGAGCAGCTCCAAGGCACAAGTGTTGTCCTCCATGGTACTTAGCTTCCGACCTCAATGAGGAGTCTAATGAGCTCAGAAGCTGGGGGGCTTTGTGTGGGGAAATTCCCAAGAGAATCCTGGGCAAGGTGCTCCATCCCGGGGCGGCCCATCAGCAAATCCATCCCGGCAAGTCCATCCCGGCAACTCCCCCACCTCGGCAATGCACGCCTTAGCAAGACCAGACACTCGACCTCGGCAGGATCCACCTCGGCAGGATCCACTTCGGCAAAGCATCCCACTTCGGCTACCCAGCTCGGCGACAGAGCCATCCCCTTCCACTTCGGCAACAGTGCCCTGACCCTACATCTCCGCCAGGTCTCACCCGGCACGATACTCCATCCCGGCCAAGCGCCTCATATCGATGAAAGTAGCGAGCACTGACAGCTGTCCTCCCATGGACGCTCAAGCACGCTATGGCCCGTGCGACAAGACGAGGGGATAGCCCGTATCTCCTGACAGATCCCCCTCCACAGCTCCCAAGGCGCCAGGATATGGCCTAACGGGACAAGACAGGCTACGACGGGACCAGACAGGCTACGATGAGATCGCGCCTCCCTAGTACCTGACAAAGTGGGCTATGACAAGACAGCCAGCTACCCCTTTGCCTCCTCTTCCTCTACATAAACACAGCCACAGCTCCAAAGGAAAGGAGGACGCCATTACCACTCTGGTATGCCATCTTCTTCCCCAAAAATCTCCTCCTCCCTCTGCTTAGTTCATATACTAACTTAGGCATCGGAGAGCCCTGCGCCGCCCAGGCCAGGGTCCTCTGACCTACGTTTCTTCTTCCTTTTCTCAGGCTCCAGGCGCAGGCATCGGTGTGTCCTCTAATCTCACTTGGGTAAGTCCTCTAAGGCACCCCCCATTATTGTGGGTCATTATTTTTTGCACCTACAGAGGGATTGAATTTTGTGATTCAGTGGTTTATTCAATGTTCTAAGGATATCAGGTCTTGGGGAATTGGGTGAACAGAGGATTTTGAGAAGAAGAGGAGCAGGTGCGGGAACTAAGTGATGTTTGTTGGAAGGGTATTGTAGAAAGTCTTCTATTCATGACAGATCCTTCAAAATGGCCCCCATACTATATGCTCCATTTGTTACTTTCATAGAGGATTCCATATATCATCAGGTAATTTCATTCACAAACAGCTGCCTATGCAAATTATAACACTGTTCGCATTTTGGCACTGGTCTGACCATTATCAGGTGTTGGAATCAATCAAGAGATACTCCTGCCGTGTGAAGTCACTAAATTTAGGTTCATGGGTTTAGATCATTTGGTTGGAATGATCTTGTGTACACTTCTAATCCTAATCAAAACCTGTCCATTGCCTCTTGCTCCCTTTGATTGTCAAGCATGGTTTTTTTTTTTTAGCAGTTAGTCCCATATATAAAAGAGGTCTATGAAGCCTTGTGCTACTGATGAAAGAGTCCATGATATGCTAAGAGTCAAAAGTTGGAGAAGCCATGAAAATGAAAACCACATTGGATGGGGTTGGATATCTGATTCTTCTTTTTCTTGTCGAATATTGTTTTAAACCGAAGACTAAAAAACGGCTAGTGTTCTACATTAAGAAACTAATATTGGTCACGCTTGCTTTAATTAAAGTAAAGTTATCATTCAGGAAAAAAAAGAATCTAATATTGGTCGTAACAATGCTTATCTATAAATTTTCCTAGTGTTCAGTTACCTGAAGCATCCTTGTGCTGGCTAATCCAGCCAAGGGTATACCCGGCAAGGTCATATACAACTAAATGTTGTTACCTGAAGCATCCTTGTATCTGTTTTTGTATATTCAGGCATTCTCGTCTCTCTGTGGCTTGCTTCTTGTATTTTCTTTTTATCAATAAGTTTTATTCTCTCTCATGAATAAAAAAACCCTAGTATTATGGATGACCAATGGGACATCCATTTAATTAGGAATCTTATTTAGAGAGTTGAATTATTTAGAAGTATTTAAAATTAGGAGTTTTATTTATTTTTGATTGTGAGGCAAGTTTAGTGATTTAGTTTCCTTTATCGTTTAGAAAAGTCTTGGTGTCCAACTTACAGAAGGCTGATCATACTCTATATCTATGGGTGAACTTCCTCATTGTAATTCATGCTTATTATAATCTCAAAGTTTCTTGAGTTTTATTTGAGTTTTCTCTTCAGTCATAGCGTTACCATTATCGTGAGTGTGCCCTAGTGGCTGAATCCATGTCTGGATTCGATCAATCCCTTGGGAGATTGGTCTATTTTACGATCGAGGATCTAGGGCTATTCATATCTCATCTTCTCGATTTAATTTCCATTAAAAGAGAGGTTTTTTTATGGTCCTTTTTTTTTTTTCATCATTGGTTCTTCATTTTTAACCACTTTAGAAATGCAATCCTAGGTATTCAATTACATGAAACAGACAGGCCTAATTGTCGTGATGTTTATCATTAAGATGAGATTTGGATCATGAAAACTGCAGAAAATAGGTTGGATTTTTTTGGACTTTTTCACAAAATTCTCGAAATCTATGAAGAGATACGGTATGAAATTAAATATCTTAGGGGTTTTTAGACCTATAAAAAAGAAGAATCGCTTGGATTACGAATTTGGGCCCACAACATGCCAAAAGAAAGGCATTGTTGAAGGGGTTTGAACTTGCAACCTATATTGTGTGGATGCCCTATTGCGGCTGTTACTGATGGATTTTTGTCATTTATATACGTAATAATTTACCACCTCCTTAGGTAAGTAAATGATTCGCTGAAAAGGGCTCTTCACACTGTTTTCACACCTCATTTATGCATGTGATGTGTAAATGCATGCAAAAAAAAACAAATGATCATGGGTATGTGTTGCACGTATGCATCATTTGCATATGTAAATGAGTGCAAACAAATGTTAGTTCTTTAGTGGAAAAAAGGACCCCTTAGTCAACTTCTTAAAAGGCTTAAGGAACCAGATTTCTTTTTTATTTTAATTATTATATACTTTTATAAGTGTAATTATTTACTTATTAATAAAGGCATTCTTGTTGCATTATTCTCTGCCGCTTTAGAGCTTACACCCCATGCATGAGCAAAATGCCTCACCTCGAACATTGGTCTGGATTTTCTCTATCCACCGTTGAATTAGCTCCAACTATGAAATTGATTGGAAGATCCTAAGAGCTCAAAACCATTTTTCTCACCATGGTTTATTCCTTAGGATAATTTCAATCCAATGGTGTGTATGCTTGGGGGTTCCATGTACTCTAATACTACACCAAAATTTGTCATTCTCTACCCAGATGGCAGAGTTTGTGAGATACACTCATCCTACTTAGTACAAGATGTTCCATTTTTCTTTTTTCTTTTTCTTTGTTTTTTTTTTTTTTGCTTGATATTTCACTTGTCATATTGTCAAGCTTTCCGTTTCATCACCAAAGATCTAACCTTAGTTTGCCATATGAGAGGGCAAGTGCCTTACCACTGATCCAACAGTGGGTTGGTGATATAAGAGGACTTTAAGATCACTAGCCAAAATAGAGAGGAAAAAATAATTCATTTCAAACAGATGTCCTAGTTGTCTATCAATTTCAAGACTCTTTGTATCACCAACTCATTATTGGATCAGTGGTAAGGCGTTTTTCTTATCATAGGTAGACTAGAGTTTGATCCTTGGTAATGGAAGAATATATCTTGTTACTGTGACAAGTGGCATGTTGAGGGGAAAAAAAAGAAAGAAAGAAAGAGAAGGATGTACTGGGGAAGTTGGGGAAGAAATCCCTCTTGTATCTAGTAGGGCCAAAATATTGAGTCCAATAGATGCCCTAACTGCAGATCAATTTTAGGGCCTAGGGCCCTGGATTAGATAGCTAGGACATCTTTGGGTCTGTTTTTTTATTTTTTTATTATTTTTGGTTTATGACTATATACCAAAGCCTTAACGTAGTTGGCCCTAGCATAGTTGGGACAAGGCTTTGATGATGACTAGATACTAAAGCCTTATGCAAAGGCATTCATATTAGTGGATGAGTGGAGAATCCGAGGTCATTGAAAGAAGTTGCAGGAAAATGAGAGGGGTCTAGGTCTAGCTGTCCAGCATTCTTACAAAAGGGATGTTAAAGAGGTTTTTCTTTTTTGGTTAAGAAAGCTATTTCCCCCCAAAATTGCAAAAGGCTCTTCATAGGGTCTGTTCTGAACGAAGCAGGCTCATTTTGGTCAAAACATCTGAAACTCACTGAAATTTATAGAAAAGTGAACAAAAAAAGAAGAAAAAATCTTATATACTGAATGGCTGAACAGAACAGATTGTACAACTAAGTTAGCTGGTTTTCATATGCCTCTGAAAGCTTGTATTGGTGTAGGTGCTGAGTGTCTAATATAGTTGAGTGGAGCAGTAATTAGCAGGTTACCTAGATCACCATACTGCAATTTGCTGTTTGGGGGCTGAGCTACATGTTAGTGATCCTGGTCTGCTATGCGGCAAATGGCATATTTATGGATCACCCAAACAACTGGGCCAGGTTTTATATCGAAGATTTGAGGCCATTTATATGATGTGTCCATGTCCCTTTCCTAATTGATTTGCAGTATAGGCATTATCTTATGAAACTTCAGGTCACAATTTAAGAGTATATAACTTTTTCAATTTTTGAAAAACTGAGTTATGAACCAAAATAATGCAGATCATTACATATTGTGGGAGAACCGACTGATGATCTGGTTCACTGTGACTTAGATCGTGGACCATGGGGGTGCTGCAGCAAGTTAGGCAACCCTGATAGTTGGTGTTTAAAGAGGCACGGTTGACCAATTGTTTTATCTATCTTTTAGCTGCTGTGACTCAGCAGTAGAAGACAAGATATCATGGTTTAAAAAAACACAGCTGCTACCGTTTCATAATGGCTGTTATGAAATGATAATGTCCTATTCCATTACGTTATTTTCAATATAACCGTCATAACGGTCACGGTCTAAAACAAAGCCAAAATAACGGTTATAATGGCCGTTATTTTCAAAATTTTCAAAATAACGGCCAGCAATGATTTTTTTCTAATTTTATTTCCGCTTCTTTCTTTCACTTCTTTCTTTCCCAAACCATTTGTGGAGCTTCCTGAGATTGAGTTAGAACTTCGGAAGCCTGTTTTTTCACCAAAACTCAAGTGATTTGCAAGATTTTTGGTGGATTTTCATATGAAGGTTTCTTCCCTCGACCAAAATATCCCTACATCCATACTCTATTGTTTTAATTAATTAATTTATGTTGATGTAGTAGTAAATGTTATTTGAAAGTTGAAATTCACTCTCAACTTATTTGGTGATTGAGTAATTGAGTACTACGCTGCTATTACTAGTTTCTTGACTTTAAGTCTTTAACACTAATGCTAGTTCAAAATTATGGACCGCAAACTGCGACGTGATGTGGCTTCGTAACGTCAGGGTCGGTCGACCGCGATGGCAATTGCGACCACGATTTTAAACCATGCAGGATATGCCGGCATGGTTTTGGAACGCCATCCTAGGTATCAGATCAAGTGCTTTTTTGTGATCACATAAATGCTACAGATCTTTAGAAACATGATGATTTGCTAGACAGCGCTTCTCTCCTGTTTATCTGACTCTGGCATATTATTTATGCATTGGCTACTCTGAATTTCTATATATATATATATATCATTCTTTTATGTTAAAAATGGCTTCTTATCTTTTTACGGAAGAGTGTATATTTACCTTCTAAGACATGTGGAAGCCTTACTAATGCAGTACATGTTGTTGCATTACTAGTTCTTCAGTATTTTATTCTTTTTTCCTGGGCATTGCCAACATATTTGAGTTTTGCTTTGAATCACATCATATGATTTGTGCATTGGAACAGTTTTGAATTTCTAATCTCCATCTTTTTATCAATTCTTCTGTCGAAAAGTTGCTTCTTATCCTTGTTGTGGATCGCTGTGTGTAAATGTACCTTCTAAGATGTGGAAGCCTCATTTACTGGTACACAACATACCGCAACTAGACTGGTCCTCCAATATGGTTTTGTTGTTTTGGACATCAATGTGTGTGTTCATGGTTTTTGGGGTTCACTTACAGGTTGATACTTCCAATTTCAGGGTCTGTTATGGGGATGGAAACGTCTGTGAGCATGCACTGTGGAATGTCATTGGAAGATGTTTCAGCAAAAAAAAGAATGTTATTGGAAGATGAATTTCACGTTTCTTAGGCATGTTATTTGTCAATATCAACTACAAATTATACCCCTCTATACATATAATACTGATGTCATAAAATGGAAAAAATACTCTGATGAGAACATGTAATGGTTGTTTAGGTCCCATGTGGAAACCTTTTCTGTTACTTTCTGAAGTATATGAACTTCACTTGATGCTTGTTTGCTTTGCTACTCTTATGGTTCTTCACTGTTTGTGTATAATAGTAGGGCTAATTTTATGAAACAGGAGTTGATGTTTGAGGTCGAAGTAGCCTGATGCACTCAATAGCCCAAGCGGGAAGCATTATCTGATTGATGTTGTTCGAGATTTCTTAAAGTTTTTCGAGAGTAACACTGTAGCTATCCAATAAATTTTTTTTTTTTTACTTGATTCTTTTTTCCCATTAACCATCTATATGTTGGAAATTGAGTATGATAATATGACGGGCCTTACGTTTGTTAGAGTGCAGAACCAATGATTCTGTTTTCCTTGGCCATGAGGATCTGAAGCTTTAGGCTAATGAATGCTCTCTGATCTTTAGTATAAATATGAAAAGCATTTGTTGGTTGTTTTAGTTCTGAACAAAATAATCAGCATTCCTTCCACTACCAGGGAAAGATAACTAACATCTTGTTATACTCTTGAGCTTTATAGACTAAATAAATCAGAGGGGTTGTGCTGTAAGTATGCCAAGATCCAAACGATTGGCTTGTTTGGAGTTGATATGATCTTGGAATTGATCCCATGGGCTAGATCTAGATGTTCATATATTTAACAGATAAATGTACGGGTTGGATTGGAACATTGTATCATTTTGGCAAGATTTCAAACTTGGTAGGCATGTGGGTCAAGGGTGGAGATACCTATCACAAGGATTTTCTGAGAGCTGTACATCAAATACACTTGTACAAAAAAAAATAAAAAAAAAATAAAAAAAAATAAATAAAATACAACGCTTTCGTACTTTGTCTCAACCGGACGGTGATGACAGTAGGAACTTGAAGGTGCTCATGCATACTTTTGGCGAGCGAAAAGGAGTCCAACTTAAAATGAACACGTGCCTTGTTTACGAGATATCCTCAAGTTTTACTCCAAAAGGGCTTTTTAGATTTAAATAGTAGCAGAATCAAATGTTGCATAATATAATAGTGCAATATTATAATATTGCAACATTGTCGTTGCTTGACATTTTTTCAAGAATGCAATAGATTTTAAAATGAGCTGTTTGGCAGTTGCTGAAGATTATAATATATGCTAAAACAAAGACATCACAATTTTTAGAGTCAAACAAATAATTATATGCAAATTTATAGTTTGCCGTCAAAGTTCATAACAAAAGAAATTAAGACGATAACTACAATCCATGATAAGATTTTTATTGATGCTCATGCCGATCTCTTAGCCTTTGCAATTGCTTCCGGCATCCCTCCCGACGTCGCACATTCGTGCTATAATCATCATATGGTTCATTGATATCCTCCTATTCAGAAGACTGATTCTCATATTCTCATATTGAAGGTCATACTCTTCAAATATCCAATCTTCACCGTTAGAGTGGATGTGAATGAAGTTGTGTAAGGTGCAACATGTAATTATTACATCCGTAACCGTGTCAAATGAATGAGAAGAAGTGTTCTTCAATATTGGAAAGGAATTTTTTATTACACCGAAAACACGCTCAATTGCATTCCGTAAGTAAGAATGGTGAAGGTTGAGTAGGTCTTTGGCATCTTGTGGGCCTATACTTCCACGAGCAAACTCTCTCAAATGATATCGCACTCCTCGGTATGGGGCAATGTAATTAGGATTGTTTCCATATCCCGCATCAACTAGATAATATTTACCTAATAAAATACAAGTAAGATTTTGATTAATAAATAAATGAGATTATTTGATCGAAGCAAAATAAAATTACATACCTCGTGGTACTTTAAAGCCATCTTTCTCCGCGGCCCTTAAAACAATAGTATCTGCTGCTAAACCCTCTCATCCTGCTTGAAAATGAATGAACTTCAAATCAAAAGTATAAGTGGCCATAACATTTTGTGATAATAATCCGTGTCAATTTCGATACGGTGCTTGCTTATGGGACTCCACGAACACAGAAATATGTGTGCCATCAATTGCTCCGATACAATCCTATATTACGTAAAATGAATCATTAAACTAATCATAAGTACATTGTCTAAATTAAAAGGATATTATTTACCTTGAAAAAAGAGTAAAAACGCGTATCATTTGCAATTTCTATTGGAACATTGATTGATGGATCATGTATGTATTGTATTGAAAGAGAAAGTATAGCTTGAAGAACTCCATTGAAATTGAAATGATGACTGATTGTTTCACCTGAACGTTGAAAACGTTCTTGAGCTTGACGATTGACAGCATTATGACCGATCGTGAATATGAACATTATGAGTTGTTCTTCGAGAGTTATGTCTCGTGTATCACATAAAAGATTTTTGCTATGAATAACATTGCACAACTTCATAAATGTCACGCCCCCGGACCGAGGGCCCGCTAAACGAGGCCTTAATCCGGGGTCGTGGCGCGACGGGCCGAAAAATTTCGCCCGCACACGCAAGTTTCCCACAGGTTTCCGCGGTAAGGATTCCCGAAATCCAATCCAACAGTGATAAATAAGAATCACTTTCATACAAATAACTTACGCGGAAGCATTGTAGCAAACATAAAAGTCTCTCACAAACGGGTATAAGATGAGAACGCACGAGACTAGCATCAAAAAGAGAAACATTTCATTGGTAGGCCCCAAAGTTAGTTTAAAGTTAATACAAAAGTAAAGTTAGCCATTAATTACAATTTTTCCCCAAAAAGTATAAGCCAACAATGGCCACAACAAAATCCCAAAATGTTTAGTATCTATTCCCCAAAATGTGATCGCAGCTCCAAAAACGACCCGACATCTAAACGACATCATCGGGCTGCCACTCGCCCTCCACAAGGACTATGGGTTCCGCCTCGAACTGCGCCTCGACCGCGAGGGGCTCGACATCTGGCACCAAGCAAACAGGGTCAGACACGAAGGTCTGGCAAGCAAATATAACAATAATAGGCTGATAGAAAAACAAAGCATTAATAAATGAGAGCCACGATTAAATCACGAATAATAACAATGACGAACTAAAGATGGAAGATAAACATTAAATGTATAAAAACATTGGCAGACCACGTAAAGCTAAATTTTCTTAGTTACCGAAGTAACTGGAGCAGACAAAACCGTAGCCACTACTCGTGAGACCGGAACGAACATAGTCGTTATCAAACAGAACCGTAGCCACTACACGTGGGACCGGATATAACCATTGCCATGGTCGGTACAGACAGAATCCAAACTGCAGCTGGTGAATAGATTTAAAGATTCCAAGCCGGATGATCAGTCCGACAAGGTAACCTAAGCTTAGTGGTGCCATTAGAATGAAAGTTCGAAACCTCGACGTCATATAAATCTGTTTATAAGATACATTTCCAAAATCGATAAGAAAACTACTCCGAATAAATGCATATTGGCAAATCCGAGCAAAGTAGGTGAGTAGTCTTATCAATATCTAAAGATGTGGTAAACCACTCCAAAACATTCAAAATTGGAGAAAAAGTCCGAACAAAAGTCTTTTTACATAGAGTGAATGTATGATGATTTGATCGTCTAATGCGGGTCGTCTCGATATATATTTGACCCCTTTATTGTCATTAAGAGAACGTACTTTAGTGCCACAGAAGATCCTTGACAATTCCAAAGGGATGAAACGTACATTGAAACTTGAAGGATTACCAAATGGTCTTGATCATAGTCCAAGCTAATTCTCACAATAAATCCTAGGCTTGTAAAAGGGCTGAATGGGCTTCAATTATAGGAAAGAGTTTGGGCTGAAATGGGCTTGGACATAGGCTTGAAGTGGACTTGAAATTATATCCAATAAGTCCTCATTAAACACAGGTTTAAACCCTTTTTAATCAGGCCCACAACTGGCCTTAACCCAAGCTCAAACAGTCCACCAATTAAGCCCAAAACAGTCCTTAAAGTAGCCCAAAATTTAAGTCATAAAACAGCCCAACATCAGGCCTCAAAACAGCCCATCATCAGGTCTCAAAATAGCCCAGAAACTGACCTTGAAACAGGCCCAAAGAAGCCCTGAAATCAGGCCCAGAACAGCTTTTAAATGGACCAAGAACAGGCCTGATCCGAGCCCCAGGCTGGGCTGGGCTCGCTCGAGCGACCCAAGGTCCGCTCGAGCGAAGCCCAGACAGAGCCTGGGTCGCTCGAGCGGACTGGGCTCTGTCCAGTCCGGCTCGTCTGGCGGATTTTTCCTTCTTTTTGCATCCTTTTTGATCATTTTTCATTCCTTTCCTTCCATACACAATTCCACAATAACTTGGGCCCTTTCTTGACCTCCACAAATCATCAAATCATCATCCATAATCATCTAATAAATCAAACACAATACTTTTTGAAAGAATCAAAGTTTTTTTCCCCCTTTCTTTGAACACCAACCTTTAACACAAGGAAATAAAATTTTTCTAAAGGACCAAAGTGAAAGCAAACTCCCCATACAATGTAAAACAATAGCATAAGTGGAAATCAACACAAGATTACTTCACTCATCCAAAGTAGATCCATAAATCAAAAGAAGATTAGCACATAAGAAGAGGAGCCATGAAATGGAACCAAATAAGAGAAATCATCATATTAATTGTGAAATCTACTTGCCTCTAGTCAAGATGGGAGCAAAATTACTCTTCAAACAAAGCTCTAGTGCCTCAAGCTTCAAATCTACAAAAACCCCAAAATTTTCCCAAAGAAAACCCTAAAAATCAACATTTGTAAATCTCCAAGCAAAACCCTTGCATGAGGGATTAAAACACTCTAAATGGAGAGGAAAACAAGAATCTCAAGTTTGGAAAGCCATTGCTAACCTTGAGAAGTCCAAACAAAGAAGAGAAGCTTGAATGGAAGCCTTGCCCTAGCTCAAAATCCTTGAAAAAGATATCTTTGGGAAGCTTGAATGAAGGGGAAGAACTTTAGGAGATCATTCCTCCAAGAAAACTCCAAGAAATGAGAGTTTCAGATGAGAGAGAAAGTGTGGGAAGAGAGGGAAAAACCCTAGCTCAAAACCTTGTTGGAAAAGAAATGAAGGAGGAGAAGAGAGTTCCCCTTCTTATAAGATGGGTCTTGTGGGCTCCGATTTTCACAAGGCTGAAAGTGGTATTTGCGGGCCCCGAATGAAAACGACGAAGAAGTCAAAAACGATCAGCGAAATTTCTACTTTCCAAAAAGTATATTTTTGTCAATTTTTGAAATTTGGGTACAGATTTTGTGCGAAAGGTCAGTTTTGCCCTTTTCCTCGAAAAACGCGATTTCTGATCATTAAATCAAGATGGTCAAAACATGAAAGTTGATAACCTAAATGAAATGAATCGGAATGCACAAAATTGGGATTTTACAAACATCAAAGTTAAGCTCCATAAATTCACACACAATCCACGGGCGCCCCGGCCCGCGTCAAACTTAAGTCAATGACTCTCAAAAGTTCCCAAAGCTAATCAAACATTCTAATCTAGCTTAAGAAAATAAGCTAATCATCCACTAATCCCACTTATCAACTAATCACGGTTAAATATAATTAAATATTCCAAACCTGGGTCGGGGTCTGACAATAAATATGGGCCTTTCCATACGACAAACTTGTCGAAAATGCTCTAAATGACCAATTAATAATTCATTTACATAAGCAGCACGAGAAAGTACTGAATCACGACATGGCTTTTTATCAAGATAAGTGTCTATGAACCAACCAGCAACAACTGCTACAATACGCATATTAAGTTTAACCTGCTCCCTTCGACGTGTATTAATGTCATCATTAGACATTATATTTTTCTTTATAATTTCTGCAATAAAATAAATATTTAGTTTTAATAAATGAAATCCTTCATAGTAAAATCAAATATATATTTGCAAAAAAATAAATACAGTATTAAAGACATTCTATTAAGACCCACTAGCAAATAATCCAAGCATTGATAAAATATCATTTGAAATCAAACAATGAATTATTATTAAAAGAGTAATGAACAATGTTTTAAGCATCCTCAAACCCAACTTAAACAATGCAATGAAGCATTATTAAAAGAGCAACTAACAAAGTTCTTAACATCATCAAACTCATAATAAACCATGCAAAAAAGTTTATTAAAACCATTATAAAATTATAGAGATTTATGCATCTGGCTGCCCCCCACAGTTTGGACGAAGCCATCGCAATCGCAATGGTCCTTTAAGGGTCATAAATGCTATTGCATTTTGTCGATCTCGAAGAAATTTTACTGCTTCTATGATAGTGTCTTCATCTAGTTCTTCTATTTTTTGAAGTTCTTCTAAGCATATTTCATACGAATCTTTTGTTGATGTAGGTGGAGTTATAACATATAAGCGATCGGATGATGTAACCATTCTTGAGATTTCATCAACTATTCTCTCACCAGCACTTGTTCAACCTCTTTTTTGATGATTTAGTGATTTTGGTACCGCAGAACAACGTTTGCTTCGATTATCTTTTTGTATCATTATCACTACGTTCTCTGAGCTTGAACCAGACTCTTCCACTCGCTCATTAGATGGTGGTTGAGATATAATAGGAGTAGCGCAATTCTGAAGGGTAATTTGCTTTTCCACACAGAGTTGTGTAATTGGGATGTGACTTGACTTTTGTTGATTGCCCTCTGCCCTGCAACCTATAACAATAAGCTTACAATCAAAATGATTTCTTATCATCATATTATATATGATTTTATTAATTAATAAATTAAATATTATACCGTCATATATGATGCTAACATTATCATATAGTGGAGAAGAAGTCCTTCTATAAGCTTTTGCTTCGGGGTGTGCCTGTGAAAAAAAATACTATTAATTATTAGTAAACTTTCAAATGGAAGGCTTTTATTAATGAAGTTTATGTTTCCATTCAAATATACCTGAATATAACGATTCCACACATCATCTGCAATGCAAATCTGCATAAGGTCATCCCATCCAAATCCACTTTGCTCTCTCAACGCCTTCACAATCCTATATCGGGCTTTCAAATCTGCCATATGACTTTTTAATTGCTGTACGGTTACCAAAACATTAAATTTCTTATTTAATTCTTCTGTTGCTTTTTTCCCATATTTCTTTCTTAAATCCATTGTCAGAGAAGCGCCCTAAACTGCATTGTTCTGCTAAAAAATTGACTATAAATGCATCTTGTGCAGGTGTCCATGAAGCTCTATTTCCACCTTTGGAGTTGGAAGGCAATGAAGACATCTTTCAAGTGACACCTGATCAATTTAAGTTTTGATTTTTAATACCGAAAGTAAAGCAATTCACATAGTAAACACAATGCAATTACATACATATGGTGTGACCATCTTTCTTGAACGTCTAATGCCATTGATGGTTTGCATGATGTGCTTCCATTTTATTATTTGTTGTATATGAGGGTTTTTCATCTCCTAAAAGTTGTTTCAAGTGTTACCTAATCAATTGGAGATAATTTGGTCCATCATCAATTGAAATTGGGACGGTGATTTTGGGTGGCTTTCCTTTTCACCCTCTCTTGTTAAAATATTAAATTAATTCAAATGCCATGCTGTTTTGTCAAATGTGTTGTTTTTTAATAAGTCATTTGTTAAATGGGTCCTTTGAAGAACTCACTCTACGTTGTGTACAAGTGTTTAGTAGTAGGTTGTGTACATGGGACACTTGGTTGTGTTAGTCCTAGAGTCAAGGTGTACATGGGACACTTGGTTGTGTTAGTCCTAGAGTCAAGGTGTACATGGGACACCTGTCCTTGGTTGTTAGCTGCTTAACTCTATTTAAGTATCTTCTGTAAAGGAGCTTATGGATGAAAAACATTTAAATTTGATTCTCAATTCATCAATCCACTCAATTATTCTTTCTGTCCTCAAGAAACACCACTACCGGTTGGGGTCTAAAAAGAGTTTCATAACAGGATTATTTAGATGTCCCCCCTTCAATAAGCTTTCTATAATTGTGTAATAGTTGGTGAAGATGACTCCATCTAATTTGGCAGGGCAGTTTGGAGACACTACTTACACTAAGGTATTTGTTGGGGGCATTGCTTGGGAGACTCAAAGATGTTAGCAAGACACAGTCCAATCCCAATGGGTCTTGCTGACAACCTCAGTCATTTCCTTTTCTGTGTTGATTTATATTCTAACTAATCAAGGATTAGTTGAGGGTTAATTGAGGATTAGCTGATGCCCGGTTACTAATATTTGTTCTTGGATAAATAGAACAGAGAAAAGTATCACAAACCAGGGCTACCATATTTTAAAACACTGCACCTTATTTATTGAATTGTGAATTTATTAGTGATGTAAAAAGATTACTGTCAGACCCCGACCCAGGTTCGGTATTTTCAATTATTATTTTAATCACGATTAGTGTATAAGTGGGTTTAGAGGACGATTAGCTAAATTTTAAGCTAGAATAGACTTTTGAATAACTTTGGGGATTTTCAAGAACTGATAGATTTAGTTTGACGCGGGCCGGGGCTCCCGTGTGTTACGTGTGAGATTGGAGGAAATTATTTCTTTGAAAAATTCCAATTCTTACTTCTTTTGACTCATTTTATTGTTTTTGACAACTTTCATGTTTTGTCAGATTGCATATGAGGCTTAGAAATCACATTTTTCAAGGAAAAGGGCAAAACCGACCTTTCACACAAAATCTGTACCCAAATTTTGAAAATTTAAAAAATTGGCAAAGTATACTTTTTGGAAAGTAGATTTTTCGCTGAACAATTTTGTCTTCTTCATCGTCTTCGTTCGGGACCCACAAATGCCCTTTTTAGTCACTTGAAGATTGGGACCCACTTGGCTCAACTTAAAATAAGAAGAGCTGGGCTCTTTCTTCTTCCCCTTCACTCGATTTTTCCTCCAACGATGGGCTGTGCCTAGGGTTTCTTCCCCAACTCTCTTTCCCTCTCCTCTTGTTTGCATATCTCTTGAAGACAAAGCTAGTGATTGATCTCCTAGACATCTTCCCCACCCTTCATGCTTCTCAAAGACATCATTTTCAAAAGATTTGAGCTAGGAGAGACCCATTTTCCAAGACCTTCTTTCTTGTTCGAGCTACCAAAGGTTAGCAATGTTGTTTCTTTCTTCTAATCTTTGTTTTTCAAACCACTTAGATCCATCTTTCTCACTCATATTGAGGTTTCATGAAATTTGCAAAAGATTGATTTCTCTAGGGTTTTTCTTGGCATATTTTGGGGCTTTTGTAGGATTGGAGCTAGAGACCCTTTAGAGGCCATCCTTGAGTGATTTTCTCCTCATATTGTCTTGAGGCAAGTAGATATCCAAGCTAACATGTTGATTGATGTTCAAATGAATCCGAGAGCTGTAATTTTCTGATGCTGAGTTGTCGGCTAACCGAACCCTAACCGACACCATTTCCGTTGACAATTCCAGAGAGCTATCTCTCCTCTTGATCTTGTGCTCGGCTAGCTGTCGGTCAGCATGTTGGCTAACCGAACGACCCTGTCGGTTAACCGACGGCCAACCGACAAGTAACCGAAATTCACCCAGAATTATTGATTTTTATGAAAAACTTAATGAAACTTTTGTAGATTTCAGTGCACACTTAGAGCCTCAAATGTTGGAGATCTTCAGTGGTACTAAACTTTCCTTTCATAAATCAACATTAAGCGATTAAGTGTGTATTGAGATGACCCTAAATAAGTTATTCAACTACTTCACTCTTTTCCATTCCAAGTTAGAGAATTTGTATGATTTCTACAAATTGTTTTGAAACAAATTGAGTGATTTATCACGTTTGAAAACATCAGTGATTTGAAATAGATTGAGTGGTTCGCCATATTTGAAATTATCGATAAAACTACTCGATTGAATGAGTGACATGTCCGTTTGCAAATTGTCTAGAGTAGTTGCTTTATAGATAGAAATTCTTTGAATGATTTTGAATGTATCGATCTATGTCTTTGTCCGGCACCACTAAGCTTGGGACCCTCGTTGGATTGATCACCCGACTTGGAATCCTTGAATTTTATTGCCAACTGCATTTTGGACCCTATTAAGTGATTGTTTCCGGCCATGGCAACGGTGAGATCTTTCCTTCCATTTTATATGGTTTGGAATTGATCGAGTACTCTCATTATTTTGGTAATGAAGTACGTATTCATTGAGTACTTTTATAGTACGTATTGAGTGAGTGCTCTTACTACTTCGATAATAGGAGAATGTAGCATATGTGGTTTGCCAATATTTTTATCCAATGTCAAGTGTTTTACTCAAATGACACTACTTTATTCGAATGCTATTGCCTTACTAAATAGTCATCATTTCTCCAAATATTTATAACTCTTTGAATGTTTTAATGTTTCAGGAATGTATTATTATTTCATTTACACTATTGCTTAGGATTTCAAAAGTATTTACATTCTTTTTGTAATGTTTTATAAATCCTATCACTTTGTTACTTGTTTTATTTGCTTGCCAGACCGTCGTGTCTGACCTTTCTTGTTTGGTGCCAGATCTTGACCCCTCAGCCCTCGAGACGCAGTACGAGGAGGAACCCATAGCTCAGAATGAACGTGAGTGGCTACCAGATGATGTTATTTAAATATCGAACCAAACGTTGAGCTACGGATCACATTTTGGATTGTTATCTGCTGGATACTTGTCTATAGCCATTGTTGGCTTTCTTTTGGGATTGTAATTAAACAACTTTTATTGTATGAACTTAAAGTAACTTCGGGGCCCATATATGATATGTTTCTCATTTTGATACTAGTCATGAATGTCCATTTTATTTATATGTTTGGAATTAATTGTTTGCTACAATGCTTCCGCGAGTTTTATATATTGCGAATGTGATTGCTATATAGTAATGGATCGAACTTCGAAAAACCTATGGGAAACATGCGTGTGCGGGCGGAATTTTCTGGCTCGCTACGCCACGACCCCGGATTAAGAACTTAATAAATGGGTTCACGGTCCGGGGGCGTGACAATCACAGTATAAGAGAAATATACC
Organism: Litsea cubeba; assembly: GCA_012931725.1. Classification (NCBI taxonomy): domain Eukaryota; kingdom Viridiplantae; phylum Streptophyta; class Magnoliopsida; order Laurales; family Lauraceae; genus Litsea; species Litsea cubeba. Next base: position 94,343,864 of record CM022946.1, on the reverse strand, counting down.
CCAGAGAGAAGCCCAAGATCAAAACCAGGGCTACCATAAGCAAACTAAAGCAAAAGGAATAAACGCCCTTCACTTGGCTGGAAAGACCGCACCTTATAAATTTATTATAAACAAATCAATGTAAGATGACCGGTCCTAATCAACCGCTTTCACATAATTCCAACACACTTTCCACGCCATTTTTTAAAGTAGAAGATTCAACCACTAGTTGAAGGTTAACCTGTCAGACCCCGACCCAGGTTCGGTATATTTAATTATATTTTAACCGTGATTAGTTGATAAGTAGGGTTAGTGGACGAGTAGCTTAATTTTTTTTAAGCTAGATTAGAATGTTTGAATAGCTTTGGGAATTTTCGAGAATCGTTGACTTAGGCTTGACGCGGGCCGGGGCGTCCGTGTGTTGTGTGTGAACCTTAGGGGTTTAACCTTGATTTCTATAAAATCCCCATTTTTATTTATTTTGACTCATTCCACTTAGATTACCAACATTTATGTTTTGAATATTTTGATTTAATGATTAGAAATCACGTTTTTCGAGAAAAAAAGGGCAAAATTGACCTTTCACATAAAATCTGTACCCAAATTTCGAAAGTGTCAGAAATTGACAAAAATATACTTTTTGGAGAGTAGATATTTCGTTGATCGTTTTTGTTCTCTTCGTCGTTTTCGTTTGAGACCCGCAAATACCATTTTCAGCCCTATGAAGATTGGGACCCACAAACCCATCTTATAAAAGGAATAGTTCCCTTCTCCCCCTTCATTTTATCTTTTCCTGCAACTCTTTGAGCCAAGGGTTTCTCCTCTCCCAGCACTTTCTCCCTCCTCTTGAACCCTCATTCTTTTAAGACAAAGATGAGGATTGATCTCCTAGGCTCCTTCCTCCCTCTCCAAGCTTTCCAAAGATACATTTTTCTAAGGATTTGAGCTAGGGCAAAGCTCTCTTTCAAGCTTCTCTTCTTTGTTTGAGCTCTTCAAGGTTAGCCATGGCTTTTCTTTCATGAAATCTTAGTTTTTCAAGCCATTTGGAGCATTTCTCTCATACATGTAAGAGTTTTCCCTTGAGATTTACAAATGATTGATTTTAGGGTTCTTCTTGGGAAATTTTTGGGGGTTTTTGTAGATTTGGAGCTTGAGGCCTTAGAGAGTTGTTTGAAGAGTGTTTTATCTCTCCTTTGACTTGAGGCAAGTTGATATTTCAATTCACATGATGATTGCATATAATGAACATGACTTCTTAGCATATCCATTCCTTTTGTTCTATCTTCTTATGATTTATGGAATTATTCTTTGGAAATATTTACTTATGGCTTATGTTAAATTCTGTTGATGTTTTGTGAGCAATATTGTGGATCTTGTTTTAAGATTTTCATCATCTTGTTTCAGTTTTTATTATGTCAAAGTCTGTGTGTTCAAAGAATGGAGAAAATCTTTGATTAAGAGTGTTTTGTATGGTAGATTGGAATGATTAATTGAATGATGGATTTGATGAGTTGAGGAGGTCAAGAAAGGGCCCAATATTTATGAGAATGTGTATGAAATTAAGGTAAAGAAAAGGAAATGAAAAGGGTTGCAAAAAGGGGGGATAATTTCAGCTGAGCCGGACTGGACAGAGCCCAGTCCGCTCGAGCGACCCATGGGCCGCTCGAGTGGACCAGGCAGAGAGCCTGGTTCTCTCGAGCGACCCAGCTTCTGGATGGGCTTCGCTCGAGCGGACCCAGGGTTGCTCGAGAGAGCCCAGTCCAGCAATGTGGCCTGTTTCAAGGTTTATTTATGGCCCATTTAAAGACTATTTTGGGTCTGGTTTGAGGTTTATTTTGGGCCCATTTAAACCAAGCCTATTCTAGGTCTAATCTTTGGGCTTGGTTTAAGGCCAGATTTGGGCCTGTTTCAAAAGGGTTTTAAATCAGTTTTAAGGGAAATTGTTGGACTGTTCTCCAGGTTTATTTCAAGCCTATATTCAAGTCCAATTCAGCCCAATCCCTTTTCTATATTTGAAGCCCATCCAGCCCTTTTAAAATCATAGAACCATTAGGTGAATTAGTTTGAACTATGAATAAAATCATTTGGGGAATCTTTCTAGTCTCAATGTACACTTCATTCCTTTTAATTGTCAAGGATCTTCAGTGGCACCAAATTACTATTAATTAATGACAATAGGGGACTAAGTGTGCATCAAGACAACCCGTGGTAAACCAATGAACCATCATACACTAAATTCATTCCATGTTAGAAAGTTTTGTTCGAGTTCGTTTATAAATCAATTAGAATGTTTTGAGTGTTTTACCACATTTACGAACGTTGATAAGACTACTCATTGTATTTTGCTCGTATTTGTCAGTATGTTGGATATGTATTCGTTCGGAGTAGTTTTCTTATCGATTTTGGAAGTATATCTTTATGAATAGATTTGTATCATTTCGAGGTTTCGATTTTGATTCTAATGGCACCACTAAGCTTAGGTTACCTTGTCGGGCTGATCACCCGGCTTGGAATCTTTAAATCATCTGCCAGCTGTTGCTTGGATTCTGTTTGTACCGACTATGGCAACGGTTTTGTGTCCGGTCCCATGCGTAGTGGCTACGGTTCTGTTTGATAACGACCTTGTTCGTTCCGGTCCACGATTAGTGGCTACGGTTTCTGTCTGCTCTTGTTACTTCGGTAATAGGAGAATAAAGCTATACATGGGTTGCCAATGTTTTAATCATTTGATGTTTCATTTTAGGGTTCTTGTTATTTCAACTTATTACGGTCTTGGATTCGTTAACATTTAAGAAGTTGATCCTTTATCTTATCATTTTTGTTATTCAGGATTTTAATCGTAATGCTCATCTATTCAATATTTTACTCTTTTTATCATCCTTATATGTTATATTTGCTTGCCAGACCATTGTGTCTGATCCTTTTGTTTGGTGCCAAATATTGAGCCCTTGCCCTTGAGGCACACTTCGAGGCAGACCGAGTAGTTCTTGTGGAACGCGAGTGGCAGCCTGATGATGTTGCTTAGACTTCGGGTTGATTTCAGAGCTTTGATCACATTTTGGGATTGATTCTATTTTTGGAACTTGATTGCAGCCATTGTTGGCTTATTTTTGGGAAATTGTAATTATTGATTGTTGACACCAAAAATGTCACCTTGCCTCTTCAAGATCCAAAGAGCTACATGAAGTCGCAACCTGCCATAAATAGGCAATGCTACTTCCAAAAAATCAAGTCTTGTCAGAATCAAACAAAAACTGCAAGATCCTTCAAGATAGCCAAAAGAGGAGTACACAAGAAGTTTCGGGCCATTTCAAAATCATTTGGCCTAACTTCGCTTCTCCGGCAGCTGAAAAGGAGCTCCCGGCGGCGAAAGCATCGGAGACACCAAATCTTTGATCAGAGCCAATGGATGGTCTCAAAATACGTCCAAAAGGCTCCACGTCAAGTTCCGAGTCAAACCGACAACGTTTGACCCTACATCAACCCTCGAATAGCTAAATCGGGCCTCTCGGCGGCGAAGCTCCCCGGGACCATGGTTTCCAAGACAGAGCCTATGGATCATCTTAAAATGACTCCAATAGGTTCCCTGTCAAATTTCAAGTCAATCGGACATCGGTTGACCGCACATCAAGTCGCGACGTCTTCATCGCGACAAAAACAAGTCTACTGGTGATAGGACCCCAAACAACTTCAAAACTAAAAAAAAAAAAGACTATGGTTGGTCTCATTTATTGCTCAGGAGACTTCACCTCAAATTTCAGGTCATTTCGACATCGTTTGACCCAGTTTCAGCTTCTGACGGAAAATCGGCAGCTCTGCTCGACAAAGTCTTCGGCTTTCTCAGAAAATTAGAAACTTTGCAAAACAAAATGCAAGGATTCTCATTAGGTTTTCTACAAGGAAATCAGGCCAATAAAATGGTAAAAAATGTCAAGGAAAAATACAGAAGAAACAAGAATCCAAAAACAGCAAAAACGGACACAAAACGGGACAAAAGGGGGGAAAACCCCCCCAGGGTCGCCGGGAGGGCCCCGGAAACCCCATTTTTCGCCATTTTTTCGCGATTCGAAGCGTCCGGCCTCTAGTATTTTCCAATATTCATACTTTTGAGACACCAAATCTTCTGATATCCGTCAAAAACACGGGTCAATCATCAAGAGTATCGAAATCAACATTGATCGCCAACCGGTCAACCAAAAAAAAGTGTGCTTTCTACCCGACCGATCGAGAAATCGACAGGACAGATGGCACCGACCCGCTGTTGGCAACCAATACCTGAAGTTACATGGTCATCTGATGCCGATCTACATGAAGATCCATCATTGATCATCGCTAGAAGAATCCCAGTTAAATTTTTTTCTAGAAAAAAAAACAAACAAAAAAAAATAAAAAATCAGATTTTTCATTTTGGATTCAAAATTAAGAAACCTTGATCCTTTCTTATCGTTCATCGTGCTTGCAAAAATGTTGAGCCTGTTCGACTAAGGTTTTGGGCCATCGTTTCTCTTCGATGAGCTCATTAAAGATCTAAAAAAAAATCAGATTTTTCATTTTGGATTCAAAATTGAGAAACCTTGATCCTTTCCTATCGTTCATCGTGCTTGCAGAAATGTTGAGCCTGTTCGACTAAGGTTTTGGGCCATCGTTTCTCTTCGATGAGTTCATTAAAGATCTAAAAAAAAATTTATATATATATATAAAAGACATAGACCACTAAGGTTAAACCAACTGCGTTCTTTGATCATAGTTGATTCAAGAAAAGCCTTGTCCAGAGTGTGGAGACAGCCTGACTGTTTTAGGTAAGGGTCCTCCAAACGGGTTCATTAAGTAATCCTACTCTTACCTGGGGACAATTCTATCAATCGAGATTTCATAAGACCGGGTTAGGAGGCCTATGTGTACTCTCTCGTCTTTTAAATAAAAATTTTTCAAAATTAAAATTTTAAATAAAAAATAAAAAATTAAATTTTTAAATTTTTTTTTTAAAAAATAATAATAAAAAAAAAAATTTTTTAAAAAAAAAATCTTCAAAAAAAAAAAACTTCCGTCATTTTGGGTTTAGATTGGAGAAATCTTGGTCTTCTCCTTTCTGAGCACTCGCGCTCGCGGAAATCCCTGAGCCCGTGTTCAGATTGGAGTGTCTTTTGCTCTCTTTGATGAACCCGATATTGGCCCTTCAAAAAAAAAAAAACTAGTCATTTTTGGATTCAGATCCGAGAAATTATGGTTCATTTCCTTCTGAATACTGGCGCTCGCGGAAATCGCTGAGGCCGTATTTGGATCGGAATACCATCTGCTCTCTTTGATGAATCCAATCTTGACCTTTCAAAACAGAGAATCTCATCTCATGGATGCGGTCTCCAAACATTTGTGTCTAGCGGTACTAGTACGCCCTTTCAGGGTCTACTGTATTCGCGACTAGCACATTTGTAACTCCAACTTTATATTCTTCTTACCTCGAGCAAGCTCTGCTTCTCGATAAGTCGAATTTAAGTTCACAATTGCTTCTAGCAGTCACTAGGACGCTCATTCTGGGCTTACCATACCTGTGATCAGAACAATTGTACCCTCTATGGCTTTTTGCCTTCTTCATATTGCTTGGGTCATCTCCCTCGAGCAATTTGAAAAGACAAAACCATAGAACTTCCCATTTATGATCACTATATTCTTGTGATTACTAATGGATGTGGTCTTGTTTCAGAAATTTTTCCAAAAAAACTAACAATGGCAACATCGCTTACCATTACTTTCGACGAGAACAAGCACCAACTCATGCTTCAACAGAAGCAAACTACGCGCACCTACAAGCGCCCCATCAGCTGCCGAAGCGTCAACTCCCTCGGCAACTCTCTGAGCTCCGAGTCGACCTTGACTCCCCAGACTATTGTCTTTGGGACGCTGGGACCATTCCCACTTCCCGAGGAACAAACTGCTCCTTCCAAGAAGCAGAAACTCGCCTCTCAACGTGTCACTACCGTGACACCAAAGGCGAGCACTAGAAGGCCCGAAGCCCGTGGCAGCCCCACGAAGCCTCATCCAGCAAACGACCAGGTCTATCCCAAGACTTGGTCCCCAAGACCTTCACCAAAATAAAGAAGGTCCTAATCATCCACCAAGCCAGCATTCTTGGCCCCACTCAAGGAGAACCAGTTCTACCCTCTTGCCTACATGAAAGAGGAGAGACCTATCTCCAACCTGACTCCCAAGTCAACCCAGCATGAGCCGGCTTGTTCCTACAAGCCCAAAATCAAGTCATGCATCACAAGGCCTCTGCTAGCACCTGCTAAGGCCTACAAACCTACAGTTCGACCCTTCATCTCTATAGGGGCCGAACTCCAAAAACTCAAAGCTTCGCTACAACAGGCGAAGGACAGGGTTCGCATCCTATCCTTGCCCAGCTACAAAGAAGACAAGCTCGGCTGCTGCGCCCGGGGGAGCACATCCTTCGTTGTCAAAGCCTAGCCAGAGCTGACCGAAGCTCAAATTGCTCGTCGTACACACCGTCGTGCGTCGTATCGGCAAAAGAGACTAGAGAAGCAAAGGACCCAGCCTCCTACACTTCAAGTCTCTCCCAAATGGGTCGAAAAAGATAGACCCAACCAAGTTGCTACCGTCCATATGGTTGGAAAAACCAGAAGGCGCCAAAAGTCAGCAAAAAAAATCCATGTCCGAAGTCTAATGACCTGCAGCGTCTCCAGGACAAGAAGACATTCAGAAGAATCCCCTGCTCCTTCAAGCAAAGGACGACAGAGTGATCCTTCCTCAAGCTCTTCTTAAAAAAAAATGAGCCCCAGCTCAGTCACCAAGACAGTTTCTTTGTTCGAATCCCGAAGGATGAACGTTCTGGCTACAAATTCTGAGCCACCACCCCGCAATCCACCTCAAGATGATGCGATCACCCGTATCCAGCAGTTGGAACAAGGCCAACAGAGGATTGAGACTCTGATGGAAAACCTTCTCCTCACCTTCCAAAATCAGGCGAACAATGAACCAACTCCGAATCATCAAGACGATGAGGTAAATGGAGAAGAAAATGAGTCACGCGCCCTTACCAAAAAGGACGTAGACAGTATCCTCACCAAAGCAAAAGAAGAGGATATACTCAAGGAGCATGGGATCAAGCCACCATATCCCTTATGGATGGACTCGGTCCCGTTCCCCATAAAATTCAAGCATCCTACTCTCCAAACATATACGGGGAAAGGATCAGCCATACAGCACGTCATCCACTTCAAGATCTTAACGGGAGCTATCACGGATCAAGATGCACTCAAGATCCGCCTCTTTGCAAGTACCCTAAAAGGTACGGCCTTCGATTGGTACTCCACTCTGCTGGAGGACTCCATCAGAGACACGCTTCCTGACTCACTTCAAAGGTGAGGATCATCACGCTACTATGGCTCAGCTGTGCAGCCTAAAACAGGGGGAGAATGAGTCAACATATGACTTCATTCATAAGTGGAAAGCAATGGAATACAAATGCTCTGATGTATTGCCACAAGCGTCACTAGTTGACATCTGCCGAAACAACATGAGAGCTAGAATCCGCTCCATGATCATCGGCAACAAATCAAAAAACTTGGGAGAACTCCTTCAAGCTTCTATGGAAGCTGAAACGGTGATTAAAGACCTTAACAGCCAGAAATCATCAAGAAAAGAGCCAACAACCATTGCAACCTCTAAACCAAAGAATAAAGAGGTCCTCAATATGCAGACCAAGTCTGCTCCTCAGCCACCGAAGAAAGCTGAAAACAAAGCTGCTGGTAAGAGACCTGAACTCTCAGATGCCTTCAAAGAACGAGTAGAGAAGAAATACCCGTTTGATGAAGATGTTGATGAAATCCTCGAGGCTCTTGTGGCAAACGGCAAGCTCACCTTGCTTGAACCAAAAGACCGGGTGATGTTGGCAAAACCAACGATCCTCGGTACTGTCCATACCATCAGATGATCTCGCATCCTCTCAATCAATGCTTCGTTGTGAGGGAGAAAATAAACGAGCTGTGGAAAAACAGAGTCATCACCTTCGACAAAAGCTATGGGTCTGCCTCCGTCAACATGGTGACATGTGGACAAATACCAAAATCACCAAAGAAGAAGATCACTACTTCCTTCAAGGTGATAAACTCAATCCAAGCGTCCGAGCAACTGGTTCCTTACCAGACACCAGACAGACAACCCATATGGGTACATCCCAATCTCCTGGAAGATGAAAATTGGGAGGTCGTGAAAACAAAGCCTACAGCTCAACAGCGAAGGCATGTTAGGAAATATCTCCTCAAGCTCAAACGGCAAGAGAAGACCCGGCCAAAACAAGAAGTCAAAGAAAAGGTAGAGGCTTCCTCTACCGCTTCACTGGAGGCAACAAAAACATCCCTTCCAGAGACTTCAAAGGGGGTAAGAAAACTCACTCTCAGTGATTTCATGCCACCTCAATTCAAAGAAGCCACGCAGGAGGCATCATACTCTTGCAATTCGGTAGTTGGATTCTCCATTGATGGATACGAGTCCAGCGACACCAATGATGGATTCAAATCCAACTACACAGACGAGTGGGAGGAGTCCCTTGAAACAGGAGAATATCTCTCCGATGAAGAATGGGTTCCTGAGACTCATCTTATGCCAGTAATCTGGTATAACCCCCTACAGCCACAAGGATCCTGGTCTGATGATGAAGAAGACCAAGAGGCTGTACAAGAAAATGTTACTGACCCAACACCTCTCATTGCTCCAGTGGAAATCAACAATGTTGAGCCATAAAGAGTTGATGAAGAAGAAGATTTGGCTCCCATGCCTGATCTTGAAGAATATGCAAGGATCTTACAGCGGCTCGCTCTAGAACAAGAGCAAGACCGCGTCAACGAGCCTCCTCGCAATCCAGAGCCTGAAGTCCATGAAGACCATCAGGTACATCCTCCCTTAACTTCTGAAAATGGAGAAAATTGCTGGATAGACGATCCTCTTACATCCGAGGATGAGTCTGACTTCGATCAGGCAACGTCTCCTGTCAGAGCTTCCTGTAATGTGATAATTCGGGATTATAGCTCTTCCGAAGCATCGTCCGATGAGAGCACTTACACTTCGGCGACGCCTAGCAATGTATTTTCTGGAGCCACCTCATCTCACGTGACTTTCACTGAGATGACACTCTCTCAGGTTTCTTCTCCTGAGTGACTTCAAAGTTCACACCCTTCCTGACTGAAGAATTCCCAGCTATTGATGCTTGGGACGATGAATTGGTCAACGAAGAAGAAAGGCTGCTGGATGCTGTTCAGGACTTATCCCGAAAAATGCTCCGTGCAACACAATCACTGAGGATGGCAACTCTGCTGCTGATACATCCTCAAAAAATGAAAAACGACAGCCTCTTGATCCTGAAGACAATCTTCCAAATGAAGACCCTTCTCAAGAAGCTCTCGAAGTTGGTAGAGGAACCCGCTCTGGCCGGGACTACCACAAAAATTACAACCAATCTTCCTTTACATATGTAAATCCTTCGGGAAAAGATGTTGTAAGCGCCCCTAGTGGCAACAATGATGAACGTGCAGGCCCTAAGGAGGCTTTGAAGTATGACTTGATTGAACACTTCAAGCACATACCTGCACGTTTGCACATCCTGGATTTATTGCGAATGTCTCCGCACACTCGTGATAATCTCATTTCAGAATTACAAAAGCTGAATGAGGATGTCGACAAACATGCCCCGCAAGTCCTCCAAATTGAAATGGATTACCGGGTCAAAAACTCAGAAGCTTCCTCAAAGGGAGAAAAGAAGAAAACTGAGGGATCATGCATTGAATGCCTCTCGGTTAAAAAAGCAGCCAGTGCAACCATCGCCTTCACAAAGGACGACCTCCTACTTGGCGAAATAAGGCACAACCGACCCCTATACTTCACAGGGTACATTAAGGAAATGCCTATGCACAGAGTTCAGATTGACCCAGGTTCTGCACTCAACCTCATCTCCACATCGGCTCTTGAAGAGTTGGGCATCCCACCCAGCAAACTGAGCCACACATCTGTATCTATCTTTGGATACGATGGGAGTACTCAAAGGCCTATCGGCAAAATCAGGTTCAAGTTCCAGATCGGTGAACTTATTTCTGAGGTCACTGTGTACGTAATAAAAACTCCTTCATGCTACAACATCCTTCTCGGACGCCCTTGGATCCACGAGAATGGTGTTGTCCCTTCAACTCTACATCAATGCATCAAGTTTGTTGGTGACGACGGCATGATACATCGAGTCTTTGCGGACAGAAAACCCTTTAAAGGTAAAGAAGAGAGCATTCAAACTCCCTTCATCATCTCCCTCAAACCGTCAAAGCCTTTGGTCATCACAACTAAAGTAAGAAGGCAAAGCAAAAGCCTGGGGGCAAATTTGTTGTCTCTTTCGTGTCTATCATGCAAGACACGGATTCGGATTCAGAGCCAGAAGACGACGCATCGTCAAGCCAAGCTGACACTCAGTAAGTTCAGCCTGCTTTTACTCCAATAGAGACAACTTCTGACATAGAAGATCCTACGTCAGCTTCCTTCATTGTTCCAACAACTTCAGCAAAAAAAAAACCGATCTTCTTCCTTCATCAAACTCAATGCTTGAACCTTTCCAAAATGAAGGTATGCCTCAACTATCCTTATATAGTTCTGTGGCACAAGCTATTAGGAAGAAAATGGGCTATGACGCTCAAAACCCAGTCGGTTTGGGAGAAAGACGCAGTATTCTCACGCCATTGGGGCCCGTCTTGACCAAAAGCCAGCTGGAAGATTGGAGACTCTACGGCTATGTAGAAAAGTCTTCACACGGGTTAGGGTATGATCCCGACACTCCCTTGAGACAGTTGACACAAAGGCTTAAAAGTCAATATATTGACCAAGCCTCAACATCTCAAGTCCATGAAGACATCGATCTCCCTGGATATCTCTTCGATGAGTCACCTGACAAAGATCCAGGAAGCTCATCCAATTGGCACGATTTCTCTAAGAATGAAGATGAGTTGTCCGATGGTACAGACATGTGTGGTCTTCTGACCCAGAAGAACCCTCATCTCCAAAAGAAGTAGCCTACTTCGACCCGGTTTCAACAGGCGATTGGGGTCATCTCATAGCATGCCTTTGGAAAATTGCCGATCAAGAAGACCCGTGGAAAGGAACAAAACCTTGGTCTGGAAATGCCCTTGAAACCCCAGAAGATTTTGTTGAGCTGGAAGCCTCCGAAAATATTGTGGAGGAACCACCTTCGAACCTTCCAACAAAAGATCCTGTTCAAAAGATAGACTTGGGAACACCAGATAACCCACGTCCTGTATTCATAAGCAAGAATATAAAGGATGATGAGTTACCCGAGTATATTGCCTTTCTTCGTGAGTTCGTTGATTGCTTTGCATGGTCTTACGCTGAAATGCCTGGCTTAGACCCTAAAATAGCGGTCCACAAACTCAATCTTTAAGAAGACATCAAGCCTGTGAAGCAAGGCCAAAGAAGATTCCGTCCAGATGTGATGGATAAACTTGAACAAGAAGTTCAAAAACTCAAAAGCGTCGGCTTCATCCGTGAGGAACAACATCCTGAATGGTTGGCCAACATTGTCCCCGTGACAAAGAAAAACGGGCAGATCAGGGTCTGTATTGACTATAGAGACCTGAATGGCGCATGCCCAAAAGATGAATTTCCGCTCCCTATACCAGAGGTAATGATTGATAATACCTGTGGATTCGAGCGAATGACATTCATGGATGGTTTCTTTGGCTACAATCAGATAAAGATGCATCCTAAAGATGAAAAACATACATCTTTTCGGACCCCATTTGGCATGTATTGCTACACTGTCATGCCATTTGGTCTGAAAAATGCTGGTGCCACATATCAGAGGGCTATGATGAAAATATTCCAAGATATGCACCACAAGACGGTTGAATATTACGTTGATGACCTCGCCGTCAAAAGCAAAAGAAAAGAAGATCATCTTGAAGACCTTCAAGAAGTGTTCCTCCGGCTTCGCAAACACAAACTGCGAATGAATCCTTTGAAATGCTTCTTCGGCGTCTCGTCGGGAAAGTTCCTCGGATTCTTAGTTCGGAAAGCTGGAATAGAGCTTGACCCGATAAAAGTCAAAGCCATTTTAGAAATGCCCTCTCCAAGAACCTTGAGAGAACTCAAAGGGCTTCAAGGGAGATTGGCCTACATCAGACGGTTCATCTCCAATCTTTCGGGGAAATGCCGTCCATTCTCCCGGTTGATGAAAAAAGGTGTAAACTTTGTCCGTGATGCTGACTGTGAAGCTGCTTTCCAAGACATCAAGTCATACCTGACAAAACCTCCAGTGTTAGCTGCTCCTACCACTGGAAAACCATTCATCTTGTACACAAGAGCCCTTGATCACTCTTTAGGAGCTCTACTTGCGCAAGAAAATGATCAAAGAAAAGAAGCTGCTCTATATTACCTCAGCCGCATGCTAGTAGGTGCAGGGCATCGCTACTCTCCAGTCGAAAAAGAATGTCTTGCAGTGATGTTGCCGTACAAAAGCTGCGTCACTACTTGCTTTCCAACACAGTCTACCTGGTCTCGAGGGTCAACCTCTTGAAGGTCCTTGTCACAAAGGCAGGTTCTCTCAACGCTCGACTGGTAAAATGGTCCATCCTTTTGTCACAATTTGATATTAGGTATGTACCACAAAAGGCAATCAAAGGGCAAGCTCTAGCGGACTTCCTCGCAGAGCATCCATTGCCTAAAGATTCTCCACTCAGAGATGATCTCCTAGACGAACCAGTCTACAATGTGGAGACTTTCTCACAAAATGCTTCCTGGGACATGTGCTTTGACGGTGCAACCAGGACAAATGAAAAAAGACAGCTGATCTCGGGAGTTGGCATCCTCTTTGTTAGCCCCGACAAATACATGATTCCACACGCTTTCTCGCTACTGGAACCATGCACAAACAATGCAGCTGAATATCAAGCTCTGATCCTAGGATTGGAACTCGCCATCGAATCCGGTATCACCATGCTGGAAGTCTTTGGAGACTCTCAACTGATCGTAAACCAGATGAATCAGAAATTTGAAGTCAGGAAGCCAGATTTGCTGCCTTATACAACAAAGCACAATCGCTTCTGCAAAAGTTTGACATCTGTCACATCACTCACATTCGTAGAGGTGAAAACATACGTGCAGATGCCCTGGCTGGGCTTGCCGCATCTATGGCAATCCAGGAAGGGGAAAACATGTAAATCACAGTGTGCGAAAGAAGAATCCTTCCTCCTCTTAACACACACCAAGCAGTTGCTGAATGCCACCAAGTGGTTGGAAGTCGGATTTCAATCCTTCAAACTTCAATCGGCGACTGGAGGGATCCGTTCATTGATTACATTATGTTCGGAATCCTATCTGAAGATCCAAAAGAACGGATAAGCATCCAAAGGCGAACCCCAAGCTTTCATTTGGATATTCCTTCAAAAATCCTTTACAGGAAATCCTTCAACGGAGTACTTTTACGCTGCTTGTCACAACAAGAGGCTGAAGAAACACTCAAAGAAGTTCATGCTGGTCTTTGCGGAGCTCATCAGGTTGGTCCCAAGCTCTATGATTAGATAAAAAGGTTAGGTTATTACTGGACTACCATGGTAGCTGACGCAATGCAATTTGCTAAGCGCTGCCAATAATGCCAAGTTCATGGAGATTACATTCACATGCCTCCAGAATGGCTACATCCTACAGCGATTTCATGGCCTTTCGAAACCTGGGGTATGGACATCATAGGTCCTATTTCTCCCCCTTCGAGCAAAGGTCATCACTTCATCTTCGCCGCTACAGATTATTTCTCCAAGTGGTCAGAAGCATTTGCGTTCAACGAAATGAAGACCTCATCAGTCCTTCAGTTCCTGCGCACCAACATCATTTGTCATTTCGGCATACCCAAAAGATTCGTCCATGATAACGGACCATAATTCCGGGATCATCGATTCTACAAGTTCTGTGACAAATACAAAATCCAAAGATGTCCTTCGACTCCATACAATCCGGCAGCAAACGGATTAGCAGAAGCTTTCAACAAGACACTCTACAGATCCTAAAAAAAAATGGTCTCTAGTCACAAAAGAGACTGGAGCGACAAACTGTCTGAAGCTTTGTGGGCCTATCGAACCACCGTTCGAGGACCAACCCATAGCACACCATTCTCCTTGGTCTATGGATGCGAAGCTATTGTGCCCTTGGAAGTACAAATTCCTTCCTTGAGGGTATCTTTGCAAAATGACAGGACTCAAGAAAGCAATGTCAAATTGCGACTCCATGAGTTGGACAATCTCGATGAGAGACGGCTCGAAGCTCAACAAAGCATTGAACTTTACCAACCACGCATGGCAGGATCTTTCGACAAAAAGGTCAGGCAACGTGCCTACAAAAAGGGTGACTTGGTTCTTGCGGTAAAAAGACCAATGGTCTTCGCTCACAAGTCCAAAGGCAAATTTGAGCCAAAATGGGAGGGACCCTACGTCATCGACAAGGTTTTCTCCAACGGCGCATACGCACTCCTAAACATGGAAGGTGACAGATGTATGCTGCCCATCAACGGCAAGTTCTTAAATCGGTACTACCCTTGAAGACTTACCCAACTGGGTAAGAGCAATGCCTGTACGGCCAAAATCGGTTTCCAGGTACACGCTCGTCAAACCCACTCTTTTTAGAATTTTCATATTAAATGTTGAAATTGCTAGAAATTTAAACAATGCTTACTTTCATCGTTTCATTGTTAAAAAAAAATCCAAGTTTAGGAACCTTTCCCTAACTTGACCAAAATTTTCAACCCTTAAACCCAAAATTCATGGTTTGAAACAAAATTTGGATTCAGGGATTTCCACCCTAGTCCACCCTACCTTTTACCGCCTAAATGGTTTTAGGTCAAAACTTATGACCCTCGTGTCTTAAAAAAAAAAGGGTTTTTCAAAAAGCCTCGGGGAAGCGACGCTTAGTCGATACTCGAACAAATTGGAAGCATGTGAACCACGTTCAACACTTCCAAAATCGCAGGGAAGCGACATTTCGTCGATACTTGCAAAATCCAAAGCCGTGGAGATGCAACATTTCAGTTGATATCCACAACCCAAATTTCAAAGGTTCGAAAACACCTAAAAAACCATGGAGATGCAACATTTCAGTTGATATCCATAACCCAAAGGTTTGAGAAAACCACAAATTTCGAAAATCATGGGGAAACGACATCAAGTCAGTACCCGCAAAACCAAAATTTTTGAAAAGCAAGGATGCGACATTCCATCGATACTTGCACTCAAATCCGCGAGGATGCGACATTCCATCGATACTCGCAACCGAATGAGCAAGGATGCGACATTCCATCGATACTTGCAAGAACATTCAGCAGAGAGGCGACTTTTAGTCGATACTTGCATTTTTGAAAACCAAACCGGCTATAAATGCCACAAAACGGCTATAGATGCCACCAAAACAAACCGGCTATAAATGCCACAAAATGGCTATCAATGCCACAAAACAAAACAGGCTATCAATGCCACAAAACAAAACCGGCTATCAATGCCACAAAACAAAAAAAAATTGGCTTTCAAAAAAAAAACCCAGCTATAGATGCCACCAAAACCGGCTATCTATGCCACAAAATCGGCTTCCATGCCACAAACAAAATCTGGCTCCCATGCCAAAACAATCATTTGACAAAAGATTTTCACAAAATGACAAGCTTGTGATCAAATCCCATTGAGCAATTACTTTTATCACAAAAAGATTTAAGTGAGCGTAGGGAAAACAAAAAAAAAAAGCATCCCATTTAGCAATTACTTTTATCACAAAAAGATTTAAGTGAGCGTAGGGAAAACAAAAAAAAAAGCATCCCATTTAGCAATTACTTTAATCACAAAAAGATTTAAGTGAGCGTAGGGAAAACAAAAAAAAACATCCCATTTAGCAATTACTTTCATCACAAAAAGATTTAAGTGAGCGTAGGGAAAACAAAACAAAAAAAAAGTACCAAAAAATACATGTGGTACCAAAAAAAAAAGTGTTCACAAGCACTACAAAAAAAAAGTACAAAAAAAAATACACGTGGTACCAAAAAAAAAAAGAAAGAGTTCACAAGCACTATAAAAAAAAGTACCAAAAAAAAATTACAAGTGGTACCAAAAAAAAAGAGAAGGATAGTTTCTGTTACAAAAAAAAATAGGAGCTCAACCAAAAATGGTCTCCAGCCAAGATTTCAGCTCCTCAAGCAAACTTTTGGCCTCAGCCGTCAGGGATTCCAAGGCACGCTTCTTCAGGAACTTTCCATGAGATGCTGGAGAATGCTGCAATCCTTCTTTCACACCGGGAAGCTTATCCCGAGTAGTTCGCCATTGTTTGCTCTCTTGAGACCTCCTTTCAAGAACTCGATCAGCATCGGCAACCCAGCGAATCAGAGCACTCTCCCTATCACGAGCCTCTTTTATTGCAGCCCACTTGGCAGCGACTTGTGCCTGCAGATGCTCAAGACATTTCCTAGCCTCATCGACCTCCCTATCAAGGATGTTAAGTTCATGTGTCAGCCCAATGATGGCTAGCTCTTCTAAGTTCTTCTCTCGGACTATCTGCTTCCTGCTTTGTGTAGCCTCATCCAGGTTAGACTTAGCCTTATAAGCTGGATCCAGGAATATCTCCTTGAAGAACTGGTCATCAGCCAAACCCATGGCCTCAAATCATTTGTCACCCAGCTCAATGATCCTATCAACGATCGCCCTGGCACCTGTGACATCCAGACCAGCCTCTTCGGCATCACTGAGAATCTCACGCACATGTTGAATAATGCCAAATCCGGCATCCAAGTGTCCAGCAAGGAGAGTCTCAATCCAAGAGCTCAGAACCCGCACTACCACCTTCTTCACAAAAAGAAGAGATGGCCCAGCTGAAGATTCACCCCGCTCCGTCGGTCGGTTGCCCATTTAATGCCCCGTTGGAAGAGGAACAAAAGAACTCTTTCCAGTTGGAGCTGCTGGAGAAGGAATTTCATCACGAGGTATCTCCTCAACAGTGTCAGAACTGGTCCCATGAGTCTCTACCTCTGGATCGACCTCTAGCATCCCTTGCCCTAGTTCTGAAGGAAGCGACAGACTCTCCTCTGTCACCTCAAAACCTGCCAAAGAGACATAAAAAGGTATGAATATGATCCTGTTTGAAAATCATTATCAGGGTTATTACTACAAAATACCTTCTTTGATGACTGGCGGAACACTCTCTTCCTCCATGAACTGATCGGAAGCATCATCAACATTTGCATCCATCGATGGTTTAAAGTCATCGGAATCCTGTGGCAAGTCAGCTGACAAGAAAAATGTTAGCAAACCAAGTCACAGACACAAAAAAAAGGGCAAAAGAAGTTATACCAATTGGAGATTCTGGATTCACTCCAGAGTCCCTCGGTTCTTCTTCAGGTGCTCCGACAGGATCTGTCACCACCTCATCAGTTGGAACCTCAGGCATCACCAAATCTTCCTCTGCTAAAAAAAAAAGAGGAGCAGCAGGGAGAGAAAACAAATCAAGACATGGAAAAATCTCATGAAAAGAAATGGAAAGAGAAAAAGGAAGAATCATACCTTCACCGACGGTCTCTTCTTCTCGGCTTCTCTTCTTTGGAGGCTCGTCAGCATTCCCTGGCACCTCCTCATTGATAGTAAGAGGGACTTCCAACTCAGGAGAGTTCTCATGCTGTCCCTTGCTGCGATGATGACTCCTCCTCCTCCTACTCCTGCGGGCTCGCTTCTTAGAGGAACCTGCCCCGTTGTCAGAGTCAGGTTTCCCACTTGACTCCTCACTAGATGGTCAACCCTTATCAGTAGACTCCACAGAAGCTTGCCTCTGTGCCGCTTGCATCCAAGCACCAAGTTCGGCTTCCTCCTGTTCTAGCTGCTCTAAAGCCTTATCAGGTATTTCTCGAACAGCTTCAGAACCAATGACGCCCTGGTCACCGAGAAAGCCTATCTTGTGCTTCTCTCCAGAAAGGAAGGCCCAAACTTCCTCTCGCTGGATGCCATCTGACTTTCCAAGGCCCTTTCCAGATGCCAGCTTCACATCAAGCTCCTTCTTGGAAAGCCCCCGATATGCCGAAAAGCTCTCCGCGAACCACTTCGCAAAGCCGGTAGTCCGGGAAGTCAACAACACAGGATAAGAGATCATGGCTGTAGGGTCTTCAGCACTATAGAAAGCCCATGCATTTCTCCCATCCCGTAAACCTCCAAAGCGCTTCACCATGCTTGAAGGCGCTCTAACAACGCCTTGAGGAAAGCCCAACTGCAAAGCAAAGCGAGAGGATACATACAGCTGGATGTCGACGAAAAGATGTATGCGGTACACCATCATGCCGACACGTATGCTGAAAAGCCACTCATTCTCTGCGTTCGTCAAGGAGTAATGCCTTCCCGACCCCACCCTGGTAGAGTCTTGAGAGGCACCAAAATCAAAAGCTTTCTTCCACAACTCCGGAGAAAACTTCACTGAAGACTGCCCCATCTCGACGTCCCTGAACCATCGGATCCTCATGCGGGCAAACAAAAGTGATTCGGACACGGCTTTGCCCTTAGACAGTCGAATCATCAAAGGATCATCATCCTGTGCAGCGCCCAGCCGGTGGAAGCCAAGACAGTGGTACACGTACCACGAATAAAAGATGTGGGCTGAAAATACCCTATTCATAGGGAGCCTAAGCTGAATGAAAAGAGCAGCAGCCTGTAGTTCGGTACACAGATTGGAGTAAAGAGCTGGCACCAAAGCAAGCTGCTCTCCAAACGCCATCTGACAAGCCGGAAAAATATAGTGCGGCCTGATGTGCGTTCCATCTCCTCCAGCAAAAATAGCCTCACCAAGCCAATAAGTGAGGTATACAGCGAGATCTCTCCGCAGTGCAATGTCAGGATATATGGCGTTTGTACTCGCACAGAAATCTCTCAACTTTTCTTGCATAGCCAAGATCTTCTTCGAACTTGGATCCTGAGCCCTAGGTTCCTGGGTCACACTATCAAAAGACTCCCTGCTATCAAAAAAAGTTGGGGAACGAAGAGCTAGAACTCTTCCAACTGCTGGATCTAACTTTCAAACCCTTCTTCTCCTTCAAAAAATCATAGAAAGCGACAAGCTGAAAGTACAGAAGCCTGAACTCCTCAGACTGCTCCTCAAGGACGCTGTCAATCGGCATAAACTCCTCATAGAGTTTGCCAAGGATGGGCAATCCAGTAATAGCGCTCAGCTCCTTCAAAGAGAAACCAATCTCACCATTCGTCACAACGAAGGTATTGGTTTGTGGGAGGAACGACTCCAACATAGCCATGAAGGCCTCGTCGGAAAAGATCACGGTCTCCCTAAAGGCGCGGACCACATCAAAAATCCTGGCTTCCTTCAAAACGGCACCACCAATCAGCAGAACGCTATCAGTCCACGACTTCCACTCGGAGTCAGCATTGAAACGGCCATGAAGTCGAAAAGGCTTTATCCAATTGCTGCCGTCACTACTGACAATACCAAGGCCCACCGGTCTCAAATCAATCGATGGATAATCAGAACCCTGGTAGCCGCTTGATGGCATCAACAGGTCCATGTCAACAGGCGACCTCTCCGTATATCCAGGAGAACCGCCAACAAAAACCCCGGTCTTGATTACATTTGCCCTTCTCACCTAGCTTGGAGGATCTTCCCTCTTAGAGCACGTGGGGGCAAGGCTTATGATCGAGATGGTGCGATCAAACGTCGACCGGGTAGCAACAGTCTTCTTCTCACCATCTGCTGTGAAAAAAAACTTAAAACATCTCCTCTGGTATGTCATGTCATCAGGGACGGCATCACCAAAGAAGAAGGTAGGCTTGGGTAAAACACTCTGATCTTCCATCACCCATGGACAACTGCTTACCATGATCTTATAGAATTCCTCTCCCTTGAGAGCGATCAGTCGTTGCCTCATCTCATCTTTGTTGAGGGAGTTGCACTCTTCCAGACTTCTCTCAACATAGTGGACCTTCTCCCAGGCCTGCTGAACGGCCAGATTAGAAGATCTAGCAGATCGACGAGGTACGCTTGTAGCAGGCTCTTTACCCTTGTTTGTTCTGGAAGAACCACCTGCAAAGGATGGAAAAGAAAAAGATCAAACATCAAAATGACAGAATCTCACTAAAAAAATCTGGCGAAATTTTGACATGATGCCGGGGCAATTCCGAAGAAAAGGAACTATCCCGAAAGAAATAGAAAGCTTGAAGATGGGCTCAACATTGCTGCGAGCTCTGAAACTCCAAACTTTCGAAACCTCAAAGTCTCCACAAAATCAGGAAGGGCTCAACATCGCTGCGAGCTCCAAATCCCCAAATTTGCGAAAACTTTCAGGTATGCTATCACATCATGCTACAATTCAATTTACAAAAAAAAAAATATACATGCATGAACATCTTGGTTTGCAAAAAAAAAAAAATGCATTATCATGATGAGCAAAAAAAAAAAAAACAAGAAGAAGAAGAAAATAAACTTTCTCAAAAAAAAAGGAGAAAGGAGAAAGAAAAAGAACAAAAAAAAAGAAAAGAAATTTTGTCGAAAAAAAAAGAGAAAGAAAGAAAACAAAAAAAAAGAAAAGAAAAAGGGGCTGGCCCACAGGCCACGTGGCCGTACGGCCAGATCCGTACGGCCCACAAAAAAGAAAAAAAAACACATGCAAAAAAAAAGAAAGCAAAAAAAAAGAGATGAGAAAAAAATGTGTAAAAAAAAGAGAGCAAACACGTGAAAAACAAAGGAAAAGAAAAGAAAGAAACAAAAAAAAGAAAGAACTTTTTCCTACAATGGGGTTTTCTTGAAAAAGGGAACTTACTTGAAGCCATTGATGGAGAAGAAGAAGAAAAGTCTTGAAGATCTTGAAGAAGAAGAACTCTTGGTCTTGAAGCCCTCTTGGGATTATTGCAAAAGAAAGCAATAAGAGCAAGAGATCCAACCTCCTCCTTGCTTTTATAGAAGAGAGCAAACCAAAGAAGGAAAGAAGAAAGAGGTAAGTGTTACTAATTAGTAACCTTACCAAAAGAAAGAAATTAGAAAGATTCTCTCCCAAAAGAAAGATATCTTGAGAGATTCTCTCCCAAAAAGAAATCAATGAGAGATTTTCTCCCAAAAGATAAGATCAATGAAAGATTCTTTCCCAAAAGAAAGATATCTTGAGATATACTATCCCAAAATAAAGAGAACATGAGAGATTCTCTCCAAATAAAGATATTCTTAGATATTCTCTATCCAAAGGAGATATTTTTAGATATTCTTTACTAAAATGACACCATATGAGATCTAAGCCATTCCAAAAAGCTTAAGGTCCAATGGGTTAGCCCATATGAGCCAGGTTTGACCACCTAGGCACTTCAAAAAAAAAAAAAATTGGGCTTTTAGTCAAAGAGAAATCCCTCTTACCAAGAGCATACAAAAATGGTTCCAATGCCTCTTTTGAGTTGATTCGACCATACAAAAGAGAATTCCAAGCCCCATGAGCTTCCAAAAATCAAACCATCCAGCCTCATCTACCAAATTGAGCCAAAATCTTGAAATTGACATCCACAAAAAACCAAACCAAACCCTGGTCCCCTAACTTGCCACATACAGCTTGTTAGGTCACAAGACCAAAACCAAAAACCAAAACCTGATCCCCTAACTTGCCACATACAGCCTGTTAGGTCACAAGATCAAAACCAAAATTGACCCCCCAACATTCCACATACAGCTTGTTGGGTCACACGGTCAAAACCAAACCCGACCCCCTAACCTGCCACATACAGCCTGTTAGGTCACAAGGTCAAAACCCAAATCCACATCCCTGATGTCATCTTCAAAACTTTGCCTCGAGATGGTACGTGATCCCTTTCACTACCATAAAATTCCCCTGGAAGCTCAAAAGGCTACAAATACCAAAAAGAAAGACTGCTCAAAGACTCTTGGTCAAGTCACAAGCTCTCCTTCACAATCTCTTCGAGGCACATCGACTACAAAAGTTAAGCAACTCGTCGCTGCACCTCGAGGGGTCATTTGTTGACACCAAAAATGTCACATTGCCTCTTCAAGATCCAAAGAACTACATGAAGTCGTAACTTGCCATAAATAGGCAATGCTACTTCTAAAAAATCAAGTCTTGTCAGAATCAAACAAAAACTGCAAGATCCTTCAAGACAACCAAAAGAGGAGTACATAAGAAGTTTCGGGCCATTTCAAAATCATTTGGCCTAACTTCGCTTATCCGGCAGCTGAAAAGGAGCTCCCGGCGGCGTAAGCATCGGAGACACCAAATCTTCGATCAGAGCCGGTGGATGGTCTCAAAATACGTCCAAAAGGCTCCACGTCAAGTTCCGAGTCAAACCGACAACGTTTGACCCTACATCAACCCTCGAACAGCTAAATCAGACCTCTCAGCGGCGAAGCTCCCCAGGACCATGGTTTCTAAGACAGAGCCTATGGATCCTCTTAAAATGACTCCAATAGGTTCCCTGTCAAATTTCAAGTCAATCGGACATCGGTTGACCGCACATCAAGTCGCGACGTCTTCATCGCGACAAAAACAAGTCTACTAGTGATAGGACCCCAAACGGCTTCAAAACTCAAACAAAAGCCTATGGTTGGTCTCATTTATTGCTCAGGAGGCTTCACCTAAAATTTCAGGTCATTCCGACATCATTTGACCCAGTTTCAGCTTCTGATGGAAAATCGGCAGCTCTACGCGACAAATTCTTCGGCTTTCTCAGAAAATTAGAAACTTTGCAAAACAAAATGCAAGGATTCTCATCAGGTCTTCTACAGGGAAATCAGGCTAATAAATGGTCAAAAATGTCAAGGAAAAATACAGAAGAAAAAATAATCGAAAAACAGCAAAAACGGACACAAAACGGGACAAAAAGGGGGAAAACCCCCCAGGGTCGCAGGCCCCTGCGACCCTGGAGTCCGGGATCGCCGGGAGGGCCCCGGAAACCCCATTTTTCACCATTTTTTCGTGATTCAAAGCGTCCGGCCTCTGGTATTTTGCAATATTCATACTTTTGAGACACCAAATCCTCTGACATTCGTCAAAAACACTGGTCAATCATCAAGAGTATCGAAATCAACATTGATCGCCAACCGGTCAACAAAAAAAAGTGTGCTTTCTACCCGACCGATCGAGAAATCGACAGGATAGTGGACAGATGGCACCGACCGCTGTTGGCAACCAATGCCTGAAGTTACATGGTCATCTGATGCCGATCTACATGAAGATCCATCATTGATCATCGCCAGAAGAATCCCAAAAGACGCGGCACGGCCCACGACTCTTCAACTGCTCGGCGACCACTTAATACGATTAATTGACTAGCTTTATTACAGTCATTAATCCATTTCTTTGGATGGCCCAATCAGAAGCAAGCATCCAGGAGTTACAACTCAAGAGATTCATGGCATTTAACCCATGAAACTCCTCCCATTATAGCGATTAAAGGCGATTAAATGCCCTCAATCTCCTCCGGCCAATCAGAAGCCAAGAAAAAAGAGTTACAAAATAAAGAATTCAATCTTGTAACTCTTCCCTTTATGTAGCTTTATGACAATTAAGGCTCATAAACCCTCCTAAATGGCTACTAAAAGCCTATAAATAGGAGAGCATTCCAAAGAATTCCAGATCGGAAAAATCACAGAGATCATCGGAAAAACAAGACAGATCCTAGATCAGAAAAAAGCACAAAAATCCAGAGAAAGAAAGAGAAAACTCTGCGGAAGTTCTACACCGACCACCGCTACAAGGTGACAAAAGTCCCTTGGGGGGTACCCCCCCCCAAGGTCCTTGCCTTCTCCTTCTGCCTCCAATGGCTTAGACGTGGCTTTTCAGCCCGTCTACTTGGCTTTTTATTGGACATAGGACCTCCTTTTGGTCTTTGTCCTCTAAAAACCTGAGGTTATAGCCAAGCCAAGCGAATCAATAGCATCCTCTGTTCTCATCTGCATGGATGATGGTGAAGTCCACATATGGCTTGCGACCGTCAATCTGAACGGGTCCTCCACAATCTCCTGAGAAGTTAGATCCTCCTTTTCTTGCTTTTCATTGTAGTTTGTATTTTTTTTTAAAAGAGACAAAAATCACAACTCTTGTCTTTCATTATTGATAAGGATTGTAAATCGACTATAAACGCCAAAATTGGCTATAAACGCCAAAATCGGCTATAAATGCCAAAAATCGCCTTTCACGGCAAATCAAGAAATGTCTCTTTTCTTAAATATATGTGCAATGGAAAACTTGAAAGAAGTTGATTTCTTTTTTACTTGCGAAGGTTGATCTCCGGATCACCACTTGCAATTCCAAGTAAAAAATAGAAAATCTGGCACACCCACAAAAAAAAAAATGTTCTTGCACGCCTTTGCCCCCCGGTTACGAAAGGGTTGGATCCAACGGACTCCCACGTCCGCCGACCTCGGTAGAACCGAGCAGAATGCGCTGTCCATCATTGACTAACTTGACTTTTGTATTAAATTTGAAACTAACTTTGGGGCCTATTTATGGAATGTTTCTCATTTTGATACTAGTCTTGAGCGTTCTCATCATAGACATATGTTATGAATTTTCATGTTTGCTACATTACTTCCCCGTAACTTATTCGTGTGAATGTTGTTATTATTCATTGATGGATTGAATTTCGAGGATCCTTACCATGGAAACCTGTGGGAAACAAGCGTGTACGGGCGAAATTTTTCGGCTCGTCGTGCCATGACCCCGGATTAAGGTCTCGTTTAATGGGTCCTCGGTCCGGGGGCGTGACAGGCTTGGTATCAGAGCGATAAATATTTGAGGCAATTAAAATTGGATTAGAAACATAAAAACGTGGCAAGGATTCGCTAGAATTACCGTTAGTTAGCGTCGATTGGGTTTGGGAATGCCTTATTTATTATATTTTATTGTACTAACAAGTTGTTTTGCAACACTATGGCTCCACAGAGACCTCCAGCGAATGCTAACGCATCAGGCAGTAATAATGATAGTGGGGTTGAGAATCAGATGACAGGCCAATTTCAGCAGCTCATGCAAATGTTGGTTGAACAACAGAGAGCAAATGAGAATCAAGCAAGATTTCAAGAGCAGATGGCGAAAAAGGATGAGGAGTTGACACAGGTTCAGAGACAGTTGCTAGAAGTCTTGGGTAGAAGACTCGAACCAATGTGGGAGCTCAGTTTGTTATTCAGAACAGAGACAGGGATCCTAATGCCTTGTTTTAGAAGTTTAGAAAGAGAGGTCCAAAGGAGTTTACAGGACAAGAAGACCCATTGGCAGCTGATGACTGGTTAGCTCACATGAAGAACATATTCGATCTCTTTCAGTGTACAGGCAGGCAAAGAGTCCACCTAGCAGCTTCTATGTTTACAGGCCTGGCAGATATTTGGTGGAAAACTTTGAGAGATGGTTACCAAAACATTGATAATGGGATTGCCTGGGATTCCTTCAAGCAATAGTTCAGTGAAAAGTATGTTCCTGCCCACATCAAGAAACAGAAAGCAGCAGAATTCCAGTTGCTCAAGCAAGAGGACATGACAGTCCTTGAGTATCTTACAAAATTTGAGAAGTTGTCTCGTTATGCACCGGAGCTTATTAACACAGAAGAAAAGAAAATTACCAAGTTTATGGATGGACAATCCCATCATCTTGAGGGATGCCTTGGGTGTTGTACCGCCCGCTACTTTCCAAGAGGCTATCAAAAGAGCTTACAGACTTGAAGATATAAATAACCAAATCATCAAGGATAATCAGAGGAAGAGACAGCAATACCAAGGGCATAAATCCTACCAAGGTAAGAGGCAGAGGAAGCAGCAGAATACTCAAGCTCAAGGTGGGTGTGAGCATTGTGGCAAGAACCACCCTTCTCAGCAGTGCTATAGAGTTACTAGTGCATGCTTTAAGTGTGGTGGCATAGATCACCAAATGAAAGATTGCCCAAATAACAGAAATCAAGGCAATAGGGCACCTCAACAGCCACCAAGGCAGGCACCTCAGCAGAACCAGCAGACAGTTCAAAATCAACCAAGACAACAGCAGAATCAGCAGCCCCATCAACAACCGTAAAATCAGAACGTCCGTCCACCGCAATAGAATCGAAATGTGCAGCAAGGAAGGCAGAATCAAAACCAGAATAGACCGCATCAGCAAGGCTGCCTCAATCACCTCAACCAAGTGGACGCTGAGGCAGCAGGAGATGTGGTGGAAGGTAAACTCTAAATTTGTGAAGTAGAAGCTAAAGTGTTGTTTGATCCGGGATCTACCCTTTCTTTCATATCTCCTGTGTTTGCTAGAATGATTAGTGTGCCTGCTAGAGAGTTAGAATTTGTTTTGAATGTTACAACTCTGGTAGGGAAACAAGTTGTGTGTAATACATTTTACCCTAGTTGCTCAGTGAAGATAGGAGATGTCATATTCCCTGCAGACCTTATTATCTTAGTTATGCATGGCTTCGCTGTCATTTTAGGCATGGATTGGTTAATGGGACATCATGCTTCCAAGGATTGCTATAGCAAGACCATTACTTTTAGATTGGTTGGAATATCCTCCGGAGTGAAATTTCAGGGAGATAAAAGGGTTTCTCCGGCTAAGTTTATTTCAGCTCTTTCTGCAGCTACATAAAACATTCCAAAATATGGATTTCAAAGAAGATACATATAAATCATTGCATAAACATATTAACATAAAACCATGGTATGAAAAAGAGAAGAGATATATAGAGAAGAAATTCACAAAACCATTCACATTAAACAAATCACCATTATTAACTGAATATTCACTTGCCTTGGGTCAAGAGGAGAAGCAAGTCACCCTAAGATGGTCCTCTTATAGTCCCAAGCTCCAAAATCACAAAACCCCCAAAATAGCTTAAGAAGAAACCCTAGAAAATCAATCCATTGCAAATCTCAAGGAAAGCCTTTGCATCTTCCTTAAACCAACTCCTATGTTCCAAGAACTTTTGCATCTTGATGAATGAAGAGGATTATATTTGCACTTGATTTTGTTTGATGGATTGGCATATAAATTAGTGTGTGGATGTGTTTGATTGATTTAATTTAGCTTGAGAAGCTCAAGGAAGTATGGAAACATGTGAGAAAGGATGAAGGGAAAGAAAAGAAAGAAAAAAATCAGAAAAAGGAAGGACGAAGTGCAATTCTGCACTTCGAGCGGACCAGGTTCTGTCTGGGCTTCACTCGAGCGGACCCTGGGTCGCTCGAGCGAGCCCAGACCTGTCCAGGGCCCATTTCTGTGACTACTTGAGCTGTTCTTCTGGACTTTTTTTGGGGCCTATTTGGGATGGTTTGTGGGTCATTTATAAACCTGTTTTAGGCCCATTTCACCCCATCTATCCTATTTGTTTTGAGGCCCATTAATCTCTCTTTTTATGCCTAAGAGCCCATGAAAGTTTGAGGTTAATTGTGATACTTGGAATTGTGAAATGGGAATGGGAACAATGAGAGAATGAGCGTATGTGAAGTTACCCGGGAATCTTTCAAGTCTCAATGCGCACTTTATCATTTAAATGTTATGGATTTTCATTGGCATCAAACATATTCTCTTATTAATCAATGTTTAAAGGTTAAATGTGTATTGAGATGGTTCCTTGGTAAGTCATTAAGTCATTCTACACAATTCCATTCTATTTCAAGTCAGAGAATGTATTTGTATTCTTCGGTAAACTAATTTGAATAGCATCGGTGATTTGATATAAAATCATGTGGTTTTCCATGTTCGAAAGGATTGATCGTATGATTTTATACAAACTACTTTGATGTGTATTTGAGTGGTTTACCCTGGAAATTCGTATGTTTTCTCCGAATCGATTTGGAAGGAGATTGGAGTGGTTCGTCACATTCGGGATTTCATCAATAATAGTATTTTGAAAATAAAACCTCGAGGCAATACGGGGCCAGAGCTTTGTAGTGCGAGCCCATGAGCCAAAGAGACTATTATTTCAAAAATAAAACCTCGAGGCAAGATGGGGCCAGAGCTTTGTAGTGTGAGCCCATGAGCCAAAAGGATTATTATGGTCTGATTTGTACCGGTTCGAGTTTTGAAAACTAAAGGCACCACTAGGCTTAGGTCACCTTGTCGGGCTGACACCCGGCTTGGGATCTTTAATTTGTCCGCCAGCTGCAGTTTGGATTCTGTCTGTACCGACCATGGCAACGGTTTTTATCTGCCGGTCCCACGTGTAGTGGCTACGGTTCTGATTTTGTTTCCGGTCCCACGTGTAGTGGCTACGGTTCTGTCTGCTCTTGTTACTTCGGTAATAGGAGAATATAGCTATGTGTGGTTGCCAATGTTTTATCTGTTTATTAATTTGTTTTATGATTCTTGTTTGTTTATATTCATTATATTCTCTGAATTTGTTAATGTTTATGAAATCGATCTTTTATCGTATTATCTCTATTATTCAGGATTTTAAATGTATTTCCAATTATTAAATGTTTTGCATAGGCTGTTATCTTTTCGAGATATTTATGCTCCAGAGACTGTTCATTTATTTGCTTTGATATTTATGTTCAGACTTTCGATCGTTTTATCATGATTTATTGCTATTATTGTTTACACTCTTTAAATGGATTTACAATGATTCCATAAGGTTTTATAAATGCCCATGTTACATATTACTTGTTTATTTGCTTGCCAGACCGTCGTGTCTGACCCTGTTTGTTTGGTGCCAGATTCCTCTCTTTCTGTTTTTAGGTGTTTGATCGGAGGAGGCGGTCGAGCCGCCGGTCTGACGTGAGAGGCTGCCCATTGATATCATCTAGATGTCAAGTTTGGCACAGGAGTTCGTATCTAAATATTGGGGGTAGTATTCTGTTTAGTTGGATATTTTTGTATGGCTTTGTTAGCTTTTTCCTTTGGGTTTGTAATTAAGACACTTGTTAATTGTAATTTGAATATGTGGAAAATAAATAGTCCTATTGCTACCAGCTCAGTGTTCTATGACTTACGATTTGTGCCATTCGGCTTATATGATGGCTTTATGATATTGGTCGAGTGCGACACGGAATCCGATGGCCACGGACTCCGGGTCGTAACACCATGATTAGCTTCCGCGAAAATATACTCTGATCGTGATGGAATTTTTTTTATCCTCATTCACGCGGATCTTGGTATTATAAAACAAAAGTTTCAAATTTATTCCAAAATTTCGCATTTTCGAGATCGGATCACTGCAGGTCCCGGTTTTGAGGTGTGACAGATTTGGTATCAGAGCTGGTTAGTTTCTAGGAAATAAAATACTCTAGAGACATTAAGACGTGTGGTGAGGATTCGTTAGACTATGTTGATTTGTTTTCTCGTGTCTTTGTTTCTCTGAATTTGAGTCTGCTTTTCTTTTAGTTCGGAGACTTTGCTTGTCTTTTCTTTTAGTTCTTGTTGTTAGGAGATTTGGATGACCAAATTTCCTCCTTAGTGGTGGAGAATTTAAAGTCTCCATACTCTTATTCGGTGTCTTTTGTCTGTGTTCGTGTTGGAGACTAAGAACCTTGTGGACTTAGTATGTTGTTTTCGGAGAACATCAGCAGACTTTCAGCCTTCAGCATCTTCATTGTGGTTAATGAGAGAAGACATGTGCATTTGCTAGCCAAAGTAGAACTTGAGCAGTATTTGAAGATCCCCTATCAGCTAATCGAAGATCATCATGCAGCGTACCAAGGTAAGTAAATGTGGATTTTTGGGTGAACTCAGACCATCTTTCCAAGATGAAGGACTACAAAAGGCATATTAGCTATTGATTTTATGAAGAAAGAAGTGATTCTTAGTTAGTAAGACTAGAAGTTAGTATAAGAAACTCAGGGGTTTCCGGGATTTAACGAGCCTTGTCATAGTTTTGGTTGAGAATTCCTGTGACTTGCAGCTTAGCCAGTGTAGTTGATTCAGCAGGAATACCAAGTGGATGGTTAGTTGTAGTCAAGATAATTTTCAGCAGCAGAGGAAACCTTGTGGATTTTACCGACTTACAGGGCATTGGATTGGACAACATGCAGATGCAAGTGAATATCTCAGTTAGTGCGATGTACATCTCTTATTTAGAATGATTTTCATGATATTTCCACCTTTTGTTATGTTTTTCTTAATGTCTATGATTTATCCTTCAGTGTTTAAATAATGGATTTATGTTTCTTCTTTAAGGCTTATTTTGAAATAAACTATGTTATTATACTCTTTTCCTGAGTCACATGATTTTTGGTTTCATAAGGTTTTGTGTTTCGGATTTTTATTTAATCTTCTTAAGATATTGTCTTACAATGATCTTGAAATTTTGCTCTCGTTTTAGTTTTCTTAAATGTTAACATCTACATTTCAAAACCTTAATGATTTCAAAATTCTGTATATGTTTGGTTGGAAATGGATGGATGGTTTCAATGATGGATTGTAGATAGTAGTGGATAAACTGATCTTTAAAAACATGTAACTAAAATTGTGTTTCTTTTCAAAGTACGATGTGAAATTTCTATTTCATTGATTCATTTTCTTTGGCTATGCAAAATGAATTTCCTAAGGGCTTTGTGTTTAGATTATATGCAGATTTCCTACATTTGTTTGAACGCTCAGCTTTGTTTAGATTTCCGCAAGATTTTTACGAACATATGAGTTCAGATTTCAAAAAGGTTTAGTGTTTAACTAACACTCAGATTTTTGCTGATTTTCGCAAAATTTAATATATGGTCATACTACATGAATTTGATTTATTTTTGAAATCTTGATTTGGAATTGACAAGTGTTTCAATGATTTGTTTGGTTATGAAAATATGAATTTCAAAATGAATAATGTTACGTCATACTCAAACTTTGATAAACTTTATTTATTTAAGCTTTATTTGATAATTTGGAAGTTCAGTTTCTACTATGTTTTAAAATGATGGAATTTAGCTAAGTAATTGTTTTAGTCATCATGTTTAAGATTTTAAGATTTGTTTGCATTAAACGGAATGAGTTGTAATAGCTTATGTGGTTGGAGTTAGGAAGTGTATGAATTGAAGGGTTGATGGAGGTCAGGACGTGTACTGGTTCAGTTGGAAACAAAGTTGGATCTATGAGAGAGTAAACATCATTCAAGACTTGGATTGAAAGTTTCAGCTTATCAGGAAATGATGCCAGCTTGGCAGGTCTATTTTGTTGATAACACAGTAGCAAGTAAGAGATCAAGAGCAGCAAGCAGATGGAATCAGATGTGGGCAGGAATTCTGAGTACAGCACAGAAAGATCGGAATATGGAGTTGTGAACACAGATTGGATTTCCAAGGTCGACTTTACTTGTCAAGGGTAGAAGACTCGAAGAGTGAAATCTGAAGAGGCAAGCCATGCGAAGTTTCGACACAGAACAGCTCAGCAGGTTATGGCGGTTTAACATTCGGTGTATAGCAGTATGACATCTGGGTTGTAGCAGACCAAGTCAGTGATAGGAGACCTATAGAATTTGGAGTTGTGATTTCAGAACGAAGAAGGATTGACGATATACTTGGAGGCCAGAAACTGATGATGCATTCGAGAAACATAGTTAGAGCAAACATATGGAAATTTCAGAATTTTTTGGGATGAAGATTTTTCAGTGAAGGCATGTCTACGATCACATCTTCATGCAAGTGTCAGGGATATGGTGTACAGCTCGGTATAACTTAAGGCACAGAATTTCAAGCTGATAGGAAGAGACAGAACTTGCAGTTTCTTGGATCGACAGTGACTGACGAGGTAAGTAAATGAAATGATCCAGTACAGGAACGACAGATGACACCAAGGATGATTAGAAGAATGGTTGAACTCTAGTTTGGTCAGAGAAGTATGTTTTCGAGCAGATATGTGGAACAGTGTTAAGCTTTCAATCGAATCAGAATGTTGTTGACCGTGCGTCTCACCATCAGGTTTGATCAGAGGGTATCTCAGTTGCCGAGGTTCAGCATAGGGTGTCAGTGTTTTCTTTTGTCGTTTGGGTTTTTTATTTTGATTTGGTTTAGACCATTTGGAGGACCAAATGGGTTCTAAGGGGGGGAGGATTTAAGACCCCGACCCCCAACTTCTCTGTTTAGTATTATTTTAATTGTGGTTTAGCTTTTTAAGCAATTTTTGAGTTGGTTTGACCTTGTTTTTTAGTTTGACCAGATTTTTCATAGCCTTGGAGATTTTGAAGACCGTTGACTTTTAGTTTGACCCGGTCTTTGTAAAATGTATTTTTGTGAGAAATTATTCTTATTTTGGGAAAATTACAAATTTTGCTCCTTTTGACTCATTTTATTGAGTTTAACAACTTTCATGTTTTGACCATTTTGATTTGATGCTCTAAAATCGCGTTTTTCGAGAAAAAGGGCAAAAATGACATTTTCACTAAATCTGTCCATAAATTTTGAAAATTTCAGAATTTGGGGAAAATACACTTTTTGGAAAGTAAATATTTCGTTGATCGATTTTGTCTTCTTCGTCGATCTTATTCGGGACCCACAAATGTTAGTTTTGGCCTTTGTAAGATTGGGGCCCATGGGGCCCAGCCCACTTATCCTTTATAAACCACAATGGGGCTCTTCTTCTTCCCCATTTTTCATTTTTCCTGCAACAAGAGGGGAGTTAGGGTTTTCTCCCAGCCCCTTTCTCTCTCTTCTTTGAAAACCCTAATCTTGAGTGCTAAGTGAGGGAGTGATGTTCCCATCTTCTTCTCCTCCCTCTTAGCTTTCCAATGAACCCTTTTTCAAAGGATTTGAGCTAGGGCAAGGCTTTCTTTCAAGCTTTTCTTCTTTGTTTGAGCTACCAAAGGTTAGCAATGGTTTTCCTTTCATGAGATCTTGGTTTTTCAAACACTTTGGAGTATTTTTCTCATACATGCAAAGGCTTTCCTTGAGATTTGCAATGGATTGATTTTCTAGGGTTTCTTCTTAAGCTATTTTGGGGGTTTTGTGATTTTGGAGCTTGGGACTATAAGAGGACCATCTTAGGGTGACTTGCTTCTCCTCTTAACCCAAGGCAAGTGAATATTCAGTTAATAATGGTGATTTGTTTAATGTGAATGGTTTTGTGAATTTCTTCTCTATATATCTCTTCTCTTTTTCATACCATGGTTTTATGTTAATATGTTTATGCAATGATTTATATGTATCTTCTTTGAAATCCATATTTTGGAATGTTTTATGTTCTTGGATTCATCTTACTTAAACCAACTCCTATGTTCCAAGAACTTTTGCATCCTGATGAATGAAGAAGATTATATTTGCACTTGATTTTGTTTGATGGATTGGCATATAAATTAGTGTGTGGATGTGTTTGATAGATTTAATTTAGCTTGAGAAGCTCAAGGAAGTATGGAAACATGTGAGAAAGGATGAAGGGAAAGAAAAGAAAGAAAAAAATCAGAAAAAGGAAGGAGGAAGTGCAATTCTGCACTTCCAGCAGACTGGACAGGGCCCAGTCCGCTCGAGCGACCCAGTGGGCCACTCGAGCGGACCAGGTTCTGTCTGGGCTTCGCTTGAGCGGACCCTGGGTCGCTCGAGCGAGCTCAGACCTGTCCAGGGCCCATTTCTGTGACTTCTTGAGCTGTTCTTCTGGGCTTTTTTTGGGGCCTGTTTGGGATGGTTTGTGGGTCATTTATAAACCTGTTTTAGGCCCATTTCACCCCATCTATCCTATTTGTTTTGAGGCCCATTAATCTCTCTTTTTATGCCTAAGAGCCCATGAAAGTTTGAGGTTAATTGTGATACTTGGAATTGTGAAATCGGAATGGGAACAATGAGAGAATGAGCGTATGTGAAGTTACCTGGGAATCTTTCAAGTCTCAATGCGCACTTTATCATTTAAATGTTGTGGATTTTCATTGGCATCAAACATATTCTCTTATTAATCAATGTTTAAAGGTTAAATGTGTATTGAGATGGTTCCTTGGTAAGTCATTAAGTCATTCTACACAATTCCATTCCATTTCAAGTCAGAGAATGTATTTGTATTCTTCGGTTAACTAATTTGAATAGCATCGGTGATTTGTTATAAAATCATGTGGTTTTCCATGTTCGAAAGGATTGATCGTATGATTTTATACAAACTACTTTGATATGTATTTGAGTGGTTTACCCTGGAAATTCGTATGTTTTCTCCGAATCGATTTGGAAGGAGATTGGAGTGGTTCGTCACATTCGGGATTTCATCAATAATAGTATTTTGAAAATAAAACCTCGAGGCAATACGGGGCCAGAGCTTTGTAGTGCGAGCCCATGAGCCAAAGAGACTATTATTTCAAAAATAAAACCTCGAGGCAAGATGGGGCCAGAGCTTTGTAGTGTGAGCCCATGAGCCAAAAGGATTATTATGGTCTGATTTGTACCGGTTCGAGTTTTGAAAACTAAAGGCACCACTAGGCTTAGGTCACCTTGTCGGGCTGACACCCGGCTTGGGATCTTTAATTTGTCCGCCAGCTGCAGTTTGGATTCTGTCTGTACCGACCATGGCAACGGTTTTTATCTGCCGGTCCCACGTGTAGTGGCTACGGTTCTGATTTTGTTTCCGGTCCCAGATGTAGTGGCTACGGTTTTGATTTTGTTTCCGGTCCCACGTGTAGTGGCTACGGTTCTGTCTGCTCTTGTTACTTCGGTAATAGGAGAATATAGCTATGTGTGGTTGCCAATGTTTTATCTGTTTATTAATTTGTTTTATGATTCTTGTTTGTTTATATTCATTATATTCTTTGAATTTGTTAATGTTTATGAAATCGATCTTTTATCGTATTATCTCTATTATTCAGGATTTTAAATGTATTTCCAATTATTAAATGTTTTGCATAGGCTGTTATCTTTTCGAGATATTTATGCTCCAGAAACTGTTCATTTATTTGCTTTGATATTTATGTTCGGTCTTTCGATCTTTTTATCATGATTTATTGCTATTATTGTTTAGACTCTTTAAATTGATTTACAATGATTCCATAAGGTTTTATAAATGCCCATGTTACATATTACTTGTTTATTTGCTTGCCAGACCGTCGTGTCTGACCCTGTTTGTTTGGTGCCAGATTCCTCTTTTTCTGTTTTTAGGTGTTTGATCGGAGGAGGCGGTGGAGCCGCCGGTCTGATGTGAGAGGCTGCCCATTGATATCATCTAGATGTCAAGTTTGGCACAGGAGTTCGTATCTAAATATTGGGGGTAGTATTCTGTTTAGTTGGATAATTTTATATGGCTTTGTTAGCCTTTTCCTTTGGGTTTGTAATTAAGACACTTGTTAATTGTAATTTGAATATGTGGGAAATAAATAGTCCTGTTGCTACCAGCTCAGTGTTCTATGAATTACGATTTATGCCAGTCGGCTTATATGATGGCTTTATGATATTGGTCAAGTGCGACACGGAATCCGATGGCCACGGACTCCGGGTCGTAACACCATGATTAGCTTCCGCGAAAATATACTTTGATCGTGATGGAATTCTTTTGATCCTCATTCATGCGGATCTTGGGAAATATAACAAAAGTTTCAAATTTATTCCATTTCCGAGATTGGATCACTGCAGGTCCCGGTTTCGAGGTGTGACAGGTTTTCCACTTGACTCCTCACTGGACAGTCTACCCTTGTCAGTAGACTCCATGGAAGCTCGCCTTTATGCCGCTTGCATCCAAGCATCAAGCTCAGCTTCCTCCTGTTCTAGCTGCTCTAATGCCTCATCAGGTATTTCTCGAATAGCTTCAGAACCAATGACGCTCTAGTCACCGAGAAAGCCTATCTTGTGCTTCCCTCCAGTAAGGAAGGCCCAAACTTCCTCTCGCCGGACGCCATCCCACTTTCCAAGGCCTTTTCCAGATAACAGCTTCACATCAAGCTCCTTCTTAGAAAGCCCCTAATATGCCGAAAAGCTCGGTAGTCCGGAAAGTCGACAGCATAGGATAAGAAATCATGGTTGTAGTGTCTTCAGCACTATAGAAAGCCCATGCGTTTCTCCCGTCCTGTAAACCTCCAAAGCGCTTCACCATGCTCAAAGGCGCTCCAACAACGCCTTGTGAAAAGCCCAATTGCAGAGCAAAGCGATAAGGTACATACAGCTGGATGTCGACGAAAAGATGTCTGCGATACACCATCGTGCCGACACGTATGCTGCAAAGCCACTCCTTCTCTACATTTGTCAAGGAGTAATGCCTTCCCGACCCTGCACTGGTGGAATCTTGGGAGGCACTAAAGTCAAAAGCCTTCTTCCATAACTCCGGAGAAAGCTTCACTGAAGATTGCCCCATCTCGACGTCCCTGAACCGTCGGATCCTCATGCTGGCAAACAAAAGCGATTCGGACACGGCTTTGTCCTTACCCAGTCAAATCATGAGAGGGTCGTCATCCTGTGCAGCACCAGGCTGGTGGAAGCCAGGACAATGGTATACATACCACGAATTGAAAATGTGGGCTGAAAATTCCCTGTTCATAGGAAGCCCAAGCCGAACCAAAAAAGCAGCAGCCTGCTAGTTCGGTACATAAGTAGGAGTAAAGAGTTGGCACCAAAGCAAGCCGCTCTCCAAACGCCATCTGACAAGCCGGAAAAATACAATGCGGCCTGATGTGTGTTCCATCTCCTCCAGCAAAAATAGCCTTACCTAGCCAATAAGTGAGGTAAATAGCGAGATCTCTTCGCAGTGCAATGTCAGAACAAATGGTGTCTGTACTCGCGAAGAAACCCCTCAACTCTTTTAGCATGGCCGAAATCTTCTTCGAACCTGGATCCTGAGCCCTGGCTTCCCGGGTCGCACTATCAGAAGACTCCCTGCTGTCAAAAAAGTTGAGGAACGAAGAGCCAGAACTCTTCCAACTACTGGATCTAACTTTCGAGCCCTCCTTCTCCTTAAAAAAAATCATAGAAGGCGACAAGCTGAAAGTATGAAAGCCTGAACTCCTCCGACTGCTCCTCAAGGACGCTGTCGATCGGCATGAACTCTTCATAGAGTTTGCCAAGGATAGGCAATCTAATAATGGTGCTCAGCTCCTTCAAAGAAAAACCAATCTCACCATTCGTGACAACGAAGGTATTGGTTTGTGGAAGGAATGACTCCAACATAGCCATGAAGGCCTCGTCGGAAAAGATCACGGTCTCCCTAAAGGCACGGACCACATCAAAAAACCTGGCTTCCTTCAAAACGGCGCCACCAATCAGCAAGACGTGATCAGTCCACTACTTCCACTCGGAGTCAGCACTGAAATGGCCACGAAGTCGAAAAGGCTTCACGCAATTGCTGCCGTCACCGCTGAAAATGCCAAGGCCCATCGGTCCCAAATCGACCGACAGTTAATCAGAGCCCTGGTAGCCACTGGACGACATCAAAATGTCCATGTTAGCAGGCGATTTCTCCGCATATCCAGGAGAACCGCCAACAAACCCCGGTCTTGATTACATTTGTCCTCTTCACCCAGCTTGAAAGATCTTCCCTCTTAGAGCACGTGGGAGAAAGGCTCATAATCGAGATGGTGCGATCAAACGTCGACCGGGTAACAACGGTTCTCTTCTCACCATCAGCTGTGTAAGAGAACTGAAAACATCTCCTCTGGTATGTCACGTCATCAGGGACTGCATCACCAAAGAAGAAGGTAGGCTTGGGCAAAACCCTCTGATCGTCCATCACCCAAGGACAGTTACTTACCATGATCTGATAAAACTCCTCACTCTTAAGAGCGATCAGTCACTGCCTCATCTCATCTCTGTTGAGGGAGTCACACTCCTCCAGGTTTCTCTCAACATACTGGACCTTCTCCCAAGCCTGCTGAACGGCCGGATTAGAAGATCTAGCTGAACGACGAGGTACGCTTGTAGTAGGCTCTTTACCCTTGTTCGTTCTGGAGGAACCACCTGCAAAGGTTGGAGAAAAAAAGATCAATCATCAAAATGAGAGAATTTCGTTAAAAAATTCTAGCGAAATTTTGACATGACTCCGAGGCAACTCCGAAGAAAAAGGAAATACCCCGAAAGAAATAGAAAGCTTGAAGATGGGCTCAACATCACTGCGAGCTCCGAAACTCCAAACTTTCGAAACCTCAAAGTCTTTGCAAAATCAGGAAGGGCTCAACATCACCGTGAGCTCCAAATTCCCAAATTTGCAAAAACTTTCAGGTATGTTATCACATCATTCTACAAATTCAATTTACAAAAAAAATACATGCATGAACATCTTGGTTTGCCAAAAAAATGCATTATTATGATGAGCAAAAAAAAAGGAAAAAAGAAACTTTCTTAAAAAAAAAAGAGGAGAAAGAAAAGAACAAAAAAAAAGAAGAAAAAGAAAACTTTCTCAAAAAAAAAGGAGAGAGAAAAAAAAAGATCAACAAAAAAAAAGAAACAAAAAATGGGACTGGCCCACAGGCCACGTGGCCGTACGGACAAATCCGTACCCACAAAAACAAAAACGTGCAAAAAAAAGAAGAGAAAAACGCACGAGAAAAAAAAACACAAAAACACGTGTAAAGAAAAAAGAGAAGAAAACACGTGGAAAGAAAAAAAAAAGAAAAGAAAAGAAAAGAAGAGAAAGAAACAAAAAAAAATGCAAACACTTTCTTTTTTTACCATCCTATTTTCTAGAAAGGAGTTTTCTTAAGAAATAAAACTTACTTGAAGCCATTGATGGAGAAGAAGAAGAAAAGCTTGAAGAACTCTTGGTATTGAAGCCCTCTTGAGATTTTTTCAAAAGAAAGCAATAAAAGCAAGAGAACCAACCTCCTCCTTGCTTTTATAGAAGAGTGCGAACCAAAGAAGGAGACAAGAAATAGGTAAGTGTTACTAATTAGTAACCTTACTAAAAAGAAAGAAGTTAGAAAGATTCTTTCCCAAAAGAAAGATATCTAGAGAGATTCTTTCCCAAAAGAAAGATATCTTGAGGGATTCTCTCCCAAAGAAAGATATCTTGAGAAATTATCTCCCAAAATAAAGGGAACATGAGAGATTCTCTCCAAATAAAGATATTCTTAAATATTCTCTATCCAAAGGAGATATTTTTAAATATTCTTTACAAAAATGACGCCATATGAAATCTAAGTCATTTCAAAAGCTTAAGGTCCCATGGGCTAGCCCTTATGAGCTAGGTTTGACCACTTAGGCAATAAAAAAAAAATTTTGGCTTTTAGTCAAAGAGAAATCCCTCTTACCAAGAGCATACAAAAATGGTTCCATGCCTCTTTTGAGTTGATTGGACCATACAAAAAGAATTCCAAGCCCCATGAGCTTTCAAAAATCAAACCATCCAGCCTCATATACCAAATTGAGCCAAAATCTTGAAATTGACATTCCACAAAAATCCAAACCAAATCCTGGTCCCCTAACTTGCCACATATAGCTTGTTAGGTCACAAGATCAAAACCAAAATCGACCCCCCAACATTCCACATACAGCTTGTTGGGTCACGCGGTCAAAATCAAACCCGACCCCCTAACCTACCACATACAGCTTGTTAGGTCACAAGGTCAAAAAAACAAAACCCAAACTCACATCCCTGATGTCATCTTCAAAACTTTGCCTCGAGATGGTATGTGATTTCTTTCACTACCATAAAATTCCCCTGGAAGCTCAAAAGGCAACTCTACCAAAAGAAAGACTGCTCAAAGACTCTTGGTCAAGTCACAAGCTCTCCTTCAAGAATCTTTTCGAGGCACATCGACTACAAAAGTTAAGCAACTCGTCGCTGTACCTCGAGGGGGCATTTGTTGACAAAAAAAATTTGTCACTTCGCCTCTCCAAACTCAAGAAAGCTACATGAAGCTGCAGCCTGCCATAAATAGGCAATGCTACTTCCAAAAATCAAATCTTGTCAGAAACAAACAAAAACTACAAGATCCTTCAAGACAGCCAAAAGAGGAGTACACAAGAAGTTTCGGGCCATTTCAAAATCATTTGGCCTAACTTCGCTTCTCCGATAGCTGAACAGGAGCTCTCGGCGGCAACAGCATCGGAGACACCAAATCTTCGATCAGAGCATATGGATGGTCTCAAAATACTTCCAAAAGGCTCCACGTCAAGTTTCGAGTCAAACCGACAACGTTTGACCCTCCATCGACCCTCAAACAGCTAAATCAATCCTCTCGGCGGCAAAAACCACTGAGGCCATCACTCATTAAAAAGAGCACATGGACGGCTTCAAGTTGCTTACAAATGGCTACACGTCAAATTTCAAGTCATTTCGATAACATTTGACCATACTTTGACTCTCAGAAGCCAAATCAGGCCTCTCGGCAGCAAAGCTCCCCGGGACCATGGTTTCCAAGACAGAGCCTGTGGATCATCTTAACATGACTCCAATAGGTTCCCTGTCCAATTTCAAGTCAATCGGACATTAGTTGACCGCACATCGAGGCGCGACATCTTCCTCGCGATAAAATCAAGTCTACTGATGATAGGACCCATATGGCTTCAAAACTCAAATAAAACCCTATGGTTGGTCTTATTTATTGCTCAGGAGGCTTCACCTCAAATTTCAGGTCATTCCGACATCGTTTGACCCAGTTTCAGCTTCTGACGGAAAATCGGCAGCTCTACGCGACAAAGTCTTCGACTTTCCAGGAAAATTGGAAACTTTGCACTCCAAAATGCAAGGATTCTCGTCAAGTTTTCTACAGGGAAATCAGGCCATTAAATGATCAAAATGTCAAGAAAAAATACAGAATAAAAAAGAATAAAAAATATAAAAATGACCGCAAAACGGGGACTAAAGGGGGAAATCCAGGCCCAGGGTCGCAGACCCCCGCGACCCTGGCCCATGGTCGCCAGCGACCATGAAGCCCCGGGTCGCCGGGTTCGCCCCGGGTTCGCCCCGGAAGGCCCATTTTTCGTCATTTTTTTTGCGATTAGAAGCTTCCAACTCCTAGGATTTTCCAAAATTCATACTTTTGAGACACCAAATCCTTTGACATTCGTCAAAATCACGGGTCAATCGTCAAGAGTATCAAAATCAACATTGATCGCCAACTGGTCAACCAAAAAAGTGTTCTTTCTACCCAACCAATCGAAAAATCGACAGGACAGATGGCACCGACCTGCTATTGGCAATCAATGCCTGAAGTTACATGGTCATCCGATGTCTATCTACATAAAGATCCTTTGATGATCATCGCCAGAAGAATCCCAAAAGACAAGGCATAGCCCGCGACTTTTCAACTGCTCGGCGACCACTTAATACGATTAATTGACTAGCTTTATTGCAGTCATTAGTTCATTTCTTTAGACGGCCCAATCAGAAGCGAGCATCCAGGAGTTACAAGTCAATTGATTCATGGCATTTAACCCATGAAACTCCTCCCATCATGGCGATTAAAGGCGATTAAATTCCCTCAATCTCCACCGGCCAATCAGAGGCCAAGAAAAAGGAGTTACAGAATAAAGGAATTAAACCCTGTAACTCCTCCCACTATGCGGCTTAATGACAATAAAAGCCCATAAACCCTCCTAAATGGCTATCAAGAGCCTATAAATAGGAGAGCATTCCAAAGAATTCAAAATCGAAAAAAACACTTCCACAGATCCCAGATCAGAAAAAAGCACAGAAAATCCAGAGAAATAAAGAAAGAAAGCTCTACGAAGTTCTGCACCGACCACCGTTACAAGGTGACAAAAGTCCCTTGGGGGGTACCCCCCCTCCCCCAAGGTCATTGCCTTCTCTTCTGCCTCCAATGGCTTAGACATGGCTTTTCAACCCGTCTACTTAGCTTTTTATTGGACATAGGACATCCTCTTGGTCTTTGTCCTCTAAAAATCTGAGGTTATAGCCAAGCCAAGGGAATCAAGAGCATCCTTTGTTCTCATCTGCATGGATAATGGCGAAGTCCACATGCGGCTTGCGACCGTCAATCTGAACGGGTCCCCAATCTCCTGAGAAGTTAGATCCTTCTTTCCTTGCTTTTCATTGTAGTTAGTATTTTTCCAAAAGAGACAAAAATCACAACTCTTGTCTTTCATTATTGATGAGAATTGTAAATCGGTTATAAACGCCAAAAATCGGCTATAAATGCCAAAATCGGCTATAAACGCCAAAAATCGGCTATAAATGCCAAGAAAATTGCCTTCATGGCAAATCAAGAAAATGTCTCTTTTCTTAAATACATGTGCAATGGAAAACTTGAAATAAGTTGATTTCCTTTTTACTTGCGAAGGTCGATATCCGAATCACCACTTGCAATTCCAAGTAAAATAGAAAATCTGGCACACCCACAAAAAAAAAAAAGTTGATACCCGCTTCTGCCTCCGGGCACGAAAGGGTCGTACCCCCACGAACTCCCACGTCCGTCGACCTCGGTAGCACCGAGCAAAATGCGCTGTCCATCAGTAGCGTAGTGGTGTGCTTTGAAAAAAAAACATCAAAAAAATCCTTAAAAAAATTTAGGAAGTCTAGAAAATTGGAAAATTCTAGATTATGTGGGTTTTTTTTTTGTTGCAAAAGTAACTAAGATAGGGGGCGTAGTGGTCCTTCATCACATGGAGTCCTGTATCCTTGTACGGTTTTAAAATAATAAAATTGATCAAAATTCTCATATTCACTCTTGTTGGTTAGCTATACCAAGTTAAAAACATTTAAACAATGTCATCAAAATATTATCACTATCATGCTTAGACTATAACATTTAAGAGTTGTATGTTGTAATATTTATATGGAGAATTTTTTTTGTTGACGGGAAATTTTGTTAATGTCGTATTTTCCTATTAGAGTGAAAAGGGCCTATTTTCTATTAGAGTGTAATTTGGCTAGGGTCCTATTTTCGATTAGAGTGAACTTTGGATGGATCCTATTTGTTACTAGAGTGAGATTTGGCTAGAGCCTATTTTCAATTAGTATCAAAGTTGGCTATGGCCCTTTTTCCAATTAGAGTGAAATTTGATTTTGTTCTATTTTCAATTAGAGTGAAATTTGTCTAATGCCCCAATTTCAATTAAATTATATTTGGCTAAGTCATGGCTTTTTTATTTTAATACTTGCCGTGATTTTGGAGCCCACCAATGTTTAAAAAGATAGTAGGTTGTTTAACTTTGTTCATTTTGGGGGGCCATGTGATTTTTGTTTACACCTTTTATTAAGCGGGCCCCATGTGGGGACCACAGGTTTCCCTTTAATAAAATAAAAGAATGATCGAGAAGGGCTTTTGCTGCCCTACTTTTTTCGTGCGAATGGAAGGGTCGAGAGAGTGAGAAAAGGGAAAGGAAAAGGAGGCAAAAGGAGAGGGAAAAAACGAAGTAGAGGAACAAGAAGAAGGAAGAAAAAAAGAGGAGCACCTGGCAGCTGCTGCATTATCGGTTGTAGTGATGTGGTGCTGCAAACGCTGCGATGCTAACTACGGACCTACGGTGCTGTTGATATGCTATGCTGC
The DNA here is from genome assembly GCA_012931725.1 of Litsea cubeba. NCBI lineage: Eukaryota > Viridiplantae > Streptophyta > Magnoliopsida > Laurales > Lauraceae > Litsea > Litsea cubeba. Next base: position 94,300,590 of record CM022946.1, on the reverse strand, counting down.
TGTTCAAGGATGAAAATAGTGGTACGTAGCGGGCGCTACGGTGCGTTTTGAAAACAAAGGGTCCAAAAATCATGAATTTTTTTAGAAAATACAGAAAATTTGAAAATGCTAGAATATGTGGGTTTTATTTATTTTGCAAAACTAACTAAGATAGGGGGTGTACGGTCCCTTCATTATATGGAGTCATGTATCGCTGTGCAGTTATAAAATAATAAAATTGATCAATTTTTTCAAATGCATTCTTGTTGGTTTGCTATACCAAGTTAAAAACATTTAAACAATGTCATCAAAATATTATCACTATCATGCTTAGACTATAACTTTTCTGAGTTGTATGTTGTGATATTTCTATGGAGATTTTTTTTGTTGACAGGAAATTTTATTAGTCCTTTTTTCCTATTATAGTGATTAGGGCCTATTTTCAATTAGAGTGTAATTTGGTTAGGGTCCTATTTTCAATTAAAGTGAACTTTGGCTAGAGCCTATTTTCAATTAGTGTCAAAGTTTGGCTATGGCCCTCTTTCTAATTAGAGTGAAATTTGATTGGGTTATATTTCCAATTAGAGTGAAATTTGGCTAATGCCCTAATTTCAATTAAGTAATATTTGGTTGAGTCATGGCTTTTTAAATTTTAATAGTTGGCCTAATTGTGGAGCCCACCAATGGTTAAAAAGATAATAGGTTGTTTAACTTTATTCATTTTGGGGGCCCATATTATTTTTGTTTACACCTTTTATTAAGTGGGCCCTTGTGCGGCCCACAAGTTTCCCTTTAATAAAATAAAAGAAAGATTGAGAAGGGCCCTTGCTGCCCTACTTTTTCGTGCGAATGGAAGGGTTGAGACAGTGAGAAGAGGGAAACAAAAAGGAGGAAAAAGCAGAAGAAGAAGAAGAGGAACAAGAAGAAGGAAGGAAAAGAGAGAAGCACCTGGCTGCTGCTGCATTACCGGTTGCAGTGATGTGGTGCTGCAAACGCTGTGGACCTTCGGTGCTATGCTACTGTTGCTATTGTCTCCAGGTACTCTTATGCAACTCCTCTTTTGTCCCCCCCCCCAAGCTATGTTGCGGCTGCTACATATGCGAGAAGCGATATGTTGCGGACGCTACATATGCGAGAAGCGATAAATCGCCGAAAGCGCGGCAGTGTCTACCGCTATGGCCGATTTAGCGTAGCGTCTGTAGGTGCAGAAAATAATGACCCACAACAACTGGGGAGCCTTAGAGGACTTATCCAACGTGGTGATGACTGGGTACCGTCCGAAAGCCTGAAAGAGAAGAACACACGGTCAGAGGACCCTGGCCTGGGCGGCGCAAGGCTCTCCGATGCCAAAGTCAGTAAGTGAACTGGAACAATGGAAGGAGAGGAAGAAGAGAGGCAGAGTAACAGCTCTCTGGGTTGAATTGTGCGTACCTTGCATGTGGTATGAAGCTCTATTTATAGAGGCATGGGTCATATCTTGGGAGGATATCTTGGTGTGGGTCCCATGATTCGACTGGGAAGTCATGATCAGCCCACAAAGTAATAAATGCGGTCCAATCCAGCCCACTCTGCATTTAATGCCAGTCGGATCAGCCCATATCGCATTAAATGCGTGTCTTGTTGGGCCAGAATGTGTTGGGCGCTTTTGGCGGTAGGAGTACCATCGGATCTGCCCTCGGGCCTTGCCCTGATGTGGCTTCAGCTGCTGGATGCCGCCCTGTCAGTGATCTAGCGAAGATTGTGGACGGCTGGATGTCGCATTTGTCTCACTAGCTCGCGCCCCTATTCCTCCACGTACCTGATGATGTGGGGGATGAGGGGTGCGAGTGGAGGTTCTTTCGTGCTTCGGCTTTCGTCCCGGCTCCTTCAGCCAAGGTGGAGCTCTCAGCCGAGATGGGCACATGGGGTAGCCGAGCTCGGCGCTAGCGGCCTGGAGCTGTCTGACTTCGGCTGAGGCCTCTGCCCTGCTAGCCGAGGTGAGTTTGGTGCCACGTGGATGGCACGCGGATGGCACGTGAGGGTGCCCCCTAGCTTTTGACCTCTTAAGCGTCCTAGCCTTTAGTGGTCGAAAGCTAGAAAACTCGTCTGGGGATGCGGCGATCATTGCCTGGTGTCGTTTCAACTTTTCTGAAGCAATAAATGCTCTGCCCTATCTGTCCTGGGAAGCGAATCGACGGCTACACGCGTAGCCTCTTCACTGATTACGCTGTCTTATTGATGGAACGGGTGCGGATCGCGAAATCCGTCCTTTCGAATTTCGAAAGTAGCGCGTGCCGAGGGTTCCCTTTCCATAAATAGTGTCGTCTTCTTCCCTTCTTGTTTCTGATTTCTTTTTGCCTTCGCCTTCATCTTTGATTTCTGCTCTGCTGCTCGAGATCTCTCTAGCGAGGACGACCATAGGACGAGCCCGGATCTGCTTTTGAGTTGTTCCTTTGTCTCTGTAAGTCGCTTCGCGCCTCTGTCTAGTATTTTCTTGGGGCTTCGCGACCTTTAGGGTTTAACTTCTGCTGTTACCATTTTTAGACATGGGCACCCCTAGGTTCGATTTAGATACTGAAGAGGGCATAGCCAGATTTAGGGCCGCTTACAATATTCCGGAGGGAGTCCTCCTCAAGCCGGCGGACTCCGTCGACTATGCCACGATGCGCTGGTCCTGCGGCTGGATGCCATTCCCTCTGATCTCCGTGATCGAGGGCGGGGTCAGATTTCCTCTGCACCCCTTGCTTAGGGCCTGCCTTAGTACCTGGTCCCTTACCCCGTGCCAGCTGATGCCCAATAGCTATAAGGTCATCATGGGCACGGCGAAGCTGAATGAGATTTTGGGGACCGACCTGGGTGTCCACGATATCGAGGATACCTATGATATCTACAAGGCTGGGGAAGGAAAATACTATCTCCGGTTGAAGCCGCAGCGAAGAGGCTTCGTCCTGGCCTTGGAAGATTCAAGTAAAAATGCCGAAGAAGCTTTCTTCTGTGTGTCGGGGGACTGGGAGTTCGGCGCTGGCGAGAGCAGGAGGCTGATGGTCCCACGTCGCCCCGGGACTGTCCCAAGTAAACATCGCTTCTTTTCTTACCTGCTTTGCTTGATTTTGATGATGCCGAGCTGACACCTTTATTGTCTGTTGTGCAGAGGCAGGTGCGAGGCGACGCCGAGCTGCGAGTGACGGCTGGAGGAGGAACGTTGAGGACGTCAATAGGGTCGAGAGATACAAGGGGCACGAGACCATGTCGGCCTTAAAGCTGCTTGGGTATTCGCCGAGGTACCGCGGTCACTACAGGAGGACCGGAGTAGCCGAAGTGGACGAGGCGCACCCTGATTGTCCAACCGTCTCCGTTGCCGTGCCTGCCGGGATCCCTTTGATCGATCCTGCCTCGAGCCGAGCTGCGTCTGGTGCCGAGGCGTCCACTTCTAGTTCGGAGCCACCGAACCTGACGCAGATAGTGGACGCTTATTCTTCCGATCGGGAAGAAGACATGGAGGGAAGCTCAAGGGAGCCAATTGTTAAAGACCTGGCGGCCAAGTTCAGGCAGAGGTCATCATCTTCTGGGGCGCCATCGTCTGCCAGTACCCGTGCAGCTTCGGGCTCGGGGGGTGCTGGCGCTTCTTCCGCTCCTACCCCCGCTCCGAGCGGGGGAGTTCGGCGACGCTCGCCGGATCGCTCGAAGGAGGGGTCCCCGCCCAGGAAGAAGTCCAAGGCGGGGGAGAAGGACTCGGGGGCTGAACAGCCTCCGAAGGGCAAAACCCCTGCGCGGGCCCCCGAAGTCAAGGCTCAAACTGAAAAGAGTGCACCAGCTGAGAAGAGTGCACCAGTTGAGAAGAGTGTGCCGGCCAGCAAGTCGACCGGCGGGACGACCCGCGAGCTCACCATCTCGGCGGGGCAAGCGTCTGGATCGGCCTCCGGACCCCGAACTGCCCCAGCGCCATGGAGACCGAGGATGGAGCCGCAACCCGGTAAGCCTCTGAATGTCGAGGACCGGCTGATGGGGAACGCCGACGTCATCGGAGCTCTCGCCAAGGTCTGCGCTCTGCTGCGAGACATGGAGACGCACGAGAGGTTTGACAACGAAAGCCTGATGGTCTCGGCGATCCAGGCTAACCTTCTGGTAAGTGTTCTCAGCGCTCTTCTTCAAGTAACTTAGCTCAACTGCCCCGGTTTGACCCACTTTTTCCATTTGCAGAACGTGCAAAGGCTCCTGACCGTGGTGGGAAGGAGTGACAGGAACGCTGCGAGGGTCACTCAGCTGGAGTCTGAGAGGGATAAGCTGAAGAAGGAGCTGGAAGAGCTGCGGAAGGGAATGGAGGGGCTGAAGAAGGCCAGCGCTGAAGAATCTGCTCGGCTGGCGTCGGCTCTGACTGATGTCGCCGAGCTCACGTCGAGAGCTAACCATTTGAAAGGCGAGGTCTGGGCGAGGAACAAGAGGACCGCCGAGCTAGAGTCGGAGCTGGCCAGATCGAAGGCTGAATCGGCGGCCGAGGGGACGAAGTTGCGCGGGGAGGTGCTGGCCGGGCGCGCTGAAAAGGAGAAGCTGAAGATGGCGAATGCCGAGCTGGAAAAGGAGAAGGCCTCCCTTCTGTCCGAGGCCCAATCCGCTTTCCAAAAGGGGGTGGATCATGCCACGGAGCTGTATGAGAAGCAGGTGGAGGAGATCACCTCCATTCTGTTCGAAGAAGGATGCCTGGCCGCACTGAGACGTGCGGGGGTTCCCGAAGACCACCCTGTCTATCGGGACCTGCCGAAGTACTCGGACCCCGCTCCTGAGCCGAGCTCCGCTCCTGCAGCTGAAAGTGCCCCAGTCGAAGCTCCTGCAGTCGTTCCTGCTCCAGACGACGCTCCAGCTGCCCCGGCCTCGAACGATGCCCCGGTCGCCAGCGACGCTTCGGCCGTGCCTCAAGGTGAGGCCTCTTCTGCCCCTGCTTCAGGTGAGGTACCGGTTGAAGCCCCTTCTGCCAGCGACGCTCCAAGCAAGGTCACAGTTTCGGCCGAAGCCACTGGTCCAGCAGATATGGTGATCGACCTGGTGGAGTCGTCGAAACCACAGTAGCCTTGCTCCTTTTTCTTCCCTTGGCCTTTGTATGTAATGCTTTTTTTTTCTCAGCCTTGTAGTACTCTCTGTTATTAATGAAAAACGGGCTCCTTTACTTGTTCACTTTTCCCTGCATTTTTCTTTCTTTTGCTTCTGGGTGTGCTATTAAATGGTATCGAATGCTTTTACTGTGACGCGTGACCCTCGAGGTAGAGAGAGTCAAACGGTCCTTATAGCTGTCTGTGCCGATTCTCCGTATTCTGGAGGCCATAAATAGCAGTAAGCATGGTAATACGGCCGATGAGGGAAATGGGCGGATGTCTCCACGTGGCGCCACAGGGATCGCTGGTCAACAGACAGGAAGACGTGCGTCCCATGTAGCGCGTGGGAGACTTCGCCCCATAACTTCTTTTGGAGACTGAGCCCTTCTTCTTCGTATAAATAGAGATGGTAGGCTCGCCATGGGAGAAGAAAAGAAAAGGAATTAGGACAGTTTAATTCACATAGACGTAGGAGCCATGTCCAGTGGGTGTTCAGAAGCATTTGATCCGGGGGGAACCCCTGCGCCTGTGGACGCTTTCTCCAAGGGGGGAAGCCCGTCATGGTATGCGCGCCCTCTGAAGGAACTCCCCGTGGACCACGCGCTCTCTGAACGCGGGTTCATGGCCGATCGTCCCTGGTCAGGTTGCAGGGGAATCCTCTGCAACTGTGGGATGGTCGGGCCCTCTGCGTCTGGCACGGTCTTGCGCGACCGCCGGACGCGGGGTGGGATTATAGCCCCGCTGGACCTGAGGGTTCTTCAAACTTTGGTTGGTCTTACTGACCGGATGGTGTTGAAGAGCTCAGCGAGGTCCAGGGCCTCCGAACTGGAGGGGATCCTGAATGCTTTGGTCTGACCAACCAAAGTGTATTATAGAGCTCTGTGAAATTCAGGATCCCTCAGAACCTCCAGGCAACGATCCGGCGTCTTCGAGCCTGCAGCCTGAAGAGTCGGTGAAGATCAGAGTCTCCCAGCCTTTCACTTTATTTTCTATTTTTAGAGGACTGCGATCCTCCTTTCTGTATTTTGTTTTCTGTTCTGTAACTCTTGTAATGAAGCAGTTTACAATGAATAAAAAGGAAGAATTTTGCGATCACTTGAACTGTGTACAGTGCATTTTGTCTTCTCTTTTACTTTTCCTGCACTGTCTTGGAATATTTGTGTTATTGTGCTGCCTTTTTGTGCTTCAGTGCTTGCACAGCTCTTTCTTTGTTAAAAACTGACCCTTACTGAGATGGCTGGCTCTGGCCGAGACGAACTGCTTGCGCCGAAGTGGATCCAGAATATCGCTGGTCTCGGCTATGTGAGCATGAGTTCGGCAACGGTCTTTGAGGGGTGTATAAACCCGGACTTTAGGAATTCGGCCGAGTGTTCGAACTCGAGGCCTTTTCCAGGGCGTTAGACCCTTGAGTGGGATAAAACCCGGACTTTAGGAATCGGCCGAGTGTTCGAACTCGAGGCCTTTTCCAGGGCGGTAGACCCTTGAGTGGGATAAAACCCGGACTTTAGGAATCGGCCGAGTGTTCGAACTCGAGGCCTTTTCCAGGGCGGTAGACCCTTGAGCTGCCGAAGTCAGTCAAAGAGAGATGACAGATTGATGACAGGGCGAAAGCTGCTTTCATTGATTCTGGGATTCATTACATCTTTAGAAATAAAATTTCTTTAAGTGGGCTGCATTCCACGGTCTCGGCAGTGGCTTGCCTTCTAAGTCTTCAAGTTTGTTAGCTGACTTCCCTGCCAGTGAGACTACCCTGAATGGGCCATGCCAGTTCAGGGCCAGCTTCCCTTCGTTTGGTTCTTTGTCAGCTGGCAGGGTCTTCTTTAGAACCAGCTCTCCCACGGAGAATCTCCTTTCCTTGACATTTTGATTGTATGCCCTGGCTAACCGCTGCTGATAGTCGGTCAGACGCAGGGCTGCTGCTTCTCGGCGCTCGCCTGCCAGCTCCAGCTCCATTGCCAGGTTCGTCTCATTTCGGCCTTGGTCGACCAGCTCTGTCCTCAGGGTGGGAAGGCCGATTTCTAAAGGAATGACCGCCTCCATCCCGTAGGCCAGAGAGAAAGGTGTTGCCGAGGTGGACCTCCTTGGAGTTGTTCTGTATGCCCATAGTACGTTCGGAAGCTCCTCTGTCCACCTTCCCTTTGCCTTGTCCAGTCGCTTCTTCAAGCCGTCCAGGATCACTCTGTTAGAGATTTCTGCCTGGCCATTACTCTGCGGGTATGCCGGAGTGGAGTAATGGTTTCTGATACCGTGTTCTTGGCAGAAGTCTCTGAAGGACTTGGAGTCGAACTGAGTCCCGTTGTCCGAAATCAGGGTCCGGGGGATGCCGGACCTCGTTAGGATGTTTTTCCAAACGAAGTTCCTGGAGTCCCTATCCGTGATTGAGGACAACGGTTCAGCTTCTATCCATTTTGTGAAGTAGTCCGTAGTGACTATCAGCCATCTCTTGTTCCCTGGAGCTCGGTGAAGAGGCCCCACAATGTCCAGGCCCCATTGAGCGAAGGGCCATGGGCTAGTGAGGGGACTCAGATCTTGTGCTGGCTGATGGAGAGAGTGGGAGAACTTCTGGCACTTCTCGCATTTCCTGGCGCATACCTGTGCGTCCTTCTGCATGTAGGGCCACCAGTAACCCTGGCTTATTGCTCTGTAGGCCAGTGATCGACCTCCTATGTGACTGCCGCAGATTCCTTCGTGGATCTTATACAGGAAGTTGTCCACCTTGCTCGGGTGGACGCATTGGAGGTAAGGACCTGTAAAGGATTTCCTGTAGAGTTTGCCTTCGGGAGAGAGCCAGAATCGAGCTGCCTTGAGTCTGACCCTGTGGGCTTCAGTCTTGTCCTCAGGGAGCTGGTCATCCTTTAAGTAGGCGATGATTGGATCCATCCAGCTTGGGCCGAGATCAGCACAGAGGACAAGCCGAGATGAATGGAGTTCTAAGCTTGACCTTGATACTGACCCAACCTCGATGGTCCTTTTCTTCCCTGCTTCGACGGCGGAGGCCAGGTTTGCAAGCGCATCAGCGTGCGTGTTGGTATCTCAGGATATTTGCCTGACCTCGGTAATCTGGAAATGAGACAGCAGTTTTTTCACAAGGGCTAAGTAGGCCGCCATCCTGTCATCCCTGGCCTGGTAGTCTCCAGCGAGCTGGCTAGTTACCAGTTGAGAATCGCTGAAGATCACCAGGTGCTGGGCTCTGAGGATTTGGGCGCTGTTCAACCCTGCTATCAGTGCTTCATACTCTGCCTCATTGTTCGTCGCTTTGAAGTCCAGGGTGAAAGCCTGCTCTATGACCAGACCCTCTGGCGATTGGAGGACTATGCCGGCGCCAGCTCTCTTGGAGGTGGACGATCCGTCGACAAAGATCTTCCATGCCTGGGTGGGAGACTGCTCGACCTCAGTCACTTCTGGCTCGTGCCCTGTGCCCCCCAGTGCCGTGCCGGGCTGGGTCAGAGCTGAATTGGGCGAGACGAATTCAACGATGAAGTCCGCCAGAATCTGGGCTTTGATCGCAGTTCGGGGACGGTACTGTATATCATACTGCCCCAGTTCAACTGCCCACTTTGATATTCGCCCTGAAAAGTCAGCCTTCTTGAATATTGAACGGAGTGGATGCTCCGTGATTACCACAATGGTGTGGGATTGGAAAGAATGGGAGAGCTTGCGGGAGGCACTGACGAGAGCCAACGCAAGCTTCTCCAACAAAAGGTACCTGGTCTCAGCATCGAGCAGGGTCTTGCTCGTATAATAAATTGGTTTTTGAACTCCCTCGTCCTCCCTGATGAGGACGGAGCTCACTGCATGATCCGAGACCGCAAGATATAAATATAAAACCTCCCCCGGAGTTGGGGTGGAGAGTAAGGGTGGTGACATCAAATAGGTTTTGAGCGCGGCCAACGCCTGGTCGCACTCAGGGGTCCACTGGAATTTCAAATTTTTCTTTAGAAGCTGAAAGAAGGGCCTGCACTTATCTGATGACCGACTGATGAAGCGATTGAGTGCTGCAGCCATTCCCGTGAGCTTCTGGACTTCTTTCGTGGTAGAGGGGCTCTGAATGCCCTGGATCGCGGTGATCTGGTCCGGATTAGCCTCTATTCCCCTCCGCGTTACCAAGCTGCCGAGGAACTTGCCAGAAGCTACGCCGAAGGCGCACTTGGAAGCGTTTAGCTTGAGCTTGTATGCGCGAAGGATGTCGAAGACTTGGCCAAGATCCGCCAGGTGATCGCTGGAGTGCACTGATTTGACGACCATGTCGTCGATGTACACCTCTACCGTTCGGCCGAGCTGAGCCTGGAACATCTTTGTCACGAGGCGCTGATAGGTTGCCCCCGCGTTCTTTAGCCCGAAGGGCATCACCTTGTAGCAGTAAGTGCCGCAGGGGGTTATGAATGACGTTTTCTCCTCGTCAGGCTCGAATAGTGGGATCTGGTGGTAGCCTCTGTAGGCGTCAAGGAAGCTCATGCGGTCATGACCAGCGGTGGCGTCGATCAGTTGGTCAATCTTTGGAAGGGGAAAACTATCTTTAGGCCAGGCCCTGTTCAAGTCTGTGAAGTCCACGCACACCCTCCATTTTCCAGTTTTCTTCTTGACCACCACCGTGTTGGCCAGCCAGACCGGGTACTGGACTTCCCGGATGGCTCCTGCCTTTAGCAAGTTGTCGACCTCTTCGACGACCGCATCTGTCTGCTGCAGCCCTGTCCTTCGGGCCCTCTGCACTACTGGTTTGTAGTTGGGGTCCACATTTAGCTTGTGGCACATGACCTCTGGGTCAACCCCAGGCATTTCGCTTGGGCTCCAAGCAAAGACATCGACGTTCTGCATCAGGAACCTTGAGAGTTCGCCTCTCTCTTGGTCTGGCAGCTGGGTGCCGATCAGGAAGAGCCTATCTGGGTCTGCCGAGTTGAGCCTAACCTCGGCCAGGTCCTCAATGCTTTTCTTCTCTGGGTCTCGGCCGATTTCGTCTAGGCCTTTCTCGAATTCGGCGAGGTTGACGCGCTCTGGCTCCTTCACTGCTGGGACCGCGGCCAGCATGCACTGCCTGGCCTGCTACTGATCTCCCTCCACTGTGACCACTTCCATCTTGCCCTCCTTGTTCTCGAGGACGAACTTCAGCTTCTGGTGGAGGGAAGAAGGAACTGCTTCCAACTTGTGGAGCCACGTTCTGCCCAAAATGACGTTGTAGGGAGAAGGGTCGTCCACGACCAGGAAGTCGGCCAACACGGAGGCTCCACCAACCCGGGTCTCCAAGGTGATCCTACCCTTGGGATAGACTGGCGTAGCGGACAACCCTAGCAGGGGTGCACGGACCTCCGTGAGGTCTGCTTCCGAGAGGTTCATCTTCTTGAAGCAATCGTAGTAGAGGACCTCGGAAGAGCTGCCGGAGTCGACGAGGATCCTCTTCACGGTGAAGTCTCTTATCTTCATTGTGAGGAGCAGGGGGTCGTTGTGAGGGAGCTGGATTCCCTCTAGATCCTTATCTGAGAACGAGATAGCGGGCCGGTCGCGGCGGGCCCTCTTGGATGCCGGTGAGAGTTCGGCCTTCATCACCTCTTTCCCATGCGACGCTCGCCTGGCCTCGGCGCGGGCCCGCGAGCCTCCATGAGACGAGGGAGAGGGAATTGAGGACGCCAGATGGATCACGTTAATGATCTTCTCGGACTCCTCGCTGTCTGGTTCCCGAGCCACGCTCTGGTGAACTCGGCCCTCGCTGCCGCCGGCATCTTCTGCCTTGACGAACTCTGGAATGTGGCCTTCGCTGGCTAGCTTCTCCAGGTACCACTTCAGAGAATTGCAGTCCTCGGTCTTGTGCCCTTTACCCTTGTGGTAGGAGCAGTAGAGATTGCTTCGGCTGCCGGAGGTGGGCTCATTCCTCAAGGGCGGAGGCCACTTGAAGAACGGCTTGGTCTTTATCTTGTTCAGGATGCGGCATATCGGCTCCTTGAAGACGACGTTGACGCTCTGACCGGCGCTGGTGGGAGGTCTGGGCCTCCATGTGCCCCCTGATCGGGACGACGTAGGCCTCGCCGAACTGGCAGCCCAGGCCTGCTTGGGCTCCTGCTTCTGGAAGGGCTTCTCGCCTCTCTGCCGAGGCTGGCTGCTCTTCTGCTCGGGCTCCGGTCTTTCATCCTCTTCCCGGGCCTGGATTTCATCTTCCTCCCGGGCGACAAAGCGCTTTATCCGGGACATTAGCTCTGGCATGGACTCTGGAGGGTCTCCGACCAAGTCCTTCCGGAGGTCGTGGCCGGGGATCAGGGCATGCTGGAAGGCGTAGATTGCTATCTCTTCCCTAGTTCCCTCGATCTGGCTGTAAACCGCCCAGAATCGTCGGGCGAACTTGGCGAGGGTCTCACCCTGCTTCATTCTCAGGGCGAGAAGGTCCCCTTCTTTCTTGGGGACGGCGCTGTAAGCTTGGAACTTCTTCAGAAAGGAGAGCTGGAGCTCCTTCCAACTCGAAATCGACTTCTCTGGGAGGGTGCAGAACCACTTCAGAGGGAGGTCACCCAAACTGGAGGAGAAGATCTTGCAGTTAAGGTGGCCCTCGTTTCCCCAGATGGACATCTTCTGGGAAAAGTGGCGGAGGTGAGCAGATGGATCGGACAGTCCGTCGTAGGGGACGAACCGCGGGACAGAGAACCTTTTGGGCAATGGGGTGCGCTCGATGTCCCTCGTGAAGGGCGAGGCCCCTAGATCAGTGTGGCCACAGATCTGCTTCTGGTCCCGCACGTCCAGGTTGCGCTGAAGAGCCAACCTGACGCGCTTGTCAAATCGCTCCTGCTCGTCATCCTTTTCTGGAGTCTGGGCTCTTGACTTTCGCTTGGAGTGGTTCAGGCTGTGATGGCTATGGTTTCGGCCATCGCGGCTACGATGACTTCGGCTGTTGCTCGAGCCTTCGTCATGGATCTGGCTCCGCTTATGGTCCAGATGGTTTCTGAGATCTTCGCGAGGAGGCTGGGCTGCCCTGCTGGGGGCGTCCTTTTTCTTTCCCTGAGGATCAGAGACTTGCCTCAACGAGGCAGTTTGCGCTGCTCTCAGCTGCTGCTGGAGCTCGCGGATTAACCGCTCCTGCTTCTGGAGGAGAGCATTTTGAGCTGCGACATCTCCTCCAGCTGCAGGAGGTTGAACTCGACGCGTTTCTTCCACGGCAACGGCTTTATCTTTGCGAGGACGCTCGTGCCGACGCTCGTCGCGTCGGGGTGGCGTAACTTCGTCTGCTGAGGACGAGGCCTCGAGTCCCTCTTGGAGGGGGACCTCGATGAAAAGCTGCGAGCCTAAGTGGCCCTCACCTGCAGATGTGCCATGCACTGTTCGGGAAAGCCCTTGAGGAGGGACGTCTGCCGATGGTGCTGGCAGCTCGAGCGCTGCTCTCGAAGATTCTCCGCCTTTCCTAGCTTTCGGAGGCATGGCTTCTGGGAGATTGCGGTTAAGAAGGTTAGGAAGGTTGGGAAGATTGGGATATTACTTTCCCACAGACGGCGCCAATTGTAGGTGCATAAAATAATGACCCACAACAACTGGGGAGCCTTAGAGGACTTATCCAACGTGGTGATGACTGGCTACCGTCCGAAAGCCTGAAAGAGAAGAACACACGGTCAGAGGACCCTGGCCTGGGCGGCGCAAGGCTCTCCGATGCCAAAGTCAGTAAGTGAACTGGAACAATGGAAGGAAAGGAAGAAGAGAGGCAGAGTAACAGCTCTCTGGGTTGAATTGTGCGTACCTTGCATGTGGTATGAAGCTCTATTTATAGAGGCTTGGGTCATATCTTTGGAGGATATCTTGGTGTGGGTCCCATGATTCGACTGGGAAGTCATGATCAGCCCACAAAGTAATAAATGCGGTCCAATCCAGCCCACTCTGCATTTAGTGCCAGTCGGATCAGCCCATATCGCATTAAATGCGTGTCTTGTTGGGCCAGAATGTGTTGGGCGCTTTTGGCGGTAGGAGTACCATCGGATCTGCCCTCGGGCCTTACCCTGATGTGGCTTCAGCCGCTGGATGCCGCCCTGTCAGTGATCTGGCGAAGATTGTGGACGGCTGGATGTCGCATCTGTCTCACTAGCTCGCGCCCCTATTCCTCCACGTGCCTGATGACGTGGGGGATGAGGGGTGCGAGTGGAGGTTCTTTCGTGCTTCGGCTTTCGTCCCGGCTCCTTCAGCCGAGGTGGAGCTCTCAGCCGAGATGGGCACATGGGGTAGCCGAGCTCGGCGCTAGCGGCCTGGAGCTGTCTGACTTCGGCTGAGGCCTCTGCCCTGCTAGCCGAAGTGAGTTTGGTGCCACGTGGATGGCACGCGGATGGCACGTGAGGGTGCTTAGTCCCATCTGATGGCTGTGATTAGCGTAATCCTGGAGTTCTGGAAATCTCCCCACACAGCGGCCAATATTTCTTCCACCAATGAAACAAACGAGCAGGCGGGGTTTTTAAAATCCCACCACCCTGTTGCCGCCGCTACAGATGCAAGCGGTGATAAATTGCCGATATCGTGGCGGTGTGCACTGCTACGGCCGATTTATCGGCCACTACGTGTTTTCATCCATGGATCCTAGAGTGGAATTTTATTTTTTTTTTTTTTTATTTTTTATTTTTTATCTTTTCCCTGTTCAGATTTAGCAATGCTGCCTACATTTTTTTGGTTAAAAGGTATTTATTTGAAAAGTTACATCAAATTCTCAATGTAAGGAGTAAAAACTCATTATATAAATCTGTGCTGTGAATTGTTTTGTTGGAATTTGGAAATGTAAATGGTGAAACATATTATCCAAGAATATAATTAGATATGAAATTGAGAAGATGTTTTTAATGCATATCTTTCCGGAAAAAAAAAGAGGTTTTTAATGCTAAGAGTTGATCTTGTACACTCTAGAGCAGTCTTTCAACTTTTTCTATAAATATCTTGGAAATCTAGTGAAAGATGCAAATGTTCCCACTTTCAAGTCGCCTATGTTAGTCTATTGGTCTAGTTGGTCTTATACTGATGGTATCAACCGAGACACATCACGTTAGTGCATCAGTGGCCAATTTTGTCATGCATTGGCTGATATACATAAATTGATTGCCATTTTAAATCTTGCTTTCTTGTTTGGTAAAAGTTAATTCAAATATTGACTTTAGCATTGCTTGGTTTCCTTCAAGGAAAATGCAATTAAGAACAGATTGAACTGTATGGTTGAATCGATTTTTTTTTTTTAATCTCTCTTGCTTATTTTCAGAGAGAGATTTATAAAGAATGAAGATATGACCCAGCCAATAGCAAATCAAGGAAGAATCGGTCAATTAATTCAAAGCAATCCAGATCCAGAAAAATAGCCTTATCTACTGTTAGCATGATTTGTATTAACCTCTGTTTAGGCAAAATTTAAATTACTTTGAAAATCTGTAACTGTCATATCACTGAAAATCAGAAACTGATATACTGTAAATTTATATATAAATACAAAACACAGAGTACTCTTTCTGTATTGAGAAAGAGATTCCATACTTCAAATTCTCATTATGGTATCAGAGCTTTTCACCGAACAAGCTCGTATGTGATCTTTTTTTTTTTTTTTTGCTTCCGCCTTCTTTTTCTTTCTCAACCATCCAATCTTCCTACTCTTCTTTCAAACACGAATGGCTTCTCCTTCTTTACCTGCCAAGAAATATCCATATCCATCAACTCTAAACATTGGAAACTTTGTTTCCATTAAACTGTCCCAAACCAATTACCTTCTGTGGCGTACCCAAATGCTTGGTCTCATAGAAAGCCAAGACATGATGGGTTTTGTTAATGGAACCCTTACTGCACCATCAGATTCAATCACCGCCCCGGATAACTCGTCTCCAAAGGAGATTGAGAACCCAGAGTTTCATCTCTGGCGTTGTTCTAATAGGCTGTTATGCGGCTGGTTAGCTGGAACAATGAACGAAGACGCTCTGAGTCTCGTCGTTGGTCTGAATACTGCTCATGAAGTATGGGAGGCGTTGATTAACTCGTTTGCATAGGGATCGCAAGAACGAGAATTCCATCTGCAACAGCGTCTTCAACTTCATAGAAAGGGTACGTCCACACTCTCTGATTACATTCGGGATTTTAAAAGCATCTGCGATGATCTTGCAGCTATCGGTAAACCAGTTGAGGATAAGAAAAAAGTTTTTTTGGCTGCTTAATGGGTTAGGACGTGACTACCAGTCCTTTGTTACAACCATGCTCAAACCACCCACTCCATCTTATAATGAGGTAATTCCACTCCTTCAAAGTCATGAAACATGGAATATGATTCATTGCATTGAAAACCAGTCAGCACAGACAGTTGCTTTTGTTGGCGTTGGTCAACATACCAACAATGGAGAAAAAAATAAAAAAGGGGACAATCTAACAAGGCAAAATTCACATCTGAAGGAAAAGGTTTTGTTCCAGTTGGACAACATAACAGGGCAGAACAGTTAAGTGATGACAAAACTCAAGAAGTCTTGCCTACTAAGACTCATTCTTACAAATCCTCTACTACTAATCTTGTCTATCAAATTTGTGGAAAGCGTGGACATCCTGCAATTAAGTGTTGGCACAGGTTCAATCAAACTTATACTCCAGATGACATTCCTAAAGCACTGGCTGCGATCACGATTGGGAATAGTCAGGATTGATGCAGGCCCTAGGGTTAGGGCTTGCGTAGATGCCGAAGCACGTGTCAAAGACAGCTCAAATTATCTCCGCAGAGATTTCTAACACGAGGAACAACCTCTCCAAGGGAAAATCCCAATTTTATTTAACTCCAAATCTGAGATTATCATCTCTATAATGTAATATAAATAGGCAAAGTAAACTTAGGGCCTAAGACAACCTAATCTAATAATAGAAACTATCCTAATCAAACTAGGAAATCAAATAAATCAGAATGCTAATCCTAATTACAATAAAATTATGAAGCTACTGAAAAATAAATATCCTCAAAACTATGTTGGGTGGGACCAGTAGTGGAATAGTAGCCTATACTGCATCATTCCCCCCAAGTTGAAAGAAGAGTTCGACCTCGAACTCGAGTCTTGTTCAAGTTGCCTCTGTATATATGATGTACGTGAAGCACTTCCTTTGTCGCATTGGCCCTGGATTTCTTCTTCTGTGATTCTGGTTTCTTGGGATGGAGAGTAACTTCCTTTCCATCGTGCATGAAGGTATACGTGTTGTTGCGCATCCCATGAGTGCCATTCTTGTCATACATCCATGGGCGACCCAATAGGATATCTCCACTGTCCATTGGTAGCACATCGCACCAAATTGTATCTTTGTAATCATTACCAACTGCAAAAGTAACCTGACATGTATGTCGCACTTGCGCTTCATCACCTGTCATGAGCCATTTCACAAAGTAGGGACGATTGTGCTTGTAAGCCTTCAACTTCAAGCGATCAACAAGAGTTTGAGAGATAATATTTTCACAACTTCCACCACAATCACAACTGTACAATTTTGCCCATGTATTGTACCTGTGGAACGAAAAATATTTTTCCGCAGCCATTTCTTTTCAACAGTGTGTATAGACTCTTGTTGCACCAAGAGAAGTTCACCATCTGTTTTAGCTGCTATTTCCTTCGCTTCATCGGATTCTTCACTTTTAGGATCATCTTTTGTTTCCGGTTCTTCTTGTGCACTTTTCATTAAATTTATTCTTTTTGGGCATTCAAACGCACGGTGACCCTTTTGCTTACAATGAAAACATGTGAACCTGTTTGGATCTTCAGACTTGGAAGAAAACTTTTCTGAGGAATTAGCATTTGGATTAAAATCTGACTTTGATGGAGTCTTTTGCGCAAACCATTTAGACGCATTAAGTTTTCTGGCTTGATGATTTGCAATCCCCTCAGCTTTGATAGCGTGCTGAACAATCTCATCAACATTGTCATAAATGCTTGAATGTGAGGATATATTGTATGTCAAGTCTAAGCCCATTAAAGTATCTGTCAACTAACACATCATCATCTTCATTCAAACCACAACGAGTTTGCATGGTCATGAACTCCTCTGAATACTCAACAACCGTCTTAGATCCTTGTTTCAAATCTTGAAAACTTGAACGCAGATCTCTGGAGTAATTGACCGGAAGAAATTTTTGCTTCAGCAGATTTTTCATCTCGATCCATGTGTCAACGGGGTCAATTTGTTGGTTTCTTCTCTTCTTTTGCAACTCGGTCCACCATAGTGCAGCATAATTACGAAATCGAGTTGCCACCAGTGTAATTTTATGACCATCTGTCATTAGCTTGTGTGCAAAAATATTTTCAACACACACTAACCAATCTATGAATTCATCCGGTTTTAATTTTCCATCATATTCAGGAATCACGAGTTTAATACCCAAATCACGATCAACATTAACGGCATGTGGATCTCGTTGATTCCGATAATGTCCTCCATCATCTCGATGATTATCCTCACGCCGATTAGTTTCCAAATTGGTTAATCGGGTTTCGATCCTTGCAAGAGTCTCTTGTATTTGAACCATCGTTGCAGATAGGTGATTAACAGTGACCGATAATTCCGCAACGGTTCCCCTCAAATCATCATCATTATTAGAGGAAGACTCCACTTCTACATGCTTCTTGGGAGGCATTTTTTTTTTCACTGTTGTTTGAATTCAGCAATGACCTGACTGGAGTGTACTTTGATAGGTCAGGCTGACCTGACGTGGATCAGGTCTGATATGTTGAACAGGTCTAGATCCAAATCTGGCCAGAATTCAAACCCGGCCAGAATCAGGTCCAAAAACACTTGGGCTGGACTTGTGTGGAATGGGGCCACGTGGGAGAGACTTGTGTTGCTGCTTTGGAAATCGTGCAGGAAAAAAAAAGAGGGCGTTGGAGTTTGGCCTCTTACCTGTTCAACTCAAAGAACAAAAGAAACCGCAGAGGGAGAGCTGCACTTGGCGATGGAGAAGAGCGATCGCTGTTACTGTATGCGGTTGGTCTGGAGACGACGATGCTGCGAGGACTGTTTGGAGCTTGACGTGATTGCGATCAGCGATGAGGCACGCTGGCTGGAAAACGATGATGCTGCTGCGTGGCTGCATGATGCAGTGGAAAGGATGCTCGTTGGTGCCAGGTACTCTCAAAACTCATTGTTCTCTTCTTCTTCTTCTTCTTCTTCTTTTTTTTTATTTGCTCTATGGGTCTGGGTTGTGCAAGGTAGAGGGCAGGACCGTGGGCGATGATGGGGAGTTGGCTGGGTCGAGCAGACAGGGAGCAGGGTGGTGTGGATTTATGGATTTTTGTCGAAGAAGGGTGAAGGGTTTCCGATCTGGGTTGGCGGATTGGGGTTGGGTTCTACGGGATTGGGTCGACTCTGGGCAGAGGGTGGTTGTCACAGGGTCGATTGGGTAAGTGGATTGGGGCGGAGGTCCGGGACCGAATGAAAATTTTGAATGGGGCAGCGGATATGGAATGGGATCGTGCTAGTCGTGAGGCGTGTTAGGATTGGATGGATGGTGGACGATGGGTAGGCTCTGATCGGTGATCGGAGACAGATCGGAGCAAGATGGATCTTTGCTTTGATACCAATTGATGCAGGCCTTAGGGTTAGGGTTTGCGTAGATGCCGAAGCACGTGTCAAAGACACCTCAAATTATCTCCGCAGAGATTTCTAACACGAGGAACAACCTCTCCAAGGGAAAATCCCAATTTTATCTAACTCCAAATCTGAGATTATCATCTCTACAATGTAATATAAATAGGCAAAGTAAACTTAGGGCCTAAGACAACCTAATCTAATAATAGAAACTATATTAAGCAAACTAGGAAATCAAATAAATCAGAATGCTAATCCTAATTACAATAAAATTAGGAAGCTACTAAAAAATAAATAACCTCAAAACTATGTTGGGTGGGACCAGTAGTGGAATAGTAGCCTATACTGCATCAAGGATGCTGACTGGTTCCCCGATACTGGCGCATCCGCGCATATGACTGGAGATCCAGGTAACTTGGTTAATTCTCAAAACTACAATGGACAAGATTCTGTCATGATTGGAGATGGAACTACTCTTAAGATTATCTGCTATAAGCATAAGTAGTTGGAATAAATCTGGTGCTATTTGTGAAAGTTGTCAAGTAGGAAAAGCTTGTCGCTTACCGTTTATTTCTTCCAGGGACTTTAGTAATGAACCTTTATCTGTTATTCATCTGATTTATGGGGACCTGTGCCTACTTTTTCTGTTACTGCTCATTGCTATTATGTGATTTTTATAGATGAATGCACTTGGTTCACCTGGTTTTACCCACTGCTTAGAAAATCTGATTTCTTTCAATGCTTCTTAAATTTTCAAGCATTAGTGGAAAAATAGTTTGATAAGAAGATAAAGATTTTTCAATCCGATGGAGGGGGAATATTTAAATGGAAACTTTCAGACCTATTTGACAAAAACTGGGATCTTACATCATATCTCATGTCCTCACACACCATCTCAGAATGGTCTAGCTGAAAGAAAGCATCGCAATATTACTGAGTTAGGCCTTACCATGATGAATAAAGCTTGTGTTCCAAGGAAATACTAGGTAAATGCTTTCTCAACTGCAGTCTTTTTAATTAATAGACTACCATCTACTGTTTTGGATATGCAATAACCTTACCTGCGTCTTCTCCATAAGAAAGTCAATTTTGAGTCCTTTAGGGTGTTTGGAAGTCGTTGCTATCCATATTTGAGAGACTATGCACAGGATAAAGTCAGTCCCAAATCTCTTCCATGCGTGTTTATGGGCTACAGTACTTGTCATAAAGGCTACAGGTGTCTTTATCCACCAACTGGGCGTCTATACATTTCAAGACACGTTGTGTTTGATGAGTCCTTTTTCCCATTTGCTAACCCACATAAGTTGCATGTCTTTTTAGGGACCATGGGATATAACGACATTCAATGAATGGGTTGACATTAAAGACCCTACTGTTTCACGTCCCGCAACTCAGCTTTTTCATGGGCCCACAACAACTCACCAAGATGAGCCCACCCAGCCTACTCACGTACCTATGGCTACCCAACAAGCAGTGCCCAACCAGCCTCTTCATGGACCTATTGTCACCCCACAAGTTGAGTCCAACCAGCCCCTTGCATTACCTAGTTTGATCCCTCCTCCCGCAGAATCCTCGAGTGATTTATCTCACTCAGATTCTACAAGGGTTGAGGAAGAGGAGCATGGGGCCGATCCTCCATTTCATGGTGTTGATTGCCTACAATCGCCTTCCATATCTAGTCAATCATGTGTTGGTAATCAATTAACTTCACCATCCCGTGCCCCACCTTCACCACCTGCCACAAATAAAATGATCACAAGCTCCCAAGTTGGTATTGTAAAGCCTAACCCTCGCTATGCCCATTTTACTGTGACAAATATACCAGCTGAACCCAAAACTATCAAATCCGCTCTCCGTGATCCTGTTTGGACCATTGCTATGCAAGAAGAGCTTCAGGCACTTAGTCTAAATAACACTTGGGAATTAGTCCCTCATCATCATATCATGAATATTGTTGGCAGTAAGTGGGTCTATAAGACCAAGCTTAAAGGTGACGGCAGCCTTGAACGTCTTAAGGCTCGCCTTGTTGCCAAAGGGTACGATCAAATTGAGGGACTTGATTTCTCAGAAACTTTTTCACCTGTAATCAAGCCTGGTAGTATACATCTTGTTCTCACTATTGCTACAATGAATAATTGAGATATTCGGCAATTGGATGTGAAAAATGCATTCTTGCATGGCTATCTTTCTGAGCCAGTGTTTATGGAACAACTGCCGGGATTTGCTGATTCCACTCACCCCAATCATGTATGTCGCTTAAAAAGGGCTCTTTATGGCCTTAAACAGGCTCCTAGGGCTTGGTTTGACAGATTCAATGGTTTTCTACTTACCCATGGATTCTATTGTAGCACTGCTGACTCTTCTATGTTTATTTGTCGCAACAATCGTGGCATTGTCATCCTTCTACTTTATGTAGATGACATGATTATTACTGGCGATTGCAAGGAGTTTCTTGAGTGGTTCATTAAATAGTTAGGGACAGAGTTTGCTATGAAAGATTTGGGTTTTCTTCACTATTTTCTTGGTATTGAAGTTACCAAGACTCCTCGTGGTCTTCATCTATGTCAACACAAATATGCAAATGACCTTCTGGCACGTGCTGATCTAAGTGTTTGCAAGCCAACTTCCACCCCTATGGTCCTCAGAAAATCACTCAATTCCCTCACCGATGACTATTCCAATCCCACTCTCTATCGAAGTCTTGTTGGTGGTCTTCAATATCTCACAATAACAAGACCTGATATCTCCTATAGTGTCAATTATGTTTGTCAACACATGGCCAAACCTTCGACTAAACACTTTCAAGCTATTAAACGTATATTGCGTTATGTGCGAGGAACCACTACTCAAGGCATTCAAATATTTTCATCCGGCTCTCCCACTCTCTCTGCCTTTTCCGATTCGGATTGGGCTGAATGTCCCTCCACTCGCCGTTCAACTACTGGTTTTTGCACATTCCTTGGCAACACATGTATTTCTTGGAGCGCTAAAAAGCAGCCCACTATGGCTCGGTCTAGCGCTGAAGCTGAGTATCGTGCCATGGCTTCCACAGTAGCTGAACTCACATGGCTATCCTATGTTCTACGAGATATAGGCGCTTACATTTCTGCTCCACCAATACTCTACTGTGATAACCTCAGTGCCTTATACATGACAGTAAACTACCACTATGTTCGGGAAAAAGTTGCGCTTGGGTCTCTTGTCACCAAATCTATCTCCTCATCAGAACAGCTTGCCGACTTGTTTACTAAATCATTGCCCAAGCTGCACTTTCGCATGTTGTGTTTCAAATTGGGCCTTGTTCAGTCACCCAGGCCCAATTTGCAGGGGAGTATAAAGAATGAAGATATGACCCGGCCAATAGCAAATTAAGGAAGAATCGGTCAATTAATTCAAAGCAATCCAGATCCAGAAAAATAGCCTTATCTACTGTTAGCATGATTTGTATTAACCTCTGTTTAGGCAAGATTTAAATTACTTTGAAAATCTGTAACTGTCATATCACTGAAAATCAGAAACTGATATACTGTAAATTTATATATAAATACAAAACACAGAGTACTCTTTCTGTATTGAGAAAGAGATTCTAAACTTCAAATTCTCATTAAGATTTACCTCTCTAGCTCATCATATGATGGAATCTTGAAGATGCTGAGTTCCTTTTGGAAAATGGCATTTGAAGCTGATTGTCTGTCAAAACTGTCAGATAACTGAAACTCAAGTTCATGCCTCTTTTCCTTAATACTTTGCTTTTGACTTCCAATGAGGAAAATTCAATTTCGAGCATATTATCATGTTATCTTCTTTAGCTTCTTACCCATACTTATTCATGAAATTGTGTTTCTATGCACTGGTCATGTTGAGGAATGTTTGACCTTGTTTCTTGTCATTCCTTCGTATGAAATTAAGAGATTGTGACCCCATTGTCGGTACTAGAACCAGTTCAAAATACTTAACCAGGCACTGGATATTTGCCCCCTTATCATTAGACTGTCAAAGCTTCTGGTTTTTCACTTTCTTTGCATAAATCATAATAGGGAACCAAACTTGTTCTTTCCGTTACAAAATCTAATGGGAAAACAACTATAGAGGCTTAAGATATTTATCTTTCAAGTTCATATGAGAAAGTAGCTATTATCTGATTTATAATTTTGTTTGATTACTTTCAAATTTTAGGATCTTATTTGCTTCTTATTATTAAGGCAATTGTTCAATTTCATCTTTCTTTTGATTTTTCTAAAGGACAAGGCTATCAAGAGGTTTCTTGTGAGG
This sequence comes from Litsea cubeba, assembly GCA_012931725.1. Taxonomy (NCBI): domain Eukaryota; kingdom Viridiplantae; phylum Streptophyta; class Magnoliopsida; order Laurales; family Lauraceae; genus Litsea; species Litsea cubeba. Next base: position 94,277,746 of record CM022946.1, on the reverse strand, counting down.
AATATTGTAGAGCAGGCTGCTGTTAGAGATGTTCAGGAAGCATGTGTTTATGATGGTAAGTAAAAGTCATCCTTTTTTTTTAATTGGTAACTAAGAGTCCTTAATTTCATTTGCTTATTATTACTTATTTGCATTTTTGTTCATTATTTCAAAAAAAATTTCTTAGGGTATACACTCCCGAAGCTGTATGCACAGATGCAGTATTGTGTTTCTTGTGCAATCCATTCACATGTGGTAAGGGTTCGGTCGCGCACCGCTAGGAGGAACCGTGAGCCACGACAGTGGTTTAGACGTCGGGTATTTTTTTAATACTTTTAGTTTTTTTATTTATTTATTTATTTTATTAGGCATGCAAAATTTATCCTGAGAAGCTAGATGCAAGCATTTATGCTTCTTGGTTTAAACCACCAACTTCATCTGGTCCATTTGGTCTGTCGGCCATAACGATCTTGAGTTCCTATATTTTCCTCACATGCTTGATTGTGTTAAACATGGTTATTTATATGCTCCTACATGGAGATCTGAATTTGTAGTTTAGTGGAAGGTGCTTACTATCGCAACCTTGAGGTTGTGGGATCAAGTTAGGTACCGAAGGAACAAAGATAAAACCCACAAAGACCTAATATTTGCACTCCCTGTTTGTTTATACCTCTTTTCCTGTGGGCACATTTGGCTGTAGGCAGTCTTAGGAGAATGCTGTTCATGTGAGCGTGGATCTTGCATTTTACCCGATATTGGTTTTCTGCTCATGCCCCCTCCATCGAAAGGGGTGATAACTAGGAAGCACGGACACCTCTCCGGGGCTAGAGTGTCGGTGTCCGACATGTGTCCGACACGGACACGCTCGGACACGTGTCGGACACGCCCAAAAGAATGTCCCATTTAATTTTTAATATTTTATATTTTGGACACGACCCAGACACGTCACGGACACGTCCGGACACGTTTTGCCTCTTTTAATTGGAAAAAAAAAGTTAAGTAAAAATAATAATAAAATAAGCAAATGGGTTTTTTTTGCAGAAGTCATAACTTAAAACCGGGGGGGGGGGGGGGGGGGGGGGATTCTATTCAAGCTCTTCCAGCGAAAGAGAGCTCTTCCAGCAGAAGAAAAAAAAAAAAAAAAAAAAAAAAAAAAAACGATCTGGAAAAAGAAGGAGGAGGAAGGAGGAGAAGGAGAAGGAAGAAGGGAGAAGGAGTTTGGGCCAGCCAGCATTCGAAGCTCTTTCAAGTTCCAGCGAAAGAGAAAACAAAGCAGAAAAAAACGATCTGGAAAAAGAAGAAGGAAGGAGGTGAAGGAGAAGGAGAAGGGAGAAGGAAAAGGAGATCTTCCAGGTACTTTTTTTTTCCTGCACTTTCTTCCCGTTTGTATCTGTCGATTGGGGTTGTGGGACCCCATGGCCCACTTGATGAGGGATCGGGACCATGGATCTGAAGGAGGACCCATGGTCGACCACTGTAGCACTGGACCCATGTGCAGTGGGTCCCAGTTGGCTCACCAGTTTGCCTCATCAGATCTGACAGGCGGAAGACCAACCAGTTTGCCTCATTACCCGGTTGGCTTTTACTGCACATACTCTTTGCATGGGGAAATTGACCCTGTGTGATTCAAACAAGAAATCATATCTTGCTGGTGTGAGTATGGTGCTGATGATAGTTAAATCCTTGATTTTAATTGTGTGGGTCTCACTTTTGTGTAATCCAGTCCAATTTTTCTGTTTGTTTTGAGACCGGGAGCAGGGGAACTATTTGATCAATGATCAGATTCAAGGATCTGCAGGTCAGATCATAGATTAGGCCAGTGGGGTCCACTGCCTCTCAGGCTTGTGCTACTATGTTCCGGGCGATTCGGGCGATTGTGCTTTTGTTGTTTACATGAATCTAGAAAATCTGTTTTTGCTGTTTATATATCAAATTGCTAAATTGATTACAAAGTTAAAATGATAGTATCTTTTAGTATATATGATTAGATATATTATTATTATTAATTACTAACGTATCCCCGACATGTCCGTGTCCTATTTTTTTTTGAGAAATGCTGTGTCGGCGTGTCCGTGTCGTGTCGTGTCCCGTGTCTGTGTCCGTGCTTCTTAGGGTGATAATCTGGGCATGTGAATAGAATTTGAGATGCTTTTTGTGTACCAAATTCTAAACATTCAATACGAAGTTTAAGAAGGGCTCGCATGGTTGTGCAGTGACCTTTCTGTGGAAAAAGCATAGTTTTCTGCATGTGTATGTTTGGTGCAGAAATCCTCTCGTGCAAGAGAAATTCTGCAACTTGGAAAGAAACCCATCACATGTCTTATATCATCTATCATCGTGACAGCTTTTCTTCTCTGAGTATCAGTGATAAGTGGAAAGAAATGGTATCTGATTTTGTAATTGCTTGAGGTGATGTCGCATCTGAAACAGTATTTAACTGATGGGCCTTCTAATTTATTTTTGCTGTTTGCAGGATGATATGCCCAAACCTGGTCAAGCACCACGCCCAGCTGGAGTGACAAATCCTGTTCGTCCAGGATATGGTTTTCACTTACCAGCTCAGTTTACGGAAAAAAGAAAATATTAGCTGTTTTGTTTTCATTTTCTGCCATTGCTGCTATTTTCCCTCCAGACATGATGAAATAACTTTCCTTGCCCAGAGGCTTTATTTGGTCTTTCACCTTTCAAGATTATTATTGCGTTTAGAATTTCTGTCTTGAGTTTACATATTGGCATTTGGCAGTAATCAGAGCATGTGGGTGGTCCATACGCAGAAGCTGCAATGACCTGCAATCTTCTATCTTGTCACAGAAAGTGATGGAAATTCTCAAATCATTCTTTAAGATCTAGCCTAATATCATAAGAGGGCTGTGTAAATCAATAATATCAGAAAGGTTCTTTCTGAGTTTTTGAGTTGTCAATAAAGTAGGTTTGTCCCCGTTGAATAAAAAGTTAAAATAGTTTTTGTCCACCCACTTTTCTCATTAACATCTTGCCCATCGCACCTATTTTGTGCTTGGCTTCCATCAATCTTAATATCGTATCTTCTCTCTACATATTTCAATCTATATTCAATTTTCATTTAATCTTCATTTAATCTTCATTTTTCTAATGACAATGGTACCTGAGAAATGTGTTTTTTTTTTTTTTAATTTCTTTTAGAGCCCTTCCTTTTCTTTTCCTATGGAATGCATAGGATTTTATGCTTTAAGGTAGCGTTTGGTTCGGAATGATCGTTACCACGTTTGGTTCGTAAAAAGTGACGGAATGACCATTACGTCTGGAATCATCATTCCTTTATGTGAGGGAATCATCATTCCATTGGGGATGGGAAGGAATGACTATTCCATTCCTTTCTAACTTTTCGTTGAGACCAAAATACCCTTGTTTCACATCTACCACTATTTAAAATATAGTAAGATGCACTTTTTTTTTCACTACACACCTAGCCAATAAAATACAAGATGTGGGGCCCACTTATTTTTTATACTTTATTATAATAATAATATAATGCATACATTATTATTATTATTATTATAATATTAAGATTATCAAAGAGAAGAATGTGTGGGCCTCATTTATATAATATACATTATTATTATTATTAAGAATAAAATGACATAACTTGTGTGGGCGCCACTTATATAATAATAATATAATCTACATATTATTATTACCCTTAAAAAAGAGAAGAACTTGGGCCCCACTTATATAATAATAATATAATTTATATTATTATTATTATTATTATTATTATTATAATATTAAGATTATCGAAGAGAAGAACTTGTGTGGGCCCTACCTATATAATAATAATATAATTTATACATTATTATTATTATTATATAATAACTTTTCATTGAGACCAAAAGACCTTTGTTTCACATCTATCACTATTTAAAAGAGAGTAAGATGCACTTTATTTTCACTACATACCTAGCCAATCAGATGCAAGATGTGGGCCCCACTTATTTTTTATACTTTATTATAATAATATAATATATACATTATTATTATTATTATTATTATTATAATATTAAGATTATCAAAGAGAAGAACTTGTGTGGGCCCCACCTATATAATAATAATATAATTTATACATTATTATTATTATTATATAATAACTTTTCGTTGAGACCAAAATACCTTTGTTTCACATCATCACTATTTAAAAGAGAGTAAGATGCACTTTATTTTCACTACACCTAGCCAAGCAGATGCAAGATGTGGGCCTCACTTATTTTTTATACTTTATTATAATAATAATAAAATCTATACATTATTATTATTATTATAATATTAAGATTATCAAAGAGAAGAACTTGTGTGGGCCCCACCTATATAATAATAATATAGCCTATATATTATTATTATTATTATTATATAATTTTTTGTTGAGACCAAAATACCCTTGTTTCACATCTACCACTATTTAAAAGAGAGTAAGATGCACTCTTTTTTCACTATACACCTAGCGAATCAAATGCAAGATGTGGACCCCACTTGTTTTTTATACTTTATTATAATATTAACATAATCTATACATTATTATTATTATTATAATATTAAGATTATCAAAGAGAAGAACTTGTGTGGGCCCCATCTATATAATATACACTATTATAATTATTAAGAATAAAATGACAACTTGTGTGGGCCCTACTTAGATAATAATAATATAATCTATATATTATTATTACCCTTCCAAAAAAGAACTTATGTGGGCCCCACCTATATAATAATAATATAATCTATATTATTATTATTATAATATTAAGATTATCAAAGAGAAGAACTTATGTGGGCCCCACCTATATAATAATATAATCTATACATTATTATTATTATTATTATTATTATTATTATTATTATTATTATTATTATTATTATTATTAAGAACAAAATGACATAACTTGTGTAAAATAATTCATTAAATAACCTCCCTTCAGTGGAAAATAAATCACTCCTCAGCCATTACCCTAGTAATTCAATGGGTACTGATTTATTTTCCATTGATGGGAGGTTATTTACATCCATAACATGCTTTACGTTTATCACAATAACTGCACTTATCATTTTTTCTTCTCATTTACTGTTATCTCATACTCCCAATGGGATATCATACATTGTAAATTCTATAAATTTAATACCAACAAATACCTTATTCTGAAGTAGAAAGTGCAATAAAAATTTTATTTTTATTTACTATGCACCAATATAGGCTTATCTTTAAAAAACATTGTGGTTAAAGCATATTTTATTGATACTCATTAATTGTGCTACTTTCTGCTTTATAGACTTGATACGCGTTGTTTATCTCATGAATATGAATATGAACGAGTAAAATTCCATGGACCATTCGACAAGAGGGGGATTTTTTTCATGGACCATTATATATAAAAGAGAGTATTTTTAGCATTTTTTTCACTTAAATAAGAAGGATGTGCACTGGGGAAGGAGTGGTTTTTCCTCTATTTTAAATGCAAGAATTATAATTTTAATGATTGACATCATCTAAAAGAGCAAGGATAAATATTTTAATAATTTGCATACAAAATACATGTGATGTGCATAGATTAGACCTATAGTTTTATTAACTTGATCCTTCATGTTTTCTAACTTGGTTAGATAGTTTATTTCCAATGGATCCATGGATATAATTCATAAGACTGGAGTGCAATTACATTTTTATGGTGGAGTTATCTACAATCAACCGTGGGTCAGGAACTTGTATGAGATTTGGGATCCGAATGCTTCAGTTGGAGACAGATTCAAGGAATCCCTAGTGGTCTCCATGCTAGCCCTAAGTGATAGAGTTATAATCAAACAGAACTCATAAGAGAAAGATGAGTAGTACGTACTAGAACTCGTAAGAGAAATAGGGCTCTTGGACTATTTAAGTCCAAGAGGGGCTCGATGTCCTTTATCCTCATTGGACGTTTGGAGTGCTCTCTTCCTCCTCTTTTCTCCTCTAGTTTCTCTAGTTTGAGTGCTTTGAAGGTTTTCTTCTCAATTGAGATCCCACCATTCTCTTTGAGAAGATCTATGTGATTGGATAATAGTATAAAAGACTGCGAGGTATGGGATATCGTGTCTGCGAAAGAATTTTGCATAAACAAACATCAAAGTCTCGATTTGAGTGTAATAGAGCTCCTAAGGTATAAGTCTGCACTAGTTATGTCTATAGATCTAGATAGTTGCTTTGTTTATTTAGATCTGTCTTTGTTGATGATAGATTCAGGATTTAAATACACTAAGATTAGGGTTTTGAGATCTTGGGATGGTTTCTTGGCCTTTTGGGTGTTTGATTCATACGTTAAGTGGATCAAAGTCTTTGAAATCTCGTTTGGAAGGCCCACCTACTTCAACACTAGGGTCCTTCATTCCTTTTACTGCAAGAGAGTTTCATTACCAGCATTAGAAATCCGAGCATCCTTTTGCCATGTCAACATATTCATCTCTCCTTTAATATTCTCTTTTTATGCTAATAGAAAAATTGGGTTTCCTTTATCACTTTTTCCATTCAAGAAATGCCTCTCCTCTTAACCTCCAAAAATTTCATTCTTACACACAACAATCACTTCCAAATGAAAACAGGTCCATGTTCATTCCTCTTCCTCATCTTCATTCATCATCACTACGTGTTTGTCTACAGTGACAAATGCAATTCTTCCAAGACCATTGCTAAAGGATTGGAGTCACTATTCTATTTCTCCCAATCAACAAAAGATCGTTTTGTAGGCATTGTAGACAGAGGATTCAAACTTTCTTCTTGGGGAAAATGTGGGGTACAAATCTCAATGGCTCTACTTCTCCTGATCTTTGTAATTGAAAATAGTAACAATTAAGACGGGACTTGGGCAAACTCGGGCTTAAGTACTAATCTTGCGGGCTTTAGAGATGTTTCTGACTGAAAACTGTATTTTGTATGATCAGTAGCCTATATTCGGATAAAAACGCGTCGTGAATGATTCTAGGGCATTCAGGGGGTTATGGTCTTCACTTTTTCTTTGAAATGCATTTCATATGATTTTAGGCTCTAATACGTATTTTACGGTATTCCGAGATACGTCTTGCTTTAAAACGGGTTTCACGCGATTCTAGGGTTAGGAATGAATTGTGGGGTATTCAAGGTTGTTTGAGATTGAAATTCGTACTTCGGGCAGTTTGTTGGGGGATTCTAAGCGTTTTTGGGAAAATGTAAGTTGTATGTCGTGTTTCACGCAATTGACGGTTGAAAGACGCGCTCTTGAAAATACTATTATAATTTTTTACTTTAAAATGAGTTTTTTTTTTTTTTTTTTTTTGCAAATTAAGGCTTTTTCTTTTTGTTGAATGGTAAGCAGTATTCATTCAAAAAGAGGTAAATAAAATAAAGAGGCAAAATTAAGGCTTAAGAACTAACCTCGTGGGATTCTGCTCCGTTTCTGACTGAAATACGAATTTCGTGCAGCCAATAGCCTACATTTGGATAAAAACACGTGTTGTATAAATTTAGGGCATTTCAGGGTATTACGATTTAGTCTTTTGCTTTGATATGCATTTCATACGATTATAGGCCGAAATACACATTTTAGGATATTATGATATAAGTTTTGCTTCAAAATGTGTTTCACACGATTCTGGGATTTAGGAACCCATTGCAGGGGTTTAAAGGTTGTTTAAGACTGAGACTCGTGCTCGGGCAGTTCGTTGGTGATTCTAAGCGGCTCTGGGAGAATGTAGGTCGTAAACCGCATTTCACGCAATTCATGGTTGAAACATGCGCTCTTGAAATTCTGTGATGTCTTCTTACTTTAAAACGGGCTTCAGGGATATTAGGGCCTAATCTCGTGGAATTCTGCCCCTTTTCTGACTGTCAAAACAATTTTGTGTAATTAATACCCATTATTTGGAGATGAACACGTGGAGCATGACTCTTGGTGATTTTAGGGTATTCTGGTCTAGTCTTTTACTTTGAAATGCGTTTCATGCGAGATTCTATGCAGTAATACGGATTTTATGATACTATGAGATGCCATTTTGCTTTAATAAGGTTTTCAGGCAATTCAAGGGTTAGGATTGCATTTCATGGGCTTTAAGGTGGTTTAAGATTGAAACACATGCTTCAGGCAGGTCCAAAACTATTTTTATTATCATACTAAGTTCTAGGTGGCTCTAGGAAGATCCTGGCTCCAAACGACGTTTCATGAAATCTACGATCAAAAGATGCGCTCTAAGAAAGTTCTGGGAATCAATTTTCCTTTAAGACGAGACTAGGGCAAACTCGGCTATAACAACTAATCTTGCGGGTTTTATAGATGTTTCTGACTGAAAACCGTATTTCGTGCGATCAGTAGCCTATATTCGGATAAAAACGCGTCGTTGATGATTCTAGGGCATTTATGGGATTATGGTCTTCACTTTTTCTTTGAAATGCATTTGATACGATTCTAGGCTGAGATGCCAATCATATCAAAATAGGGTTTGCAAATATAAATTATACCTAGCTATTATCTCTATTCGTGGGAATAGTGATGTTAGCCGGGTGTCGTATCTACTGGGACAAAAAAGCTAAGTTGCATTGTTTCTAAATTCCTAAATTAATCCTACTAGAGAACGAAGTATTGATTTGGGGTTATGATTTCTAAATTAGCAAATTAGAAACAATGTTTGATTCAATTGAAGAAAAGATCTTAGGGTACGAATCCACTTGAACCTCGTACCATGGAAAATATATACCTAATGTTTTACGATCGATGCTTTAAAGACTCGTTTTGGTTACAAACCTCCACAGAGTCAACAAATAAATCATGTGGGTTTAGGTCTGGACATAACCTATCTCTATGGCATAGATTATCTTAGATCTAACAACACATTCATTCAAGCACCATTATTGACTGGTATTCAAATCTACAAGAATAAAATACCAAAACTAGATATTGCATTAACAAATAAATCCAATCAATGGATAGTATTCATGTCATATAATCAAAGCATTCAAAGTAAAACCCTAGAACTATATATCACCAAAAGTACAAGATTAAAGCTTTATCGCAACCCTAAGGTGGAGAGTTAGTTACTCATGGAGAGAGATGGACAAAGAATCCTTGATGAAATCCCCATTGGCGCTCTTTCCAATTCTCCAAAACCAGCCTCTAGTTCTTTTTTCAAGTCTTGAATGCCTCTAAAACGAGTTCTTTCGTTTTCTTTTATAACTTTTCTCTAAGTTTTCTTTAAATCACGCTAAGAAACGGGGGTCCGGACGCCAGGAGGCAGAATGCCTGGGCTATGCTGTGCACGAGCTGGCGTCCGGGCGACAGAAGGCAGAATGTGGGGAATTGTTGCGCAGGTTTTGGCGTCCAGACGCCAGGAGGCAAAATGCTCAGTTTGTTATGGTTTTTGCCATTTTTTCAATTAGCTTCTGAATTCATTCCCTTCACCTAAAACACTTGCAAACATGAAATAATACAAATAAGGTGACATAATATCAATCCAAGGTATAACAAAGTCCTTATTGAGGGGCCTAAATATTACTTTTAGGCTCTCATCACACCCCCCAACTTACACTTTGCTAGACCTCGAGTAAAGCTAAAGCAAAAGGGAAGACTAAACTAAGGCCACTTTCGTAGGGAGTACAGCTGCACTTAGCATGTGCAGCAAGCCTTTGAACCTCTAAATTCCCCCTAGAGGACGAGTTATAGTCTCGTGAGAGTTTGCAGTGAATTTACCCACAAAATTCCTTAAACTCAAGAAAACACACAAAAGCAAGGGAGTCTTTTCCAAAATTATATTTATGAATACCGGATAATCTTGATTATGAAGTTTTCACAAACAATCTCAAATTCGGTTCACAAAGCCTATCTGTTGGTTAGAAATCCTCGAAATCATGCTGAATTGATCGTGCACGGTGAAAAATGTGTATATATAGAAGCATGAGAGCATCAAACGATCCACTAAAAATCTCCGTGAAAACAAATCTCTTTCTCTTTTATTTTTATTTTTTTTAAGCTCTGGGCCGCCTAACCTCACTAAAGGAGAACATGCTTCCTCTCAAGGCAACTATGGTGGCTTTCACACTATTATTTTTTCAAGGGCCGTTACAACACTATTTTAGTGATTTTATTTTTAAATACGGTCCCTAACAATAGGCAGTCCTTTCCATAGCCAGTAAAGATGAACAGTTTCCTCTCAAGGCAACTGTTGACACCAAAAATGTCACTTTGCCTCTTCAAGATCCAAAGAGCTACATGAAGTCGCAACCTGCCATAAATAGGCAATGCTACTTCCAAAAAATCAAATCTTGTCAGAATCAAACAAAAACTGCAAGATCCTTCAAGACAGCCAAAAGAGGAGTACACAAGAAGTTTCGGGCCATTTCAAAATCATTTGGCCTAACTTCGCTTCTCCGGCAACTGAAAAGGAGCTCCTGGCGGCGAAAGCATCGGAGACACCAAATCTTCGATCGGAGCCGATGGATGGTCTTAAAATACATCCAAAAGGCTCCACATCAAGTTCCGAGTCAAACCGACAACGTTTGACCCTACATCAACCCTCGAACAGCTAAATCAAGCCTCTCGGTGGTGAGAACCACCGAGGCCATCACTCATCAGATTAGAGCACATGGACGGCTTCAAAATGCTTACAAAGGGCTACACGTCAAATTTCAGGTCATTTCGACAACATTTGACCATATTTTGACGCTCGGAAGCCAAATCAGGCCTCTCGGCGACGAAGCTCTCCGGGACCATGGTTTCCAAGACAGAGCTTATGGATCATCTTAAAATGACTCCAATAGGTTCCCTGTCAAATTTCAAGTCAATCGGACATCGGTTGACCGCACATCAAACCGCGACGTCTTCATCGTGACAAAAGCAAGTCTACGGGTGATAAGACCCCAAACGGCTTCAAAACTCAAACAAAAGCCTATGGTTGGTCTTATTTATTTCTCGGGAGGCTTCACACCAAATTTCAGGTCATTCCGACATCGTTTGACCCAGTTTCAGCTTTTGACGGAAAGTCGGCAGCTCTGCGCGACAAAGTCTTCGGCTTTCTCAGAAAATTTGAAACTTTGCAAAATAAAATGCAAGGATTCTCATCATATTTTCTACAGGAAAATCAGGCCAAAAATGATCAAAAATGTCAAGGAAAAATACAGAAGAAAAAAGAATCGAAAAACAGCAAAAACGGACACAAAACGGGACAAAAAGGGGGAAAACCCCCCCACGGTCGCAGACCCCTGCGACCCTGGAGCCCGGGGTCGCCGGGAAGGCCCCGGAAACCCCGGTTTTCGCCGTTTTTTCGCGATTCGAAGCGCCCAGCCTCTGGTATTTTCCAAAATTCATACTTTTGAGACACCAAATCCTCTGACATCCGTCCAAAACACGGGTCAATCATCAAGAGTATCGGAAACAATATTGATCGCCACCCGGTCAACCAAAAAAAGTGTGCTTTCTACCCGACCGATCGAGAAATCGACAGGACAGATGGCACCGACCTGCTGTTGGCAACAAACACTTGAAATTACATGGTCATCCGATGTCGATCTACAGAAGATCCATCGGTGATCATCGCCAGAAGAATCCCAAAAGACACGGCACGGCCCGCGACTATTCAGATGCTCGGCGACCACTTAATGCGATTAATTGACTAGCTTTATTACAGTCATTAATCCATTTCTTTGGACGGACCAATCAGAAGCAAGCATCCAGGAGTTACAAGTCAAGAGATTCATGGCATTTAACCCATGAAACTCCTCCCATCATGGCGATTAAAGGCGATTAAATGCCCTCAATCTCCTCCGGCCAATCAGAAGCCAAGAAAAAGGAGTTACAAAATAAAGAATTCAATTTTGTAACTCCTCCCTTTATGTAGCTTTATGACAATCAAGGCTCATAAACCCTCCTAAATGGCTACCTAAAAAGCCTATAAATAGGAGAGCTCTCCAAGAAGAAAGGACAGCAGACACACAGACAATAGACTGCAGAAAATCCGGAAACTCAGACAGAAAGAGGCATCAGAAATCTAAGAGAGAAAACTCTGCGGAAATCCTACACCGACCACCGCTACAAGGTGACAAAAGTCCCTTGGGGGGTACCCCCCCCAAGGTCCTTGCCTTCTCCTTCTGCCGCCAATGGCTTAGACACGGCTTTTCAAGCCAGTCTACTCTGCTTTTTATTGGACATAGGACCTTCTTTTGGTCTTTGTTCTCTAAAAACCTGAGGTTATAGCCAAGCCAAGCGAATCAATAGCATCCTCTGTTCTCATCTGCATGGATGATGGCGAAGCCCACATATGGCTTGCGACCATCAATCTAAATGGGTCCCCCACAATCTCCTGAGAAGTTAGATCCTCCTTTTCTTGCTTTTCATTGTAGTTTGTATTTTTTCAAAAGAGACAAAAATCACAACTCTTGTCTTTCATTATTGATAAGGATTGTAAATCGGCTATAAACGCCAAAATCGGCTATAAATGCCAAAAAAATCGCCTTTCACGGCAAACCAAGAAAATGTCTCTTTTCTTAAATATATGTGCAATGGAAAACTTGAAAGAAGTTGATTTCCTTTTTACTTGTGAAGGTTGATCTCCGGATCACCACTTGCAATTCCAAGTAAAATAGAAAATCTGGCACACCCACACAAAAAAAAGAAATGTTGATGCACGCCCTTGCCCCCCGGTTACGAAAGGGTCGGACCCGACGGACTCCCACGTCCGCCGACCTCGGTAGAACCGAGCAGGAGCGCGGTCCATCAAGCTGGCTCCACCCGGTGGGACCCGTTTATTTGAGAACACGATGCTAGAAATGAAATATTTGCATATCATATATTTTGCTCTATGCTTATATTTCTTTTCTCGATTCCTTGGCTACTTTATAATTGGTGGCCTATGTTGGATTCCGCATCTAAAAAAAATGAGATGAGATTTTTTGGAAAATTTTAATTCTTTGAATTTATTTCCACTCTTTCTCTTTTCAAAAAAAAAAAACAAAAAAACAAAAAAATCAGATTTTTCAGTTTGGATTCAAAATTGAGAAACCTTGATCCGTTCCTATCGTTCATCGCGCTTGCAGAAATGTTGAGCCTGTTCGACTAAGGTTTTGGGCCATCGTTTCTCTTCGATGAGTTCATTAAAGATCTAAAAAAAAAATGAGATGAGATTTTTTGTTTGGAAATTTCTAATTCTTTGAATTTATTTCCACTCTTTCTCTTTCAAAAAAAAAAAAAAAAAAAAATCAAATTTTTCAGTTTTGGATTCAAAATTGAGAAACCTTGATCCGTTCCTATCGTTCATCGCGCTTGCAGAAATGTTGAGCCTGTTCGACTAAGGTTTTGGGCCATCGTTTCTCTTCGATGAGTTCATTAAAGATCTAAAAAATATATATATATAAATAAATAAAAAAAAATTAGATTTCTCATTTTGGACTCAAAATTAAGAAACCGTGATCCGTTCCTATCGTTCATCGCGCTTGCAGAAATGTTGAGCCTGTTCGACTAAGGTTTTGGGCCATCGTTTCTCTTCGATGAGTTTATTAAAAAAAATATAATTAAATAAAAATATAATTAAAAAAAAAAAGAAGACATAGACCACTAAGGTTAAACCAACTGCGTTCTTTGATCATGGTTGATTCAAAGAAAAGCCTTGTCCAGAGTGTGGAGACAGCTTGACTGTTCTAGGCAAGGGTCCTCCAAACGGGTTCATTAAGTAATCCTACCCTTACCTGGGGGCAATTCTATCAATCAAGATTTCATAAGACCGGGTTAGGAGGCCTATGTGTACTCTCTCGTCTTTTAAATAAATTTTTTTAAAAATTTTTAAAAAAAAAAAAAAAAATATTTCAAAAAAAAAATCTTAAAATAAAAAAAAAATAAATAAATAAAAAGATTTAAAAAAAAAATCTTTAAAATCTTCAAAAAAAAAAAAAAACTTCCGTCATTTTGGGTTTAGATTGGAGAAATCTTGGTCTTCTCCTTTCTGAGCATTGGCGCTCGCGGAAATCGCTGAGCCCGTGTTCAAATTGGAGTGCCTTTTGCTCTCTTTGATGAACCCGATATTGGCCTTTCAAAAAAAAAACTCGTCATTTTTAGATTCAGATTCGAGAAATTATTATTCATTTCATTCTGAGCACTGGCGCTCGCGGAAATCGCTGAGCCCGTGTTCAGATCGGAATACCATCTGCTCTCTTTGATGAATCCAATCTTGACCTTTCAAAACAGAGAATCTCATCTCATAGATGCGGTCTCAAAACATTTGTGTCTAGCGGTACAAGTACGCCCTTTCAGGGTCTACTGTATTGCGACCGGCACATCTGTAACTCCAAACTTTATATTCTTCTTATATCGAGCAAGCTTTGCTTCTCGATAAGTCGAATTTAAGTTCACAATTGCTTCTAGCAGTCACTAGGACGCTCATTCTGGGCTTACCATACCTGCGATCAGAACAATTATACCCTCTATGGCGTTTGGCCTTCTTCATGTTGCTTGGGTCATTTTCCTCTAGCAATTTGAAAAGACGAAACCATAAAACTTCCCATTTTTTATCATTATATTCTTGTGATTACTAATGGATGTGGTCTTGTTTCAGAAACTTTTCAAAAACTAACAATGGCAGCTTCACTAACCATTACTTTCGATGAAAGCAAGCACCAAATCATGCTTCAACAGAAGCAAACCGCGCGCACCTACAAGCGCCCCATCTGCTGCCGAAGTGTCAACTCCCTCGGCAACTCTCTGAACTCCGGGTCGACCTCGACTCCCCGGACTATCGTCTTTGGGACGCTGGGACCATTTCCACTTTCTGAGGAACAAACTGCTCCCTCTAAGAAGCAGAAACTCGCCCCTCAACGTGTCACTACCGTGACACCAAAGGTGAGCACCAGCAGGCCTGAAGCCCGTGGCACCCCCACGAAGCCTCGACCTGCAAGCAACCAGGTCTATCCCAAGACTTGGTCCCCAAGACCTTCACCAAAACAAAGAAGGTCCCAAACATCCACTAAGCCAGCATTCCTGGCCCCACTCAAGGAGAACCAGTTCTACCCTCTTGCCTACATGAAAGAGGAGAAACCCATCTCCAACCTGACTCTCAAGTCATCCCAGCATGAGCCGGCTTGTTCCTACAAGCCCAAAATCAAATCATGCATCACAAGGCCTCTACAAGCACCTGCTAAGGCCTACAAACCTGCAGTTCGACCCTTCATCTCTACAGGGGCCGAACTCCAAAAATTCAAAGCTTCGCTGCAACAGGCGAAGGACAGGGTTCGCATCCTGTCCTTGCCCAGCTGCAAAGAAGACAGGCTCGGCTGCTGCGCCAGAGGGAGCACATCCTTCATCATCAAAGCCCAGCCAGAGCTGACCGAAGCTCAAATTGCTCGTCGTATACGCCGCCGCGCGTCATACCAGCAAAAGAGACTAGAGAAGCAAAGGACCCAGCCTCCTACACTTCAAGTCTCTCCCAAATGGGTCAAAAAAGAAAGACCCAACCAAGTTGCTGCCGTCCATATGGTTGGAAAAACCAGAAGGCGCCAAAAATCAGCAACAAAAATCCATGTCCGACGTCCGACGACCCGCAGTGTCTCAAAGACAAGAAGACATTCAGAAGAATCCCCTGCTCCTTCAAGCAAAGGACGGCAGAGTGATCCTTCCTCAAGCTCTTCTTCAAAAAGAATGAGCCCCAGCTCAGTCACCAGGACAGTTTCTTCGTTCGAATCACGAAGGATGAATGTCTTGGCTACAAATTCTGAGCCACCACCCCGCAATCCACCTCCAGAAGATGCGATCACCCGCATCCAGCAGTTGGAACAGGGCCAGCAGAGGATTGAAACTCTGATGGAAAACCTTCTCCTCGCCTTCCAAAATCAGGCGAACAATGAACCTCCTCCGAATCATCAAGACGATGAGGTAAATGGAGAAGAAAATGAGTCACGCGCCCTTACCAAAAAGGACGTAGACAGTATCCTCGCCAAAGCAAAAGAAGAGGATATACTCAAGGAGCATGGGATCAAGCCACCATATCCTTTATGGATGGACTCGGTCCCGTTCCCCACCAAATTCAAGCATCCTACTCTCCAAACATATACGGGGAAAGGATCAGCCAGACAGCACGTCATCCACTTCAAGATCCTGACAGGAGCTATTGCGGATCAAGATGCACTCAAGATCCGCCTCTTTGCAAGTACCCTAAAAGGTACGGCTTTCGATTGGTACTCCACTCTGCCGGAAGACTCAATCCAAAACTGGGCCATGCTAGAGACACGCTTCCTGACTCACTTCAAAGGTGAGGATCATCCCGCTACTATGGCTCAGCTGTGCAGCCTAAAACAGGGGGAGAATGAGTCAACATATGACTTCATTCACAAGTGGAAAGCAATGGCATACAAATGCTCTGATGTATTGCCACAAGCGTCGCTAGTCGACATTTGCCGAAACAACATGAGAGCCAGAATCCACTCCATGATCATCGGCAACAAATCAAAAAACCTGGGAGAACTCCTAGAAGCTTCCATGGAAGCTGAAACGGTGATTAAAGACCTCAACAGTCAGAAATCATCAAGAAAAGAGCCAACCGCCATTGCAACCTCTAAACCAAAGAAGAAAGAGGTCCTCAATGTGCAGACCAAGTCAGCTCCTCAGCCACCAAAGAAAGCTGAAAATGACCTGAACTCTCAGATGCTTTCAAAGAACGAGTAGAGAAGAAATACCCGTTTGATGAAGACGTTGATGAAATCTTCGGGGCTCTTGTGGCAAACGGCAAGCTCACCTTGCCTGAACCAAAAAGACCGGATGATGTTGGCAAAACCAACGATCCTCGGTACTGTCCATACCACCAGATGATCTCGCATCCTCTCAATCAATGCTTCGTTGTGAGAGAGAAAATAAATGAGATGTGAAAAAACGGAGTCATCACCTTTGACAAAAACTATGGGTCTGCCTCCGTCAACATGGTGACATGTGGACAAACATCAAAATCACCAAGAAGAAGATCACTACTTCCTTCAAGGTGATAAACTCAATCCAAGCGTCCGAGGAACTGGTTCCTTACCCGACACCAGACGGACAACCGATATGGGTACATCCCGATCTCCTGGAAGATGAAAATTGGGAGGTCGTGAAAACAAAGCCTGCAGCTCAACAGCGAAGGCAGGCTAGGAAACATCTCCTCAAGCTCAAACGGCAAGAGAAGACCCAGCCAAAACTAGAGATCAAAGAAAAGGCAGAGGCTTCCTCTACCGCTTCACTGGAGGCAACAAAAACATCCCTTCCAGAGACTTCAAATGGGGTAAGGAAATTCACTCTCAGTGATTTCATGCCACCTCAATTCAAAGAAGCCATGCAGGAGGCATCATACTCTTGCAATTCGGTAGTTGGATTCTCCATTGATGGATACGAATCCAGCGACACCGATGATGGATTCGAATCCAGCTACACAGATGAGTGGGAGGAGTCCCTTGAAACAGGAGAATATCTCTCCGATGAAGAATGGGTTCCTGAGTCTCATCTTATGCCAGTAATCTAGTATAACCCCCTACAGCCACAAGGATCCTGGTCTGATGATGAAGAAGACCAAGAAGCTGTATAAGAAAATGCTGCTGACCCAGCACCTCTCATTACTCCAGTGGAAATCAACCATGTTGAGCCACAAAGAGTTAATGAAGAAGAAGATCCGGCTCCCATGCCTGATCTTGAAGAATATGCAAGGATCTTGCAGCGACTCGCTCTAGAACAAGAGCAAGACCGCGTCAACGAGCCTCCTCGCAACCCAGAGCCTGAAGTCCCTGAAGACCACCAGGTACATTCTCCCTTAACTCCTGAAAATGGAGAAAATTGCTGGATAGACGATCCTCTTACATCCGAGAATGAGTCTGACTCCGATCAGGCAACGTCTCCCTTCAGAGCTTCCTGTAATGTGATAATTCGGGATTATAGCTCTTCCGAAGCATCGTCTGATGAGAGCACTTACACTCCGGCGACGCCTAGCAATATATCTTCTGAAGCCACCTCGTCTCACGTGACTTTCACTGAGATGACACCCTCTCAGGTTTCTTCTCCTAAGACTGTGACTTCAAAGTTCACACCCTTCCCGACTGAAGAATTCCCAGCCATTGATGCTTGGGACGATGAATTAGTCAACGAAGAAGAAAGGTTGCTGGATGCTGCTCAGGACTTGTTCCCGAAAAATGCTCCGTGCAACACGATCACTGAGGATGGCAACTCTGCTGCTGATTCATCCTCAGCAAATAAAAAACGACAGCCTCTTGATCTTGAAGACAATCTTCCAAACGAAGACCCTTCTCAAGAAGCTCTCGAAGTTGGTAGAGGCACCCACTCTGGCCAGGACTACCACAAAAATTACAACCAATCTTCCTTTACATATGTAAATCCTTCGGGAAAAGATGTTGTAAGCGCCCCTAGTGGCAACAATGATGAACATGTAGGCCCTAAGGAGGCTTTCAAGTATGACTTGATTGAACTCTTCAAGCACATACCTGCACGTCTGCACATCCTAGATTTGTTGCGAATGTCTCCGCACACTCGTGATAAGCTCATCTCGGAATTACAAAAGCTGAATGAGGATGTCGACAAATATGCCCCGCAAGTCCTCCAAATTGAAATGGATTATCGGGTCAAAAACTCAGAAGCCTCCTCAAAGGGAGAAAAGAAGAAAACTGAGGGATCATGCATTGAATGCCTCTCGGTTAAAAAAGCAGCCAGTGCAACCATCGCCTTCACAAAGGACGACCTCCTACTTGGAGAAACCAGGCATAACCGACCCCTGTACTTCACAGGGTATATCAAGGAAATGCCTATGCACAGAGTTCAAATCGACCCAGGTTCTGCACTCAACCTCATCTCCACATCGGCTCTTGAAGAGTTGGGTATCCCACCCAGCAAGCTGAGCCACACATCTGTATCTATCTTTGGATACGATGGGAGTACTCAAAGGCCTATCGGCAAAATCAGGTTCAAGTTGCAGATCGGTGATCTTATCTCTGAGGTCACAGTGTATGCAATAAAAACCCCTTCATGCTACAACATCCTTCTCGGACGCCCTTGGATCCACGAGAATGGTGTTGTCCCTTCAATTCTACATCAATGCATCAAGTTTGTTGGCGACGACGGCATGATACATCGAGTCCTTGCGGACAGAAAACCCTTCAAAGGTAAAGAAGTCCACTTCGCAGACTCACAGATGTATGAAGGTGAAAAAGAAGAAGAGGAGAAGCACACAGCATCCTTTGCCGAAAATCTCCAGAAAGATAAAGGCAAAGCTCCTCAACAATCACCGGAAGAAAACAAACCATCCAGTAAATCTGAAGAGAGCATTCAAACTCCCTTCATCATCTCCCTCAAACCTTCAAAGCCTTTGGCCATCACAACTAAAGTGAAGAAGGCAAAGCAAAAGCCTGGGGGCAAATTTGTTGTCTCTTTCGTGTCTATCATGCAAGACACGGACTCGGATTCAGAGCCGGAAGACGACACATCGTTAAGCCAAGCTGACACTCAGCAAGTTTAGCCTGCTCTCACTCCAATAGAGATAACTTCTGACATAGAAGATCCTACGTCAGCTTCCTTCGTTGTTCCAGCAACTTCAGCAAAGGAAAAGCCGATCTTCTTCCATAGATCGGATGCTTCTTCATCAAACTCCATGCTTGAACCTTTCCAAAATGAAGGTATGCCTCAACTATCCTTATATAGTTCTGTGGCACAAGCTATTATGAAGAAAATGGGCTATGACGCTCAAAACCCAGTCGGTTTGGGAGAAGGACGCGGTATTCTCATGCCATTGGGGCCCGTCTTGACCAAAAACCAGCTGGAAGATTGGAGACTCTATGGCTATGTAGAAAAGTCTTCACACGGGTTAGGGTATGATCCCGACACTCCCTTGAGACAGTTGACACAAAGGCTTAAAAGTCAATATACTGACCAAGCCTCAACTTCTCAAGTCCATGAAGACATCGATCTCCCTGGATATCTCTTTAATGAGTCACCTGACAAAGATCCAGGAAGCTCATCCAATTGGCACGATTTCTCCGAAAATGAAGAGGAGTTGTCCGATGGAACAGACGTGTGGTCTTCTGACCCAGAAGAACCCTCATCTCCAAAAGAAGTAGCCTACTTTGACCCGGTTTTAACAGGCGATTGGGATCATCTCATAGCAAGCCTTGGGAAAATTACCGATCAAGAAGACCCGTGGAAAGGAACAAAACCTTGGTCTGGAAATGCCTTTGAAAACCCAGAAGGTTTCATTGAGCTGGAAGCCTCCGAAAATATTGTGGAGGAACCACCTTCGAACCTTCCAACAGAAGATCCTGTTCAAAAGATAGACTTGGGAACACCAGATAACCCACGTCCTGTATTCATAAGCAAGAATATAAAGGATGATGAGTTACCCGAGTATATCGCCTTTCTTCGTGAGTTCGTTGATTGCTTTGCATGGTCTTACGCTGAAATGCCAGGCTTAGACCCCAAAATAGTGGTTCACAAACTCAATCTTCAAGAAGACATCAAGCCTGTCAAGCAAGGCCAAAGAAGATTCCGTCCAGATGTGATGGATAAAATTGAACAAGAAGTTCAAAAACTCAAAAGCGTCGGCTTCATCCGTGAGGAACAACATCCTGAATGGTTGGCCAACATTATCCCCGTGACAAAGAAGAACGGGCAGATCAGGGTCTGTATTGACTATAGAGACCTGAATGGCGCATGCCCTAAAGATGAATTTCTGCTCCCCATACCAGAGGTAATGATCGATAATACCTGTGGATTCGAGCGAATGACATTCATGGATGGTTTCTCTGGCTACAATCAGATAAAGATGCATCCTGAAGATGAAAAACATACATCTTTTCGGACCCCATTTGGCGTGTATTGCTACACTGTCATGCCATTTGGTCTGAAAAATGCTGGTGCCACATATCAGAGGGCTATGATGAAAATATTCCAAGATATGCAGCACAAGACAGTTGAATGTTACGTTGATGACCTCGCCGTTAAAAGCAAAAGAAAAGAAGATCATCTCGAAAACCTTTGAGAAGTCTTCCTCCGGCTTCGCAAACACAAACTGCGAATGAATCCTTTGAAATGCTTCTTCGGCGTCTCGTCGGGTAAGTTCCTCGGATTCTTAGTTCGGAAAGCTGGAATAGAGCTTGACCCCATAAAAGTCAAAGCCATTCTAGAAATGCCCTCTCCAAGAACCTTGAGAGAACTCAAAGGGCTTCAAGGGAGATTGGCCTACATCAGACGGTTCATCTCCAATCTTTCGGGGAAATGCCGTCCATTCTCCCGATTGATGAAAAAAGGTGTAAACTTTGTCTGGGATGCTGACTGTGAAGCTGCTTTCCAAGACATCAAGTCATACCTGACAAAACCTCCAGTGTTAGCTGCTCCTACCACTGGAAAACCATTCATCTTGTACACAAGAGCCCTTGATCACTATTTGGGAGCTCTGCTTGCACAAGAAAATGATCAAAGAAAAGAAGCTGCTCTATATTACCTCAGCCGCATGCTAGTAGGTGCAGAGCATCGCTACTCTCCAGTCGAAAAAGAATGCCTTGCAGTGATGTTCGCCGTACAAAAGCTGCGTCACTACTTGCTTTCCAACACAGTATACCTGGTCTCGAGGGTCAACCTCTTGAAGGTCCTTGTCACAAAGGCAGGTTCTCTCAATGCTCGACTTGCAAAATGGTCCATCCTTCTGTCACAATTTGATATTAGGTATGTACCACAAAAAGCAATCAAAGGGCAAGCTCTAGCGGACTTCCTCGCAGAGCATCCATTGCCTAAAGATTCTCCGCTCAGAGATGATCTCCCAGACGAACCAGTCTACAATGTGGAGACTTTCTCACAAAGTGCCTCCTAGGACATGTACTTTGACGGTGCAACCAGGACAAATGAAAAAAGACAGCTGATCTCGGGAGTTGGCATCCTCTTTGTTAGCCCCGACAAATACATGATTCCACACGCTTTCTCGCTACTGGAACCATTCACAAACAATGCAGCTGAATATCAAGCTCTGATCTTAGGATTGGAACTCGCCATCAAATCCGGTATCACCATGCTGGAAGTCTTTGGAGACTCTCAACTGATCGTCAACCAGATGAATCAGAAATTTGAAGTCAGGAAGCCAAATTTGTTACCTTACTACAACAAGGCACAATCACTTCTGCAAAAGTTTGACATCTGTCACATCAACCACATTCGTAGAGGTGAAAACATACGTGCGGATGCCCTAGCCGGACTTGCCGCATCCATGGCAATCCAGGAAGGGGAAAACATGCAAATCACAGTGTGCGAAAGAAGAATCCTTCCTCCTCTTAACACACACCAAGCAGTGGCTGAATGCCACCAAGTGGTCGGAAGTCGGATTTCAATCCTTCAAACTTCAATTGGCGACTGGAGGGATCCATTCATTGATTACATTATGTTCGGAATCCTACCTGAAGATCCAAAAGAACGAGTAAGCACCCAAAGGCGAACCCCAAGCTTTCATTTGGATATTCCTTCAAAAATCCTTTACAGGAAATCCTTCAACGGAGTACTTCTACGCTGCTTGTCACAACAAGAGGCCAAATAAACACTCAAATAAGTTCATGCTGGTCTTTGCGGAGCTCATCAGGCTGGACCTAAGCTCTATGATCAGATAAAAAGGTTAGGATATTACTGGCCTACTATGGTAGCTGACGCAATGCAATTTGCTAAGCGCTGCCAACAATGCCAAGTTCATGGAGATTACATTCACATGCCTCCAGAATGGCTGCATCCTACAGCGATCTCATGGCCTTTCGAAGCCTGGGGTATGGACATCATAGGTCCTATTTCTCCCCCTTCGAGCAAAGGTCATCGCTTCATCTTCGCCGCTACGGATTATTTCTCCAAGTGGTCAGAAGCATTTGCGTTTAACGAAATGAAGACCTCATCAGTCCTTCAGTTCCTGCGCACCAACATCATTTGTCGTTTCGGCATACCCAAAAGATTCGTCCATGATAACGGACCACAGTTCCGGGATCATCGATTCTATAGGTTCTGCGAAAAATACAAAATCCAAAGCTGTCCTTCGACTCCATACAATCCGGCAGCAAACGGGTTAGTAGAAGCTTTCAACAAGACACTCTGCAAAATCCTCAAAAAAATGGTCTCTAGTCACAAAAGAGACTGGAGCGACAAAATGTCTGAAGCTTTGTGGGCCTACCGAACCACCGTTCGAGGACCAACCCATAGCACACCATTCTCCTTAGTCTATGGATGCAAAGCTGTCGTGCCCTTGGAAGTACAAATTCCTTCCTTGAGATCCTTACAAAATGACATGACTCAAGAAAGCAATGTCAAATTGCGACTCCATGAGCTGGACAATCTCGATGAGAGACGGCTCGAAGCTCAACAAAGCATTGAACTTTACCAAGCACGCATGGCAGGATCTTTCGATAAAAAGGTCAGGCAACGCGCCTACAAAAATAGTGACTTGGTTCTTGTGGTAAAAAGACCAATGGTCTTCGCTCACAAGTCCAAAGGCAAATTTGAGCCAAAATGGGAGGGACCCTACGTCATCGACAAGGTTTTCTCCAACGGCGCATACGCACTCCTAAACATGGAAGGTGACAGATGTATGCTGCCCATCAACGGCAAGTTCTTAAAGTGGTACTACCCTTGAAGACTTACCCAACTGGGTAAGAGCAATGCCTGTACGGCCAAAACCGGTTTCCAGGTATACGCTCGCTAAACCCACCCTTTTTTAGAATTTTCATATCAAATGTTGAAATTTCTAGAAATTTAAAACAATGCTTACTTTAATCGTTTCATTGTTCAAAAAAAAAATATATCCAAGTTTAGGAACCTTTCCCTAACTTGACCAAAATTTTCAACCCTTGAACCCAAAATTCATGGTTTGAAACAAAATCCGGATTCAGGGATTTCCACCCTAGTCCACCCTGCCTTTTACAGCCAAAATGATTTTAGGTCAAAACTTATGACCCTTGTGTCTTTAAACAAAAAAAAAATGGTTTTTTCAAAAAAAAAAAAAAAAACCGCGGGGAAGCGACGCTTAGTCGATACTCGCACAAATCGGAAGCATACGAACCACGTTCGACACTTCCAAAATTGCAGGGAAGCGACATTTCGTCGATACTTGCAAAATCTAAAACTGTGGAGACGCAACATTTCAGTTGATATCCACAACCCAAATTTCAAAGGTTCGAAAAAACCTAAAAAAAAAAATACCATGGAGACGCAACATTTCAGTTGATATCCATAACTCAAAGGTTCGAGAAAACCATAAACTTCAAAAATCGTGGGGAAACGACATCAAGTCAGTACCCGCAAAACCAAAATTTTTGAAAAGCAAGGATGCGACATTCCATCGATACTTGCACCCAAATCCGCGAGGATGCGACATTTCATCGATACTCGCAACCGAATGAGCAAGGATGCGACATTCCATCGATACTTGCAAGAACATTCAGCAGGGAGGCGACTTTTAGTCGATACTTGCATTTTTGAAAACCAAACCGGCTATAAATGCCATCAAAACAGGCTATAAATGCCACAAACCGGCTATCAATGCCACCAAAACAAAACAGGCTATCAATGCCACAAACAAAAACTTGGATTTCTAAAAAAAAAAAACCGGCTATCAATGCCACCAAAACTAAACAGGCTATCAATGCCACCAAAAACCGGCTATAGATGCCACAAAACAAACCGGCTATCAATGCCACCAAAACTGGCTATAGATGCCATAAAAAAAAAACTCGGCTATCAATGCCACAAGAAAAGCTGGCTCTCATGCCAAAATTGGCTTCCATGCCACAAACAAAAACCTGGCTTCCATGCCAAAACAATCATTTGACAAAAGATTTTCACAAAATGACAACCTTTTGATCAAATCCCATTTAGCAATTACTTTTATCACAAAAAGATTCAAGTGAGCTTAGGGATAACAAAACAAAAAAAGAAGAGCATCCCATTTAGTAATTACTTTTATCACAAAAAGATTCAAGTGAGCGTAGGGATAACAAAAAAAGAGTACCAAAAAAAAATATACATGTGGTACCAAAAAAAAGAAAGTGTTCACAAGCACTACAAAAAAAATAAGTACCAAAAAAATACAAGTGGTACCAAAAAAGAGAGAAGGATGGTTTCTGTTAAAAAAAAATACAGGAGCTCAATCAAAAATGGTCTCCAGCCAAGAGTTCAACTCCTCAAGCAAAATTTTAGCCTCAGCCGTCAAGGATTCCAAGGCACGCTTCTTCAGGAATTTGCCATGAGATGCTGGAGTGGGCTGTACCCCTTCTTTCGCACCAGGAAGCTTATCTCGAGCAGTTCGCCATTGCTTGTTCTCATCAGACTTCCTTTTAAGAACCCGATCGGCATCTGCAACCCGGTGAATCAGAGCAGTCTCCCTTTCACGAGCCTCTGTTATTGCAGTCCACTTGGCAGCGACTTGTGCCTGCAGATGCTCAAGACGTCTCCTGGCCTCATCGACCTCCCTATCAAGGATGTTCAGGTCATGTGTCAGCCCAATGATGTTTAGCTCTTCTAAGTTCTTCTCTCGGACTACCTGCTTCCTGCTTTCTGTAGCCTCATCCAAGTTAGACTTAGCCTTATCAGCAGGGTCCAGGAACATCTCCTTGAAGAACTGATCATCGGGAAAACCAATGGTCTCAAACCACCTGTCACCCAGCTCAATGATCCTATCAACGATCGCCCTGGCACTTGTGACATCTAGACCAGCCTCTTCAGCATCACCGAGAATCTCACGCACATGCTGGATCATCCCAAATCCGGCATCAAAGTGCCCAGAAAGCAGAGTCTCAATCCAAGAACTCAGAACTCGCACCACCACCTTCTTCGCAAAAAGAAGAGATGGCCTAGCTGAAGATTCGCCCAACTCCGTTGGTCGGCCGCTCATATCATCATCTGTTGGAAGAGTAACAAAAGAACTCTTTCCAGTTGAAGCTGCTCCTGCTCGGGAAGGAATCTCAGCACGAGGTATCTCCTCAACATTGTCAGAACTGGTCTCAGGAGTCTCTACCTCTGGATCAACCTCTGGCATCCCTTGCTCTGGTTCTGAAGGAAGCGATGGACCCTCCTCTGTCACTTCAAAACCTGCCA
Organism: Litsea cubeba; assembly: GCA_012931725.1. Classification (NCBI taxonomy): domain Eukaryota; kingdom Viridiplantae; phylum Streptophyta; class Magnoliopsida; order Laurales; family Lauraceae; genus Litsea; species Litsea cubeba. The sequence continues at coordinate 94,251,692 of CM022946.1, read as the reverse complement.
AAGAAACACAAAAAGGTATGAATATGATCCTGTTTGAAAATCATTATCAGGGTTATAACTACAAAATACCTTCTTCGACGACTGCCGGAACACTTTCCTCCTCCATGATCTCATTGGAAGCATCATCAACATTTGCGTCCATCGAGGGTTCAAAGTCATCGAAATCCTGTGGCAAGTCAGCTGGCAAGAAATGTGTTAGCAAACCGAGTCACAGATAAAAAAAAAAGGGAAGTCGTACCAATTGGAGATTCTGGATTCACTCCAGAGTCCCTCGGTTCTTCTTCAGGTGCCTCGACAGGATCCGTCACCACCTCATCGACTGGAACCTCAGGCATCGCCAAGTCTTCCTCTGCTAAAAAAAAAAAAAAAGAAAAGCAGAAACAAGAAGCAAATCAGAACATGGAAAAATCCCATGAAAAGAAATGGAAAGAGAAAAAGGAAGAATCATACCTTCACCGACGGTCTCTTCTTCTCGGCTTCTCTTCTCTGGAGGCTCGTCAGCATCCACTGGCACATCCTCATTGATAGAAGAGGAACTTCCAAGTCAGGAGAGTCCTCATGCTGCCCCTTGCTGCGATGATGACTCCTCCTCCTCTTACTCCTGCGGGCTCGCTTCCTAGAGGAACCTGCCCCGCTGTCAGAGTCAGGTTTCCCACTTGACTCCTCACTGGATGGTCTACTCTTGCCAGTAGACTCCACGAAAGCTTGCCTCTGTGCTGCTTGCATCCAAGCACCAAGTTCGGCTTCCTCCTGTTCTAGCTGCTCTAAAGCCTCATCAGGTATTTCTCGAACAGCTTCAGAACCAATGACGCCATGGTCACCGAGAAAGCCTATCTTGTGCTTCTCTCCAGAAAGGAAGGCCCAAACTTCCTCTCGCCGGACGCCATCCGACTTTCCAAGGCCCTTTCCAGATGCCAGCTTCACATCAAGCTCCTTCTTGGAAAGCCCCCGATATGCCGAAAAGCTCTCCGCGAACCACTTCGCAAAGCCGGCAGTCCGGGAAGTCAGCAACACAGAATAAGAAATCATGGCTGTAGTGTCTTCAACACTATAGAAAGCCCATGCATTTCTCCCATCCTGTAAGCCTCCAAAGCGCTTCACCATGCTTGAAGGCACTCCAACAACGCCTTGAGAAAAGCCCAGCTGCAAAGCAAAGTGAGAGGGTACATACGGCTGGATGTCGACGAAAAGATGTCTATGGTACACCATCGTGCCGACACGTATGCTGAAAAGCCACTCTCTCTCTGCATTCGTCAAGGAATAATGCCTTCCCGACCCCGCCTTGGTAGAGTCTCGGGAGGCACCAAAATCAAAAGCCTTCTTCCGCAACTCCGGAGAAAGCTTCACTGAAGACTGCCCCATCTCGACGTCCCTGAACCGTCGTATCCTCATGCGGGCAAACAAAAGTGATTCGGACACGGCTTTGCCCTTAGCCAGTCGAATCATCAGAGGATCATCATCCTGGGCAGCACCCAGCCGGTGGAAGCCAGGACAGTGGTATACATACCACGAATAAAAGATGTGGGCTGAAAATACCCTATTCATGGGAAGCCCAAGCCGAACCAAAAAAGCAGCAGCCTGTAGTTCGGTACACAGGTAGGAGTAAAGAGCTGGCACCAAAGCAAGCTGCTCTCCAAACGCCATCTGACAAGCCGGAAAAATACAATGCGGCCTGATGTGCGTTCCATCTCCTCCAGCAAAAATAGCCTCACCAAGCCAATAAGTGAGGTAAACAGCGAGATCTCTCCGCAGTGCAATGTCAGGACATATGGCGTTTGTACTGGCACAGAAATCTCTCAACTCTTCTTGCATGGCCAAGATCTTCTTTGAACTTGGATCCTGAGCTCCGGCTTCTTGGGTCATGCTATCAGAAGACTCCCTGCTATCAAAAAAGTTGGGGAATGAAGAGCTAGAACTCTTCCAACTACTGGATCTAACTTTCAAACCCTCCTTCTCCTTCAAAAAATCATAGAAGGGGACGAGCTGAAAGTACAGAAGCCTGAACTCCTCAGACTGCCCCTCGAGGACGCTGTCAATCGGCATAAACTCCTCATAGAGTTTGCCGAGGATGGGCAATCCAGTAATGACGCTCAGCTCCTTCAAAAAAAAACCAATCTCACCATTCGTCACAACGAAGGTATTGGTTTGTGGGAGGAATGATTCCAGCATAGCCATGAAGGCCTCGTCGGAAAAGATCACGGTCTCCCTAAAGGCGCGGACCGCATCAAAAATCCCGGCTTCCTTCAAAACGGCGCCACCAATCAACAAGACGCGATCAGTCCACGACTTCCACTCGGAGTCAGCATTGAAACGGCCACGAAGTCAAAAAGGCCTGATCCAATTGCTGCCGTCACCGCTGAAAATACCAAGGCCCACCGGTCTCAAATCGACCGACGGATAATTAGAGCCCTGGTAGCCGCTGGATGGCATCAACAGGTCCATGTCAACAGGCATGGAGGATCTTCCCTCTTAGAGCACGTGGGGGCAAGGCTCAGAATCGAGACGGTGCGATCAAACGTCGACCGGGTAACAACAGTCTTCTTCTCACCATCTGCTGTGAAAGAAAACTGAAAACACCTCCTCTGGTATGTCATGTCATCAGGGACTGCGTCACCAAAGAAGAAGGTAGGCTTGGGCAAAACGCTCTGATCTTCCATCACCCATGGACGACTGCTTACCATGATCTTATAGAATTCCTCTCCCTTGAGAGCGATCAGTCGCTGCCTCATCTCGTCTCTGTTGAGGGAGTCGCATTCTTCCAGATTTCTCTCAACATACTGGACCTTCTCAAAGGCCTGCTGAACGGCCGGATTAGATCTAGAAGATCTAGAAGATCTGAAAAGGAGCTCCTGGCGGCGAAAGCATCGGAGACACCAAATCTTCGATCGGAGCCGATGGATGGTCTCAAAATCTTTCCAAAAGGCTCCACGTCAAGTTCCGAATCAAACCGACAACGTTTGACCCTACATCAACCCTCGAACAACTAAATCAAGCCTCTCGGTGGTGAGAACCACCGAGGCCATCACTCATCAGATAGAGCACATGGACGGCTTCAAAATGCTTACAAAGGGCTACACGTCAAATTTCAGGTCATTTCGACAACATTTGACCATATTTTGACGCTCGGAAGCCAAATCAGGCCTCTCGGCGGCGAAGCTCTCCGGGACCATGGTTTCCAAGACAGAGCTTATGGATCATCTTAAAATGACTCCAATAGGTTCCCTGTCAAATTTCAAGTCAATCGGACATCGGTTGACCGCACATCAAACCGCGACGTCTTCATCGAGACAAAAGCAAGTCTATGGGTGATAAGACCCCAAATGGATTCAAAACTCAAAAAAAAGCCTATGGTTGGTCTTATTTATTGCTCAGGAGGCTTCACACCAAATTTCAGGTCATTCCGACTTCGTTTGACCCAGTTTCAGCTTCTGACGGAAAGTCGGCAGCTCTGCGCGACAAAGTCTTCGGCTTTCTCAGAAAATTTGAGACTTTGCAAAATAAAATGCAAGGATTCTCATCATATTTTCTATAGGAGAATCAGGCAAAAAATGATAAAAATGTCAAGGAAAAATACAGAAGAAAAAAGAATCGAAAAACAGCAAAAACGGACACAAAACGGGACAAAAAGGGGGAAAACCCCCCCAGGGTCGCAGACCTCTGCGACCCTGGAGCCCCGGGGTCGCCGGGAAAGCCCCGGAAACCCCAGTTTTCGCCGTTTTTTCACGACTCGAAGCGCCCAGCCTCTGGTATTTTCCAAAATTCATACTTTTGAGACACCAAATCCTCTGACATCCGTCCAAAACACGGGTCAATCATCAAGAGTATCGAAAACAATATTGATCGCCACCCGGTCAACCAAAAAAAGTGTGCTTTCTACCCGACCGATCGAGAAATCGACAGGACAGATGGCACCGACCTGCTGTTGGCAACAAACACCTAAAATTACATGGTCATCCGATGTCGATCTACATGAAGATCCATCGGTGATCATCGCCAGAAGAATCCCAAGAGACACGGCACGGCCCGCGACTGTTCAGATGCTCGGCGACCACTTAATGCGATTAATTGACTAGCTTTATTACAGTCATTAATCCATTTCTTTGGACGGACCAATCAGAAGCAAGCATCCAGGAGTTACAAGTCAAGAGATTCATGGCATTTAACCCATGAAACTCCTCCCATCATGGCGATTAAAGGCGATTAAATGCTTTCAATCTCCTTCGGCCAATCAAAAGCCAAGAAAAAGGAGTTACAAAATAAAGAATTCAATTTTGTAACTCCTCCCTTTATGTAGCTTTATGACAATCAAGGCTCATAAACCCTCCTAAATGGCTACCTAAAAAGCCTATAAATAGGAGAGCTCTCCAAGAAGAAAGGACAGCAGACACATAGACAATAGACTGCAGAAAATCCGGAAACTCAGACAAAAAGAGGCATCAGAAATCTAAGAGAGAAAACTCTACGGAAATCCTACACCGACCACCGCTACAAGGTGACAAAAGTCCCTTGGGGGGTACCCCCCCTAAGGTCCTTGCCTTCTCCTTCTGCCGCCAATGGCTTAGACACGGCTTTTCAAGCCCGTCTACTCGGCTTTTTATTGGACATAGGACCTTCTTTTGGTCTTTGTTCTCTAAAAACCTGAGGTTATAGCCAAGCCAAGCGAATCAATAGCATCCTCTGTTCTCATCTGCATGGATGATGGCGAAGCCCACATATGGTTTGCGACCGTCAATCTAAACGGGTCCCCCACAATCTCCTGAGAAGTTAGATCCTCCTTTTCTTGCTTTTCATTGTAGTTTGTATTTTTTCAAAAGAGACAAAAATCACAACTCTTGTCTTTCATTATTGATAAGGATTGTAAATCGGCTATAAACGCCAAAATCGGCTATAAATGCCAAAAAAATCGCCTTTCACGGCAAACCAAGAAAATGTCTCTTTTCTTAAATATATGTGCAATGGAAAACTTGAAAGAAGTTGATTTCCTTTTTACTTGCGAAGGTTGATCTCCGGATCACCACTTGCAATTCCAAGTAAAATAGAAAATCTGGCACACCCACACAAAAAAAAGAAATGTTGATGCACGCCCTTGCCCCCCGGTTACGAAAGGGTCGGACCCGACGGACTCCCACGTCCGCCGACCTCGGTAGAACCGAGCAGGAGCGCGGTCCATCAGCAACTATAGTGGCTTTCACATTATTGTTTTTTCAAATGCCATAACAGCACTATTTTAGTGTATTTTTTTTTCAATACGGTCCCCAACAATAGGCAGCCATTTCCAATGCCCGAATTAATTCACCGATTTGTGAATAAATCCACTCAGTTGAACAAGGACACTATGATTGAGGGTTGGTTTTCCATCATATTTTTACTGAAGTTATCACAAGCACGGAAATCATAACTTCACATTTTAAATTTTCTATATAATATGTGTCAAGTGAGGGATCAATAATTCAATAATTTCTCAAAAACTCTTTCCTAAAACAAGATAATGAACCCTTTTTCTCCTTTTGCTCTCATAATGAAAGTTCCAAAATGCAAGGTATCTTCGTTTCATAAAAATCCTTTTAGAAATCCCTCGAAAAACTAACAAAAATAGGATTTGTTTTTCAAGAAAAAGAACTGCATGTAGAAGATAATAGGCCTTTAAGATAGGCCCTGGCCCATCCAGGCCCATGTATAATCCCTCTCGTGGGATATTGTTTAGATTGTATCAATTAGCTTTTTTCTCTCCCTGTATAGCTGATTTCTTTCCTCTTCTTTCTTTGTATAGATTAGGAGATATTCTTTTATTATTCTAATTTGTATACTTAGCATGTTTAGAGCCTTAATTAAGGCACAATCTAATTATAAATACAAACAGTCGATCCTCCATTGAGGTACAACCTTCTCCCTCAGTTTCACTTCTTCTTCCTCTCCTTTCTTCTCCTTACTTACATTTTATTTCATGGTATCAGAGCTCTGTGGGATCTCTCCATCTCTCATTTGCACTCCTTTCTCAAGGATCTAGAAAGAGAATCATTCATTGTGTCGTCATTAATCACTGCATCGATAGCTTGCAGCGTGGAGATCAAGGTGGGCCATCATCAGATCATCCAGATAACACAGACAACCACCACCATAGGTCGTCCATATTTTCTAGGAATTCTGGTTATTTTTTCAGAAATTTTCTCACAGCTGAGATAGGCCATCTACTCCTTATGATTTCCTAGTTTTTCCAGATAATTTTCATCAGATCCGTCCCGTCTTGCGGATTTTCATTACATTAGTATGCAACTTGATCTGAAAGTCACTCAGAAGTATCACTCAGAGGACTGTGTTCCCTGATCAAAGATTTGATCACTCTGTGGGCCCCACGTGTTCACTCCAGAAGCCAAAAAAGGGGTCGTCAGCCTGTTTTACACCCTTTTTTTTCTGTTTTGGGTTCTTCTGCTCCAACAACAGATCTGAACCATATTTCAGACTTATTTGGCTGTTTATTTTCATCTGATTACTGTCCCATCCTCCATATTTCTCTCTCTTGGCGTGGTTAAGTGCAGAATTGTTTCTTTCTGCGTGGTTGAGTGTAGAACAGCAATACTCCTTGCTGACTTTCTGGTTTATCTTTTCCTGTGACACATTCTCCTGCTTTTGTGATCATGGAAAAATATGATGTTATCCCTATTAAGTTTAATGGGCAAAATTATATGGCCTGGTCCTTCCATTTGAAGAACTTTGTCGAAGGACAAGGGCTCTTTGCTTATCTTGATGGAATAGTAACTAAGCCTCCTACTTCAAGTACCGCAGACTCCAAAGCTAATAGCCACCTGGTCCAAGGAAAATGCTAAAGTGATTACTTAGATACTCAACTCTACTGATTCCTCCTTGGCCGTGGCTCTTCAAGCCAATACTACAGCTGCAGATATGTGGGCTCACCTTAAGAAGATCTACCATCAAACCAACAAAGCCCGAAAATTTCACTTGGATAGTGAAATCGTAAAATTTACTCAAGGGGATAGATCGGTGCAGGAATACTTTAATGGCTTCCTCACCTTATGGACTGAACGAGATTCCATGTTGATTCAGACAGTCTCTACTGGTTTTATCTCCGAGGCTCTTAAACTTCAAGAGGAAACTCACATTAGCCAATTCCTTATGAATCCACGGCCAGAATTTGAATCGGTTCGGTCTGCCCTCATGAACCGAGAATAGACTGCTAATCTTGATACCTGCTTTCAAGAAGTACTACGCGAAGAACTTCGTCTCACCTCCCAGCGGACTATTCTTGAAGAACTGAAGGCTCTCCTTGCACCTCTTCCGGCTGACTCTGCTCTTCTAGCGACCCCCAATCCAAAGCTCACTCAATGCTATGAATGCAAAGGATTTGGTCATATTGCCAAGAATTGCTGCAAGAAGTTGGTTTGCCGCTACTGCAAGAGGTCTTGTCATCTTATTGATGACTGCCGTAGCCTCCAGCGACGGAATGAGGGGCAGCCTAAGAAGCCTCCCTCCAATCTGCCAAAACAGAATATTCCTTCAGCATTCCAGGCTCAAGCACCATCATCTGATGCAGGCAGCACTTCATCTGGGGCCGTATCCATGACTCCTACTCAAATTCAAGAACTGATCCGGAGCACGGTTACTTCTGTATATGCATCTATGGGCATCTCTGGTGGTCGGTATCAAACTCATTTTCATAAAGCATCTCCTGCTGTTCATTCCTCTGCTTATCTTTCTTCTCCTATTACCTCTTCCACATGGTTTTTAGATTCAGGAGCCTCCAATCACATGACATCTGTAGAACATAACTTTACAGATTCTCACCCTTATCTTGGAAAAGAGAAAATAACCACTGCTAATGGTGATCAACTACTCATTTCGGGAGTTGGTACCATTATAATGAACACAAAGGTTTTTTGTGTTATGATCAATTGGAAAAACGCATGCGCATCTCTCGTAATGTTATTTTCTTGGAACATATTCCCTTCTTTTCTTTACATTTGGATAGTCATCCTATTGCTATCTCCTATCTACCACAATTCTCAGAGTCTACTTCTCCATCACCTCTTCCCAAAGCCTATGTCCGGCGGAACAAGGTCTCTCCTCTGGCGACTCCCTCTCCTGATCCTCTCCCAGCGCCGCCTACTGAGTCTTTAGATAATGATACTTCTTCTGATAGCACCATTTCTCTGCGACGCTCTAGTCATCCTTCTGTTGCCCCTAACCGCTATGGATTTCCTGCTCTTCTTACTTCCTTGGATAGTACTCCTATACCCACCTCATATTCGCAGGCCTCAAAGATTGCTTACTGGCAGGATGCTATGACTGAGGAGTTGGTTGCTCTTGAAGCAAACCAAACATGGGAATTGGTACCGGCCCCGGATGGAGCCTCTGTGATTGGCAGCAAATGGATATACTCCATCAAAGTACATGCTGATGGGAATCTTGATCGCTACAAAGCCAGATTGGTTGCACAGGGTTATAAGCAGGAATATGGAATTGACTATGAGGAAACATTTGCACCAGTGGTGAAAATGACCACCGTTCGTACTCTTTTTTGTGTCGCGGCAGCACGCAATTGGCCTCTATGGCAAATGGACGCTAAGAATGCTTTTCTACATGGGGACTTGAGAGAGACTGTTTATTTAAAACCTCCTCCAGGTTATGGTTGTCCTCCAAAGCATGTGTGCAAATTGAAAATAGCTCTTTATGGACTTAAACAACCTCCTAGGGCTTGGTTCGATAAGTTCCGGGCAGCAATCCTTCAGGCCAGATTTCGTCAAAGTCACTCTGATAGTTCCCTCTTTCTGTGATGGACATCGAAGGGCTACACATTCCTCTTAGTCTATGTTGATGATTGATGGACCGCGCTCCTGCTCGGTTCCTACCGAGGTCGGCGGACGTGGGAGTCCGTTTGGTTCCGACCCTTTCGTAACCAGGGGGCAGGGGCGTGCATCAACATTTCTTTTTTTGTGTGGGTGTGCCAGATTTTCTATTTTACTTGGAATTGCAAGTGGTGATCCGGAGATCAACCTTCGCAAGTAAAAAGGAAATCAACTTCTTTCAAGTTTTCCATTACACATATATTTAAGAAAAGAGACATTTTTCTTGGTTTGCCGTGAAAGGCGATTTTTTTGGCATTTATAGCCGATTTTGGCGTTTATAGCCGATTTTTGGCGTTTATAGCCGATTTTGGCGTTTATAGCCGATTTACAATCCTTATCAATAATGAAAGACAAGAGTTGTGATTTTTGTCTCTTTTGAAAAAATACAAACTACAATGAAAAGCAAGAAAAGGAGGATCTAACTTCTCAGGAGATTGTGGGGGACCCGTTTAGATTGACGGTCGCAAGCCATATGTGGGCTTCGCCATCATCCATGCAGATGAGAATAGAGGATGCTATTGATTCGCTTGGCTTGGCTATAACCTCAGGTTTTTAGAGGACAAAGACCAAAAGAAGGTCCTATGTCCAATGAAAAACCGAGTAGATGGGCTTGAAAAGCCATGTCTAAGCCATTGGCGGCAGCAGGAGAAGGCAAGGACCTTGGGGGGGGGGGGAGTACCCCCCAAGGGACTTTTGTCACCTTGTTGCGGTGGCCGGTGTAGAACTTCCGCAGAGTTTTCTCTCTTTTCCTTCTCTGAATTTCTGTGTTTCTGTCTGTCTGTGTGTTTGTGCTTTTTTCTGATGATCCTTTCTTCTTGGAGAGCTCTCCTATTTATAGGCTTTTAGGTGGCCATTTTAGGAGGGTTTATGAGCTTTAATTGTCATAAAGCTACATAAAGGGAGGAGTTACAAGATTGAATTCTTTATTTTGTAACTCCTTTTTCTTGGCTTCTGATTGGCCGGAGGAGATTGAGGGCATTTAATCGCCATGATGGGAGGAGTTTCATGGGTTAAATGCCATGAATCTCTTGACTTGTAACTCCCGATGCTTGCTTCTGATTGGTCCGTCCAAAGAAATGGATTAATGAATGTAATAAAGCTAGTCAATTAATCACATTAAGTGGTCACCGAGCAGCTGAAGAGTCGCGGGCCGTGCCGCATCTTGTGGGATTCTTCTGGTGATGATCATCGATGGATCTTCATGTAGATCGACATCAGATGACCATGTAATTTCAGGTGTTTGTTGCCAACAGCGGGTCGGTGCCATCTGTCCTGTCGATTTCTCGATCGGTCGGGTAGAAAGCACACTTTTTTTGGTTGACCGGGTGGCGATCAATATTGTTTTCGATACTCTTGATGATTAACCCGTGTTTTGGACGGATGTCAGAGGATTTGGTGTCTCAAAAGCATGAATTTTGGAAAGTACCAGAGGCTGGGCGCTTCAAATTGCGAAAAAACGGCGAAAACCGGGGTTTCCGGGGCCTTCCCGGCGACCCCGGCCTCCAAGGTCGTCGGCGACCCTAGGGGGGTTTTCCCCCCTTTTTGTCCTGTTTTGTGTCCGTTTTTGCTGTTTTTCGATTCTTTTTTCTCCTGTACTTTTCCTTGACATTTTGACCATTTATTGGCCTGATTTCTTTGTAGGAAACCTGATGAGAATCCTTGCATTTTATTTTGCAAAGTTTCCAATTTCCTGAGAAAGCCGAAGACTTTGTCGCGCAGAGCTGCCGATTTTCCGTCAGAAGCTGAAACTGGGTCAAACGATGTCGGAATGACCTGAAATTTGGTGTGAATCCTCCTGAGCAATAAATAAGACCAACCATAGGCTTTTGTTTGAGTTTTGAAGCCGTTTGGGGTCCTATCACCAGTAGACTTGCTTTTGTCGCGATGAAGATGTCGCGGTTTGATGTGCGGTCAACCGATGTCCGATTGAATTGAAATTTGACAGGGAACCTATTGGAGTCATTTTAAGATGATCCATAGGCTCTGTCTTGGAAACCATGGTCCCAGAGAGCTTTGCCACCGAGAGGCCTGATTTGGCTTCCGAGCGTCAAACTATGGTCAAATGTTGTGAAAATGACCTGAAATTTGACGTGTAGCCCTTTATAAGCATTTTGAAGCCGTCCATGTGCTCTATCTGATGAGGAATGGCCTCGGTGGTTCTCGCCGCCGAGAGGCTTGATTTAGCTGTTCGAGGGTTGATGTAGGGTCAAACGTTGTCGGTTTGACTCGGAACTTGACGTGGAGCCTTTTGGATGTATTTTGAGACCATCATCGGCTCTGATCGAAGATTTGGTGTCTCCAATGCTTTTGCCGTCGAGAGCTCCTTTTCGGCTGTCGGAGAAGCGAAGTTAGGCCAAATGATTTTGAAATGGCCCGAAACTTCTTGTGTACTCCTCTTTTGGTTGTCTTGAAGGATCTTGCAGTTTTTGTTTGATTCTGACAAGATTTAATTTTTGGAAGTAGCATTGCCTATTTATGGCAGGTTGCGACTTCATGTAGCTCTTTGGATCTTGAAGAGGCAAAGTGACATTTTTGGTGTCAACAAATGCCCCCTCGAGGTACAGCGACGAGTTGCTTAACTTTTGTAGTCGATGTGCCTCGAAGAGATTTTGAAGGAGAGCCTGTGACTTGACCAAGAGTCTTTGAGCAGTTTTTCTTTTTGGTATTTGTAGCCTTTTGAGCTTCCAGGGGAATTTTATGGTAGTGAAAGGGATCACGTACCATCTCCAGGCAAAGTTTTGAAGATGACATCAGGGATGTGGATTTGGGCTTTGACCTTGTGACCTAACAGGCTATATGTGGCAGGTTAGGGGATCAGGTTTGGTTTTGATCGTGTGACCCAACAAGCTGTATGTGGAATGTTGGGGGATCAATTTTGGTTTTGATCTTGTGACCTAACAGGCTGTATGTGGCAAGTTAGGGGATCAGGTTTTGGTTTTTGGTTTTAGTCTTGTGACCTAACAGGCTGTATGTGGCAAGTTAGGGGATCAGGTTTTGGTTTTTGGTTTTAGTCTTGTGACCTAACAGGCTGTATGTGGCAAGTTAGGGGACCAGGATTTGGTTTGATTTTTGTGGAATGTCAATTTCAAGATTTTGGCTCAATTTGGTATATGAGGCTGGATGGTTTGATTTTTGGAAGCTCATGGGGCTTGGAATTTTCTTTTGTATGGTCCAATCAACTCAAAAGAGGCATGGAACCATTTTTGTATGCTCTTGGTAAGAGGGATTTCTCTTTGACTAAAAGCCCAAATTGTTTTTTTTTTTTAAGTGCCTAGGTGGTCAAACCTGGCTCATATGGGCTAACCCATGGGACCTTAAGCTTTTGAAATGGCTTAGATCTCATATGGTGTCATTTTTGTAAAGAATATCCAAAATATCTCATTTGGATAGAGAATATCTAAGAATATCTTTACTTGGAGAGAATCTCTCATATTCCCTTTATTTTGGGATAGGATATCTCAAGATATCTTTCTTTTGGGAAAGAATCCTTCATCGATCTTATCTATTAGGAGAAAATCTCTCATTGATTTCTTTTTGGGATAGAATCCCTCAAGATATCTTTCTTTTGAGAAAGAATCTTTCTAATCTCTTTCTTTTGGTAAGGTTACTAATTAGTAACACTTACCTCTTTCTTGTTTCCTTCTTTGGTTTGCTCTCTTCTATAAAAGCAAGGAGGAGGTTGGATCTCTTGCTCTTATTACTTTCTTTTGCAATAATCTCAAGAGAGCTTCAAGACCAAGAGTTCTTTTTCTTCAAGATCTTCAAGACTTTTCTTCTTCTTCTCCATCAATGGCTTCAGGTAAGTTCCCTTTTTCAAGAAAACTCCATTGTAGGAAAAAAAGTTCTTTCTTTTCTCTTTTTTTTTTTGTTTCTTTCTTTTTTTTCTTTTCTTTTTTTTCACGTGTTTGCTTCTTTTTTTTTCACACGTTTTTTCTTTTCTTTTCTTCTTTCTTTTTTTTTCATGTTTTTTTTTTTGTGGGCCGTACGGACAGATCCGTACAGATCTGGCCGTACGGCCACGTGGCCAGTGGGCCAGCCCCTTTTTTTTCTCTTCTTTTTTTTTTGTTTTCTTTCCCTCCCTTTTTTTTTTTGAGAGAGTTTCTTTTCCCTCTTTTTTTTTCTTTTTTTTTTTCCTTTTTCTTTTGAGAAAGTTTCTTTTCTTCTTTTTTTTTTTTTTTTTTTTTTTGCTCATCATGATAATGCATTTTTTTTTTTTTTGCAAACCTAGATGTTCATGCATGCATTTAATTGTAAATTAAATTTGTAGCATGATGTGATAGCATACCTGAAAGTTTTCGCAATTTTGGGAATTTGGGGCTCGCAGCGATGTTGAGCCCTTCCTGATTTTGCGGAGACTTTGAGGTTTCGAAAGTTTGGAATTTCGGAGCTCGCAGCGATGTTGAGCCCATCTTCAAGCTTTCTATTTCTTTCGGGATAGTTCCTTTTCTTCGGAATTGCCCCGTCATCATGTCAAAATTTCGCCAGATTTTTTTTAGCGAGATTCTGTCATTTTGATGTTTGATCTTTTTCTTTTCCATCCTTTTCAGGTGGTTCCTCCAGAACGAACAAGGGTAAAGAGCCTGCTACAAGCGTACCTCGTCGATCTTCTAGATCTTCTAATCCGGCCGTTCAGCAGGTTTTTGAGAAGGTCCAGTATGTTGAGAGAAATCTGGAAGAGTGCGACTCCCTCAACAGAGATGAGATGAGGCAGCGACTGATCACTCTCAAGGGAGAGGAATTCTATAAGATCATGGTAAGCAGTCGTCCATGGGTGATGGAAGATCAGAGCGTTTTGCCCAAGCCTACCTTCTTCTTTGGTGATGCAGTCCCTGATGACATGACATACCAGAGGAGATGTTTTCAGTTTTCTTTCACAGCAGATGGTGAGAAGAAGACTGTTGCTACCCGGTCGACGTTTGATCGCACCGTCTCGATCATGAGCCTTGCCCCCACGTGCTCTAAGAGGGAAGATCCTCCAAGCTGGGTGAGAAGGACAAATGTAATCAAGACCGGGGTTTTTGTTGGCGGTTCTCCTGGATATACGGAGAGGTCGCCTGTTGACATGGACCTTTTGATGCCATCCAGCGGCTACCAGGGCTCTGATTATCCGTCGGTCGGTTTGAGACCGGTGGGCCTTGGTATTTTCAGCGGTGACGGTAGCAATTGGATCAAGCCTTTTCGACTTCGTGGCCGTTTCAATGCTGACTCTGAGTGGAAGTCGTGGACTGATTGGTGGCGCCGTTTTGAAGGAAGCCGGGATTTTTGATGCGATCCGCGCCTTTAGGGAGACCGTGATCTTTTCCGACGAAGCCTTCATGGCTATGCTGGAATCATTCCTCCCACAAACCAATACCTTCGTTGTGACGAATGGTGAGATTGGTTTTTCTTTGAAGGAGCTGAGCGCCATTACTGGATTGCCCATCCTTGGCAAACTCTATGAGGAGTTTATGCCGATTGACAGCATCCTCGAGGGGCAGTCTGAGGAGTTCAGGCTTCTGTACTTTCAGCTCGTCGCCTTCTATGATTTTTTGAAGGAGAAGGAGGGTTTGAAAGTTAGATCCAGCAGTTGGAAGAGTTTTAGCTCTTCATTCCCCAACTTTTTTGATAGCATGGAGTCTTCTGATAGCGTGACCCAGGAAGCCGGAGCTCAGGATCCGAGTTCAAAGAAGATCTTGGCCATGCAAGAAGAGTTGAGAGATTTCTGTGCGAGTACAAACGCCATATGTCCTGACATTGCACTGCGGAGAGATCTAGCTGTTTACCTCACTTATTGGCTTGGTGAGGCTATTTTTGCTGGAGGAGATGGAACGCACATCAGGCCGCATTGTATTTTTCCGGCTTGTCAGATGGCGTTTGGAGAGCAGCTTGCTTTGGTGCCAGCTCTTTACTCCTACCTGTGTACCGAACTGCAGGCTGCTGCTTTTTTGGTTCGGCTTGGGCTTCCTATGAATAGGGTATTTTCAGCCCATATCTTTTATTCGTGGTATGTATACCACTGTCCTGGCTTCCACCGGCTGGGTGCTGCACAGGATGATGATCCTTTGATGATTCGACTGGCTAAGGGCAAAGCCGTGTCCGAATCACTTTTGTTTGCCCGCATGAGGATCCGACGGTTCAGGGACGTCGAGATGGGGCAGTCTTCAGTGAAGCTTTCTCCGGAGTTGCGGAAGAAGGCTTTTGATTTTGGTGCCTCCCGAGACTCTACCGGGGCGGGGTGGTCGGGAAGGCATTATTCCTTGACGAATGCAGAGAGAGAGTGGCTTTTCAGCATATGTGTCGGCACGATGGTGTACCGTAGACATCTTTTCGTCGACATCCAGCCGTATGTACCCTCTCGCTTTGCTTTGCAGCTGGGCTTTTCTCAAGGCGTTGTTGGAGCGCCTTCAAGCATGGTGAAGCGCTTTGGAGGCTTACAGGGCGGGAGAAATGCATGGGCTTTCTATAGTGCTGAAGACACTACAGCCATGATTTCTTATCCTGTGTTGCTGACTTCCCGGACTGCCGGCTTTGCGAAGTGGTTCGCGGAGAGCTTTTCGGCATATCGGGGGCTTTCCAAGAAGGAGCTTGATGTGAAGCTGGCATCTGGAAAGGGCCTTGGAAAGTCGGATGGCGTCCGGCGAGAGGAAGTTTGGGCCTTCCTTTCTGGAGAGAAGCACAAGATAGGCTTTCTCGGTGACCAGGGCGTCATTGGTTCTGAAGTTGTTCGAGAAATACCTGATGAGGCTTTAGAGCAGCTAGAACAGGAGGAAGCCGAACTTGGCGCTTGGATGCAAGCGGCACAGAGGCAAGCTTCCGTGGAGTCTACTGGCAAGAGTAGACCATCCAGTGAGGAGTCAAGTGGGAAACCTGACTCTGACAGTGGGGCAGGTTCCTCTAAGAAGCGAGCCCGCCGGGGTAAGACGGGGAGGAGTCATCATCGCGGCAAGGGGCAGCATGAGGACTCTCCTAACTTGGAAGTTCCTCTTACTATCAATGAGGATGTGCCAGTGGATGCTAACGAGCCTCCAGAGAAGAGAAGCCGAGAAGAAGAGACCGTCGGTGAAGGTATGATTCTTCCTTTTTCTCTTTCCATTTCTTTTCATGGGATTTTTTCCATGTTATGATTTGCTTCTTGTTTCTGCTTTTCTTTTCTTTTTTCTTTTTAGCAGAGGAAGACTTGATGATGCCTGAGGTTCCGGTCGATGAGGTGGTGACGGATCCTGTCGAGGCACCTGAAGAAGAACCGAGGGACTCTGGAGTGATTCCAGAGTCTCCAATTGGTATGACTTCTCTTTTTTTTTTTATTGTCTGTGACTTGGTTTGCTAACACATTTCTTGCCAGCTGACTTGCCACAGGATTCCGATGACTTTGAACCATCGATGGACGCAAATGTTGATGATGCTTCCGATGAGTTCATGGAGGAAGAAAGTGTTCCACCAGTCGTCGAAGAAGGTATTTTGTAGTTATAACCCTGATAATGATTTTCAAACAGGATTATATTCATACCTTTTTGTGTTTCTTTGGCAGGTTTTGAAGTGACAGAGGAGGATCCGTCGCTTCCAGAGCAAGGGATGCCAGAGGTTGATCTAGAGGTAGAGACTCTTGGGACCAGCTCTGACAATGTTGAAGAGATTCCTCGCGCTGAGATTCCTTCCCGAGCAGGAGCAGGTTCAGCTGGAAAGAGTTTTTTTGTTACTCTTCCAACAAATGATGACATGAGCAGCCGACCAACGAAGTTGGGCGAATCTTCAGCTGGGCCATCTCTTCTTTTTGCGAAGAAGGTGGTGGTGCGAGTTCTGAGCTCTTGGATTGAGACTCTCTTTTCTGGGCACTTGGAAGCCGGATTTGGCATGATCCAGCATGTGCAGTAGATTCTCAGTGATGCCGAAGAGGCTGGTCTGGATGTCACATGTGCCGGGGCGATCGTTAATAGGATCATTGAGCTGGGTGACAAGTGGTTTGAGACCATGGGTTTTCCTGACGATCAGTTCTTCAAGGAGATGTTCTTGGACCGTGCGGATAAGGCTCAATCTAACCTGGATGAGGCTACAGAAAGCAGGAAGTAGGCAGTCCGAGAGAAGAACTTAGAAGATTAGGCTGACACATGACCTTAACATCCTTGATAGGGAGGTCGATGAGGCCAGGAAACGTCTTGAGCAATTGCAGGCACAAGTCGCTGCCAAGTGGACTGAAATAACAGAGGCTCGTGAAAGGGAGACTACTCTGATTCACCGAGTTGCGGATGCCAATCGAGTTCTCAAAAGGAAGTCTGATGAGAACAAACAATGGAAAACCGCTCGGGGGAAGCTTCCCAGTGCGAAAGAAGGGTTACAGCCCGCCCCAGCATCTCATGGCAGGTTCCTGAAGAAGCGTGCCTTGGAATCCTTGACGGATGAGGCCAAAAGCTTGCTTAAGGAGCTGAACTCTTGGCTGGAGACCATTTTTGATTGAGCTCCTATATTTTTTTTTTTTTTACAGAAACCATCCTTCTTTCTTTTTTTTGGTACCACTTGTATTTTTTTGTACTTTTTTTTGTAGTGCTTGTGAACACTTTCTTTTTTTTTTTGGTACCACATGTATTTTTTTGGTACTCTTTTTTTTTGTAGTGCTTGTGAACACTTTCTCTTTTTTTTTGGTACAACATGTATTTTTTGGTACTCTTTTTTTTTTTTTTATTTATCCCTACGCTCACTTGAATCTTTTTGTGATAAAAGTAATTGCTAAATGGGATACTCTCTTTTTTTTTTGTTATCCCTACGCTCACTTGAATCTTTTTGTGATAAAAGTAATTGCTAAATGGGATTTGATCAAAAGGTTGCCATTTTGTGAAAATCTTTTGTCAAATGATTGTTTCGGCATGAAAGCCAGGTTTTTGTTTGTGGCATGGAAGCCAATTTTGGCATGAGAGCCAGCTTTTCTTGTGGCATTGATAGCCGAGTTTTTTTTGTGGCATCTATAGCCAGTTTTGGTGGCATTGATAGCCGGTTTGTTTTGTGGCATCTATAGCTGGTTTTTGGTGGCATTGATAGCCGGTTTTTTTGAAATCCAAGTTTTTTGTTTGTGGCATTTATAGCCGGTTTTGTTTTGGTGGCATTGATAGCCAGTTTGGGGCATTTATAGCCTGTTTTGTTTTGGTGGCATTGATAGCCGGTTTGGTTTTCAAAAATGCAAGTATCGACTAAAAGTCGCCTCCCTGCTGAATGTTCTTGCAAGTATCGATGGAATGTCGCATCCTTGCTCATTCGGTTGCGAGTATCGATGGAATGTCGCATCCTCGCGGATTTGGGTGCAAGTATCGATGGAATGTCGCATCCTTGCTTTTCAAAAATTTTGGTTTTGCGGGTACTGACTTGATGTCGTTTCCCCATGATTTTTGAAATTTGTGGTTTTTTCGAACCTTTGGGTTATGGATATCAACTGAAATGTTGCGTCTCCATGGTTTTTTTTTTTTTAGGTTTTTTCGAACCTTTGAATTTTGGGTTGTGGATATCAACTGAAATGTTGCGTCTCCACAGTTTTTTTTTTTTTTTTAGGTTTTTTCGAACCTTTGAAATTTGGGTTGTGGATATCAACTGAAATGTTGCGTCTCCACAGTTTTTTAGGTTTTTTTCGAACCTTTGAAATTTGGGTTTGTGGATATCAACTGAAATGTTGCGTCTCCACAGTTTTGGATTTTGCAAGTATCGACGAAATGTCGCTTCCCTTCAATTTTGGAAGTGTCGAACATGGTTCATATGCTTCCGATTTGTGCGAGTATCGACTAAGCGTCGCTTCCTCGCGGTTTTTTTTTTTTTTGAAAAACCGTTTTTTTTTTAAGACAAGAGGGTCATAAGTTTTGACCTAAAACCATTTTGGCAAAAAAAGGCAGGGTGGACTAGGGTGGAAATCCCTGAATCCGGATTTTGTTTCAAACCATGAATTTTGGGTTCAAGGGTTGAAAATTTTGGTCAAGTTAGGGAAAGGTTCCTAAACTTGGATATATTTTTTTTTTGAACAATGAAACGATTAAAGTAAGCATTGTTTTAAATTTCTAGAAATTTCAACATTTGATATGAAAATTCTAAAAAAGGGTGGGTTTAGCGAGCGTGTACTTGGAAACCGGTTTTGGCCGTACAGGCATTGCTCTTACCCAGTTGGGTAAGTCTTCAAGGGTAGTACCGCTTTAAGAACTTGTCGTTGATGGGCAGCATACATCTGTCACCTTCCACGTTTAGGAGTGCGTATGCGCCGTTGGAGAAAACCTTGTCGATGACGTAGGGTCCCTCCCATTTTGGCTCAAATTTGCCTTTGGACTTATGAGCGAAGACCATTGGTCTTTTTACCGCAAGAACCAAGTCACTCTTTTTGTAGGTGCGTTGCCTGACCTTTTTATCGAAAGATCCTGCCATGCGTGCTTGGTAAAGTTCAATGCTTTGTTGAGCTTCGAGCCGTCTCTCATCGAGATTGTCCAGCTCATGGAGTCGCAATTTGACATTGCTTTCTTGAGTCATGTCATTTTGCAAGGATACCCTCAAGGAAGGAATTTGTACTTCCAAGGGTACGACAGCTTCGCATCCATAGACCAAGGAGAATGGTGTGCTATGGGTTGGTCCTCGAACGGTGGTTCGATAGGCCCACAAAGCTTCAGACATTTTGTCGCTCCAGTCTCTTTTGTGACTAGAGACCATTTTTTTGAGGATTTTGCAGAGTGTCTTGTTGAAAGCTTCTACTAACCCGTTTGCTGCCGGATTGTATGGAGTCGAAGGACAGCTTTGGTTTTTGTATTTGTCGCAGAACCTATAGAATCGATGATCCCGGAACTGTGGTCCGTTATCATGGATGAATCTTTTGGGTATGCCGAAACGATAAATGATGTTGGTGCGCAGGAACTGAAGGACTGATGAGGTCTTCATTTCGTTAAACGCAAATGCTTCTGACCACTTGGAGAAATAATCCGTAGTGGCGAAGATGAAGCGATGACCTTTGCTCGAAGGGGGAGAAATAGGACCTATGATGTCCATACCCCAGGTTTCGAAAGGCCATGAGATCGCTGTAGGATGCAGCCATTCTGGAGGCATGTGAATGTAATCTCCATGAATTTGGCATTGTTGGCAGCGCTTAGCAAATTGCATTGCGTCAGACACCATGGTAGGCCAGTAATATCCTAACCTTTTTATCTGATCATAGAGCTTAGGTCCGACCTGATGAGCTCCACAAAGACCAGCATGAACTTCTTTGAGTGTTTCTTCAGCCTCTTGTTGTGACAAGCAGCGTAGAAGTACTCCGTTGAAGGATTTCCTGTAAAGGATTTTTGAAGGAATATCCAAATGAAAGCTTGGGGTTCGCCTTTGGATGCTTACCCGTTCTTTTGGATCTTCAGGTAGGATTCCGAACATAATGTAATCAATGAACGGATCCCTCCAGTCGCCGATTGAAGTTTGAAGGATTGAAATCCGACTTCCGACCACTTGGTGGCATTCAGCAACTGCTTGGTGTGTGTTAAGAGGAGGAAGGATTCTTCTTTCGCACACTGTGATTTGCATGTTTTCCCCTTCCTGGATTGCCATGGATGCGGCAAGTCCGGCTAGGGCATCTGCACGTATGTTTTCACCTCTACGAATGTGGGTGATGTGACAGATGTCAAACTTTTGCAGAAGTGATTGTGCCTTGTAGTAGTAAGGCAACAAATCTGGCTTCCTGACTTCAAATTTCTGATTCATCTGGTTGACGATCAGTTGAGAGTCTCCAAAGACTTCCAGCATGGTGATACCGGATTCGATGGCGAGTTCAAATCCTAAGATCAGAGCTTGATATTCAGCTGCATTGTTTGTGCATGGTTCCAGTAGCGAGAAGGCGTGTGGAATCATGTATTTGTCGGGGCTAACAAAGAGGATGCCAACTCCCGAGATCAGCTGTCTTTTTTCATTTGTCCTGGTTGCACCGTCAAAGTACATGTCCCAGGAGGCACTTTGTGAGAAAGTCTCCACATTGTAGACTGGTTCGTCTGGGAGATCATCTCTAAGCGGAGAATCTTTAGGCAATGGATGCTCTGCGAGGAAGTCCGCTAGAGCTTGCCCTTTGATTGCTTTTTGTGGTACATACCTAATATCAAATTGTGACAGAAGGATGGACCATTTTGCCAGTCGAGCATTGAGAGAACCTGCCTTTGTGACAAGGACCTTCAAGAGGTTGACCCTCGAGACCAGGTATACTGTGTTGGAAAGCAAGTAGTGACGCAGCTTTTGTACGGCGAACATCACTGCAAGGCATTCTTTTTCGACTGGAGAGTAGCGATGCTCTGCACCTACTAGCATGCGGCTGAGGTAATATAGAGCAACTTCTTTTCTTTGATCATTTTCTTGCGCAAGCAGAGCTCCCAAAGAGTGATCAAGGGCTCTTGTGTACAAGATAAATGGTTTTCCAGTGGTAGGAGCAGCTAACACTGGGGGTTTTGTCAGGTATGACGTGATGTCTTGGAAAGCAGCTTCACAGTTAGCATCCCAGACAAAGTTTACACCTTTTTTCATCAATCGGGAGAATGGACGGCATTTCCCCGAAAGATTGGAGATGAACCGTCTGATGTAGGCCAATCTCCCTTGAAGCCCTTTGAGTTCTCTCAAGGTTCTTGGAGAGGGCATTTCTAGAATGGCTTTGACTTTTATGGGGTCAAGCTCTATTCCAGCTTTCCGAACTAAGAGTCCGAGGAACTTACCCGACGAGACGCCGAAGAAGCATTTCAAAGGATTCATTCGCAGTTTGCGTTTGCGAAGCCGGAGGAAAACTTCTCGAAGGTTTTCGAGATGATCTTCTTTTCTTTTGCTTTTGACGGCGAGGTCATCAACGTAACATTCAACCATCTTGTGCTGCATATCTTGGAATATTTTCATCATAGCCCTCTGATAAGTGGCACCAGCATTTTTCAGACCAAATGGCATGACAGTGTAGCAATACACGCCAAATGGGGTTCGAAAGGATGTATGTTTTTCATCCTTAGGATGCATCTTTATCTGATTGTAGCCAGAGAAACCATCCATGAATGTCATTCGCTCGAATCCACAGGTATTATCAATCATTACCTCTGGTATGGGGAGCGGAAATTCATCTTTTGGGCATGCGCCATTCAGGTCTCTATAGTCAATACAGACCCTGATCTGCCCGTTCTTCTTTGTCACGGGGACAATGTTGGCCAACCATTCAGGATGTTGTTCCTCATGGATGAAGCCGACGCTTTTGAGTTTTTGAACTTCTTGTTCAATTTTATGCATCACATCTGGACGGAATCTTCTTTGGCCTTGCTTGACAGGCTTGATGTTTTCTTGAAGATTGAGTTTGTGAACTGCTATTTTGGGGTCTAAGCCTGGCATTTCAGCGTAAGACCATGCAAAGCAATCAACGAACTCACGAAGAAAGGCGATATACTCGGGTAACTCATCATCCTTTATATTCTTGCTTATGAATACAGGACGTGGGTTATTTGGTGTTCCCAAGTCTATCTTTTGAACAGGATCTTCTGTTGGAAGGTTCGAAGGTGGTTCCTCCACAATATTTTCGGAGGCTTCCAGCTCAACGAAACCTTCTGGGTTCTCAAAGGCATTTCCAGACCAAGGTTTTGTTCCTTTCCACGGGTCTTCTTGATCGGTAATTTTCCTAAGGCTTGCTATGAGATGATCCCAATCGCCTGTTGAAACCGGGTCGAAGTAGGCTACTTCTTTTGGAGATGAGGGTTCTTCTGGGTCAGAAGTCCACACGTCTGTGCCATCGGACAACTCCTCTTCATTTTCGGAGAAATCGTGCCAATTGGATGAGCTTCCTGGATCTTTGTCAGGTGACTCATCAAAAAGATATCCAGGGAGATCGATGTCTTCATGGACTTGAGAAGTTGAGGCTTGGTCAGTATATTGACTTTTAAGCCTTTGTGTCAACTGTCTCAAGGGAGTGTCAGGATCATACCCTAACCCGTGTGAAGACTTTTCTACATAGCTGTAGAGTCTCCAATCTTCCAGCTGGCTTTTTGTCAAGATGGGCCCCAATGGCGTGAGAATACCGCGTCCTTCTCCCAAACCGACTGGGTTTTGAGCGTCATAGCCCATTTTCTTCATAATAGCTTGTGCCACAGAATTGTATAAGGTTAGTTGAGGCATACCTTCATTTTGGAAAGGTTCAAGCATGGAGTTTGATGAAGAAGCATCCGATCTATGGAAGAAGATCGGCTTTTTCCCTGCTGAAGTTGCTGGAACAACGAAGGAAGCTGACGTAGGATCTTCTATGTTAGAAGTTATCTCCATTGGAGTGAGAGCAGGCTGAACTTGCTGAGTGTCAGCTTGGCTTGACGATGTGTCGTCTTCTGGCTCTGAATCCGAGTCCGTGTCTTGCATGATAGACACGAAAGAGACAACAAATTTGCCCCCAGGCTTTTGTTTTGCCTTCTTCACTTTAGTTGTGATGACTAAAGGCTTTGAAGATTTGAGGGAGATGATGAAGGGAGTTTGCATGCTCTCTTTAGATTTACCGGATGGTTTGTTTTCTTCCGGTGATTGTTGAGGAGTTTTGCCTTTATCTTTCTGGAGATTTTCGGCAAAGGATGCTGTGTGCTTCTCCTCTTCTTCTTTTTCACCTTCATACATTTGTGAGTCTGCGAAGTGGACTTCTTTACCTTTGAAGGGTTTTCTGTCTGCAAAGACTCGATGTATCATGCCGTCGTCGCCAACAAACTTGATGCATTGATGTAGAGTTGAAGGGACAACACCATTCTCGTGGATCCAAGGGCATCCGAGAAGGATGTTGTAGCATGAATGGGTTTTTATTGCATACACTGTGACCTCAGAGATAAGATCACCGATCTGCAACTTGAACCTGATTTTGCCGATAGGCCTTTGAGTACTCCCATCGTATCCAAAGATAGATACAGATGTGTGGCTCAGCTTGCTGGGTGGGATGCCCAACTCTTCAAGAGCCGATGTGGAGATGAGGTTGAGTGCAGAACCTGGGTCGATCTGAACTTTGTGCATAGGCATTTCCTTGATATACCCTGTGAAGTATAGGGGTCGGTTATGCCTGGTTTCGCCAAGTAGGAGGTCGTCCTTTGTGAAGGCGATGGTTGCACTGGCTGCTTTTTTAACCGAGAGGCATTCAATGCATGATCCCTCAGTTTTCTTCTTTTCTCCCTTTGAGGAGGCTTCTGAGTTTTTGACCCGGTAATCCATTTCAATTTGGAGGACTTGCGGGGCATATTTGTCGACATCCTCATTCAGCTTTTGTAATTCCGAAATGAGATTATCACGAGTGTGCGGAGCCATTCGCAACAAATCTAGGATGTGCAGACGTGCAGGTATGTGCTTGAAGTGTTCAATCAAGTCATACTTGAAAGCCTCCTTAGGGCCTGCATGTTCATCATTGTTGCCACTAGGGGCGCTTACAACATCTTTTCCCGAAGGATTTACATATGTAAAGGAAGATTGGTTGTAATTTTTGTAGTAGTCCCGGCCAGAGCGGGTGCCTCTACCAACTTCGAGAGCTTCTTGAGAAGGGTCTTCGTTTGGAAGATTGTCTTCAGGATCAAGAGGCTGTCATTTTTCATTTGCTGAGGATGAATCAGCAGCAGAGTTGCCATCCTCAGTGATCGTGTTGCACGGAGCATTTTCCGGGAACAAGTCCTGAACAGCATCCAGCAACCTTTCTTCTTCGTTGACTAATTCATCATCCCAAGCATCAATGGCTGGGAATTCTTCAGTCAGGAAGGGTGTGAACTTTGAAGTCACAGTCTCAGGAGAAGAAACCTGAGAGGGTGTCATCTCAGTGAAAGTCACGTGAGACGAGGTGGCTTCAGAAGATACATTGCTAGGCGTCGCCGAAGTGTAAGTGCTCTCATTAGACGATGCTTCGGAAGTGCAATAATCCCGAATTATCACATTACAGGAAGCTCTGACGGGAGACGTTGCCTGATCGGAGTCAGACTCATCCTCGGATGTAAGAGGATCGTCTATCCAGCAATTTTCTCCATTTTCAGGAGTAAAGGGAGAATGTACCTGGTGGTCTTCAGGGACTTCAGGCTCTGGATTGCGAGGAGGCTCGTTGACGCGTTCTTGCTCTTATTCTAGAGCGAGTCGCTGCAAGATCCTTGCATATTCTTCAAGATCAGGCATGGGAGCCGGATCTTCTTCTTCATCAACTCTTTGTGGCTCAACATGGTTGATTTCCACTGGAGTAATGAGAGGTGCTGGGTCAGCAGCATTTTCTTGTACAGCCTCTTGGTCTTCTTCATCATCAGACCAGGATCCTTGTTGCTGTAGGGGGTTATACCAGATTACTGGCATAAGATGAGACTCAGGAACCCATTCTTCATCGGAGAGATATTCTCCTGTTTCAAGGGACTCCTCCCACTCATCTGTGTAGTTGGATTCGAATCCATCATCGGTGTCGCTGGACTCGTATCCATCAATGGAGAATCCAACTACCGAATTGCAAGAGTATGATGCCTCCTGTATGGCTTCTTTGAATTGAGGTGGCATGAAATCACTGAGAGTGAATTTCCTTACCCCCTTTGAAGTCGCTGGAAGGGATGTTTTTATTGCCTCCAGTGAAGCGGTAGAGGAAGCCTCTGCCTTTTCTTTGACCTCTAGTTTTGGCTGGGTCTTCTCTTGCCGTTTAAGCTTGAGGAGATGTTTCCTAGCCTGCCTTCGCTGTTGAGCTGTAGGCTTTGTTTTCACGACCTCCCAATTTTCATCTTCCAGGAGATCGGAATGTACCCATATCGGTTGTCCGTCTGGTGTCGGGTAAGGAACCAGTTCCTCGGACGCTTGGATTGAGTTTATCACCTTGAAGGAAGTAGTGATCTTCTTCTTCGGTGATTTTGATGTTTGTCCACATGCCACCATGTTGACGGAGGCAGACCCATAGTTTTTGTCAAAGGTGATGACTCCGTTTTTCCACATCTCATTTATTTTCTCTCTCACAACGAAGCATTGATTGAGAGGATGCGAGATCATCTGGTGGTATGGACAGTACCGAGGATCGTTGGTTTTGCCAACATCACCCGGTCTTTTTTGTTCAGGCAAGGTGAGCTTGCCGTTTGCCACAAGAGCCCCGAAGATTTCATCAACGTCTTCATCAAATGGGTATTTCTTCTCTACTCGTTCTTTGAAGGCATCTGAGAGTTCAGGTCTCTTACCAGCAACTTTATTTTCAGCTTTCTTTGGTGGCTGAGGAGCTGACTTGGTCTGCACATTGAGGACCTCTTTTTTCTTTGGTTTAGAGGTTGCAATGGCGGTTGGCTCTTTTCTTGATGATTTCTGACTGTTGAGGTCTTTAATCACCGTTTCAGCTTCCATGGAAGCTTCTAGGAGTTCTCCCAGGTTTTTTGATTTGTTGCCGATGATCATGGAGCGGATTCTGGCTCTCATGTTGTTTCGGCAGATGTTGACTAGCGACGCTTGTGGCAATACATCAGAGCATTTGTATGCCATTGCTTTCCACTTGTGAATGAAGTCATATGTTGATTCATTCTCCCCCTGTTTTAGGCTGCACAGCTGAGCCATAGTAGCGAGATGATCCTCACCTTTGAAGTGAGTCAGGAAGCGTGTCTCTAGCATGGCCCAGTTTTGGATTGTGTCCTCCGGCAGAGTGGAGTACCAATCGAAGGCCGTACCTTTTAGGGTACTTGCAAAGAGGCGGATCTTGAGTGCATCTTGATCCGCAATAGCTCCCGTCAGGATCTTGAAGTGGATGACGTGCTGTCTGGCTGATCATTTCCCCGTATATGTTTGGAGAGTAGGATGCTTGAATTTGGTGGGGAACGGGACCGAGTCCATCCATAAGGGATATGGTGGCTTGATCCCATGCTCCTTGAGTATATCCTCTTCTTTTGCTTTGGCGAGGATACTGTCTACGTCCTTTTTTGTAAGGGCGCGTGACTCATTTTCTTCTCCATTTACCCCATCATCTTGATGATTTGGAGGAGGTTCATTGTTCGCCTGATTTTGGAAGGCGAGGAGAAGGTTTTCCATCAGAGTTTCAATCCTCTACTGGCCCTGTTCCAACTGCTGGATGCGGGTGATCGCATCTTCTGGAGGTGGATTGCGGGGTGGTGGCTCAGAATTTGTAGCCAAGACATTCATCCTTCGTGATTCGAACGAAGAAACTGTCCTGGTGACTGAGCTGGGGCTCATTCTTTTTGAAGAAGAGCTTGAGGAAGGATCACTCTGCTGTCCTTTGCTTGAAGGAGCAGGGGATTCTTCTGAATGTCTTCTTGTCCTTGAGACGCTGCGGGTCATCGGACGTCGGACATGGATTTTTGTTGCTGATTTTTGGCGCCTTCTGGTTTTTCCAACCATATGGACGGCAGCAACTTGGTTGGGTCTTTCTTTTTCGACCCATTTGGGAGAGACTTGGAGTGTAGGAGGCTGGGTCCTTTGCTTCTCTAGTCTCTTTTGCCGGTATGACGCGCGGTGGCATATACGACGAGCGATTTGAGCTTCGGTCAGCTCTGGCTGGGCTTTGACGATGAAGGATGTGCTCCCTCGGGCGCAGCAGCCGAGCCTGTCTTCTTTGTAGTTGGGCAAGGACAGGATGCGAACCCTGTCCTTCGCCTGTTGTAGCGAAGCTTTGAATTTTTGGAGTTCGGCCCCTGTAGAGATAAAGGGTCGAACTGCAGGTTTGTAGGCCTTAGCAGGTGCTTGTAGAGACCTTGTGATGCATGACTTGATTTTGGGCTTGTAGGAACAATCCGGCTCATGCTGGGATGACTTGGAAGTCAGGTTGGAGATGGGTTTCTCCTCTTTCATGTAGGCAAGAGGGTAGAACTGGTTCTCCTTGAGTGGGGCCAGGAATGCTGGCTTAGTGGATGTTTGGGACCTTCTTTGCTTTGGTGAAGGTCTTGGGGACCAAGTCTTGGGATAGACCTGGTTGCTTGCAGGTCGAGGCTTCGTGGGGCTGCCACGGGCTTCAGGCCCTCTGGTGCTCGCCTTTGGTGTCACGGTAGTGACACGTTGAGAGGCGAGTTTCTGCTTCTTGGAGGGAGCAGTTTGTTCCTCAGGAAGTGGGAATGGTCCCAGCGTCCCAAAGATGATAGTCCGGGGAGTCGAGGTCGACCCGGAGTTCAGAGAGTTGCCGAGGGAGTTGACGCTTCGGCAGCTGATGGGGCGCTTGTAAGTGCGCGAGGTTTGCTTCTGTTGAAGCATGAGTTGGTGCTTGTTTTCATCGAAAGTAATGGTTAGTGAAGCTGCCGTTGTTAGTTTTCAAAAATTTCTGAAACAAGACCACATCCATTAGTAATCATAATGATCATAAATGGGAAGTTCTATGGTTTCGTCTTCTCAAATTGCTAGAGGAAGATGACCCAAGCAACATGAAAAAGGCAAAACGCCATAGAGGGTACAATTGTTCTGATTGCAGGTATGGTAAGCCCAGAATGGGCATCCCAGTGACTGCTAGAAGCAATTGTGAACTTAAATTCGACTTATCGATAAGCAGAGCTTGCTCGAGGTAAGAAGAATATAAAGTTGGAGTTACAGATGTGCCGGTCGCAATACAGTAGACCCTGAAAGGGCGTACTAGTACCGCTAGACACAAATGTTTAGAGACCGCATCTATGAGATGAGATTCTCTGTTTTGAAAGGTCAAAATTGGATTCATCAAAGAGAGCAGATGGTATTCCATTCTAAACACGGGCTCAGCGATTTCCGCGAGCGCCAGTGCTCAGAAAGAAATGAACCATAATTTCTCGAATCTGAATCTAAAAATGACGAGTTTTTTTTTGAAAAGGCCAATATCGGGTTCATCAAAGAGAGCAAAAGGCACTCCAATCTGAACACGGGCTCAGCGATTTCCGCGAGCGCCAGTGCTCAGAAAGGAGAAGACCAATCTGAACCCAAAATGACGGAAGTTTTTTTTTTTTGAAGATTTTGAAGATTTTTTTTCTTAAAAAAAAATCTTTTTTTTTATTTTTTTATTATTATTATTATTTATTTTTATTTTAAGAATTTTTTTTTTGAAAAAATTTTTTTATTTTTTATTTTTTATTTTAAAATTTTTATTTTTAAAAATTTTATATTTTTTTAAAAAAATTTATTTAAAAGACGAGAGAGTACACATAGGCCTCCTAACCCGGTCTTATGAAATCTTGATTGATAGAATCGCCCCCAGGTAAGGGTAGGATTACTTAATGAACCCGTTTGGAGGACCCTTGCCTAGAACAGTCAAGCTGTCTCCACACTCTGGACAAGGCTTTTCTTTGAATCAACCATGATCAAAGAACACAGTTGGTTAGTGGTCTATGTCTTTTTTTTTTAATTATATTTTTATTTTATTATTTTTTTTAATGAACTCATCGAAGAGAAACGATGGCCCAAAACCTTAGTCGAACAGGCTCAACATTTCTGCAAGCGCGATGAACGATAGGAACGGATCAAGGTTTCTCAATTTTGAATCCAAAATGAGAAATCTAATTTTTTTATTTTTTATTTTTATTTATATTTTTTTTTAGATCTTTAATGAACTCATCGAAGAGAAACAATGGCCCAATCCCCGATCCGAACACGGTCTCAGCGATTTCCGTGAGCGCCAGTGCCCAGAAGGGAGAGGATCAAAGTTTCTCAATTTTGAATCCAAACTGAAAAATCTGATTTTTTTTTTTGTTTTTTTTTTTTTTGAAAAGAGAAAGAGTGGAAATAAATTCAAAGAATTAGAAATTTCCAAACAAAAAATCTCATCTCATTTTTTAGATGCGGAATTCAACATAGGCCACCAATTATAAAGTAGCCAAGGAATCGAGAAAAGAAATATAAGCATAGAGCAAAATATATGATATGCAAATATTTCATTTCTAGCATCGTGTTCTCAAATAAACGAGTCCCACCGGGTGGAGCCAGCTTGATGGACCGCGCTCCTGCTCGGTTCCTACCGAGGTCGGCGGACGTGGGAGTCCGTTTGGTTTCGACCCTTTCGTAACCAGGGGGCAGGGGCGTGCATCAACATTTCTTTTTTTGTGTGGGTGTGCTAGATTTTCTATTTTACTTGGAATTGCAAGTGGTGATCCGGAGATCAACCTTCGCAAGTAAAAAGGAAATCAACTTCTTTCAAGTTTTCCATTGCACATATATTTAAGAAAAGAGACATTTTTCTTGGTTTGCCGTGAAAGGCGATTTTTTTGGCATTTATAGCCGATTTTGGCGTTTATAGCCGATTTTTGGCGTTTATAGCCGATTTTGGCGTTTATAGCCGATTTACAATCCTTATCAATAATGAAAGACAAGAGTTGTGATTTTTGTCTCTATTGAAAAAAATACAAACTACAATGAAAAGCAAGAAAAGGAGGATCTAACTTCTCAGGAGATTGTGGGGGACCCGTTTAGATTGACGGTCGCAAGCCATATGTGGGCTTCGCCATCATCCATGCAGATGAGAACAGAGGATGCTATTGATTCGCTTGGCTTGGCTATAACCTCAGGTTTTTAGAGGACAAAAACCAAAAGAAGGTCCTATGTCCAATGAAAAGCCGAGTAGACGGGCTTGAAAAGCCATGTCTAAGCCATTGGCGGCAGCAGGAGAAGGCAAGGACCTTGGGGGGGGGTACCCCCCAAGGGACTTTTGTCACCTTGTTGCGGTGGCCGGTGTAGAACTTCCGCAGAGTTTTCTCTCTTTTCCTTCTCTGAATTTCTGTGTTTCTGTCTGTCTGTGTGTTTGTGCTTTTTTCTGATGATCCTTTCTTCTTGGAGAGCTCTCCTATTTATAGGCTTTTAGGTGGCCATTTTAGGAGGGTTTATGAGCTTTAATTGTCATAAAGCTACATAAAGGGAGGAGTTACAAGATTGAATTCTTTATTTTGTAACTCCTTTTTCTTGGCTTCTAATTGGCCGGAGGAGATTGAGGGCATTTAATCGCCTTTAATCGCCATGATGGGAGGAGTTTCATGGGTTAAATGCCATGAATCTCTTGACTTGTAACTCCCGGATGCTTGCTTCTGATTGGTTCGTCCAAAGAAATGGATTAATGACTGTAATAAAGCTAGTCAATTAATCACATTAAGTGGTCGCCGAGCAGCTGAAGAGTCGCGGGCCGTGCCGCGTCTTTTGGGATTCTTCTGGTGGTGATCATCGATGGATCTTCATGTAGATCGACATCAGATGACCATGTAATTTCAGGTGTTTGTTGCCAACAGCGGGTCGGTGCCATCTGTCCTGTCGATTTCTCGATCGGTCGGGTAGAAAGCACACTTTTTTTGGTTGACCGGGTGGCGATCAATATTGTTTTCGATACTCTTGATGATTAACCCGTGTTTTGGACGGATGTCAGAGGATTTGGTGTCTCAAAAGCATGAATTTTGGAAAGTACCAGAGCCTAGGCGCTTCGAATTGCGAAAAAACGGCGAAAACCGGGGTTTCCGGGGCCTTCCCGGCGACCCCGGGCTCCAAGGTTGCCGGCGACCCTGGGCCAGGGTCGCAGGGTCCTGCGACCTTGGGGGGTTTTCCCCCCTTTTTGTCCCGTTTTGTGTCCGTTTTTGCTGTTTTTCGATTCTTTTTTCTCCTGTACTTTTCCTTGACATTTTGACCATTTATTGGCCTGATTTCTTTGTAGGAAACCTGATGAGAATCCTTGCATTTTATTTTGCAAAGTTTTCAATTTCCTGAGAAAGCCGAAGACTTTGTCGCGCAGAGCTGCCGATTTTCCGGCAGAAGCTGAAACTGGGTCAAACGATGTCGGAATGACCTGAAATTTGGTGTGAAGCCTCCTGAGCAATAAATAAGACCAACCATAGGCTTTTGTTTGATTTTTGAAGCCGTGTGGGGTCCTATCACCAGTAGACTTGCTTTTGTCGCGATGAAGATGTCGCGGTTTGATGTGCGGTCAACCGATGTCCGATTGACTTGAAATTTGACAGGGAACCTATTGGAGTCATTTTAAGATGATCCATAGGCTCTGTCTTGGAAACCATGGTCCCGGAGAGCTTTGCCACCGAGAGGCCTGATTTGGCTTCCGAGCGTCAAACTATGGTCAAATGTTGTGAAAATGACCTGAAATTTGACGTGTAGCCCTTTATAAGCATTTTGAAGCCGTCCATGTGCTCTATCTGATAAGTAATGGCCTCGGTGGTTTTCGCCGCCGAGAGGCTTGATTTAGCTGTTCGAGGGTTGATGTAGGGTCAAACGTTGTCGGTTTGACTCGGAACTTGACGTGGAGCCTTTTGGATGTATTTTGAGACCATCCATCGGCTCTGATCGAAGATTTGGTGTCTCCAATGCTTTTGCCGTCGAGAGCTCCTTTTCGGCTGTCGGAGAAGCGAAGTTAGGCCAAATGATTTTGAAATGGCCCGAAACTTCTTGTGTACTCCTCTTTTGGCTGTCTTGAAGGATCTTGCAGTTTTTGTTTGATTCTGACAAGATTTGATTTTTGGAAGTAGCATTGCCTATTTATGGCAGGTTGCGACTTCATGTAGCTCTTTGGATCTTGAAGAGGCAAAGTGACATTTTTGGTGTCAACAATGATATGATTATCAGTGGTAAAGATAATGCCGGCATTACGGATCTCAAACACCTCCTTACTCGCCACTTCAGAATGAAGGATCTTGGTCCTCTCACCTACTTTCTGGGGCTTGAGTTTGTGCGTAACAAATCAGGCATTAGGGTCCTTCAGTGCAAATATGTGACAGATTTGATCACATCGGCTAGGCTTGATGATGCTCCCCCTTTTGATACACCTCTGGAATTGAACAGCAAAATCAGTTATGATGTTGGCACTCCCCTGGATGATCCATGTGAGGCCCCACCCCTGGTGGGCCCTCAATTTGAATTTGAATACTATATATTAGCCTAAGTATTTTAATTACACTAATTATGGGGTTTAGATAAGGGTAGTTATGTATTTTCCTAGGTTTAGTCTAGTTGTGTAATTAGTAGAGTCAATAGGGTGTCTTTTGTTAATTTTAGAGTTAGTTAGTTTGTTAGAGGCCCTAGCTAGAAATTTGTGTTTACTATAGGGGGTTTGCACCAAAGAATCTTCTAGAAGCCCACCTAAAGACCTAAGTACCCTCTACCTTAATCCTAATCCTATTCTAACCCCAAGGGCATTTTTGTCCCTAGCCCAAAAACCCAACCTATTTAAACTAAACCCTCCCTGCCCAAGCAATCACTGTTCATCTCCTCTCTCAATTCCCATCTCTTTTCTCTCTTCTTCTTCCCCACTTCTCTCCAACGAGCCCCCATCTTCCCTCCAATTCCTATCTCTCTCCCTCTCTCTTTCTCTCCACAGAATTTCCAATAGAAGGCCAACCCCAGACTGATCTGCAACGGAGGAGCCCTACTAATGAAACCCCTGGTCACTAATTAGTTCTCTGTTGTTTTCTCCCTTTTCCTTCTACCTTCAATTGATCAGGCAAGTGCTCTATGCTGCTAACTTAGAATGCATGAATTATCTTCCTCTTGATTCTGCAAATTTTAATTCTGTTTATATATGTTTAGATCGATTTTTGAGCTTGTCTGTTGGTTTTTCTTTGGCCATTGATGGATGAGGTCACCTCATTTGGATGATCAATGGTCCGGTTGATGGATGGTTGATATAGAAGTGATTTTTCTTCTTTGATTATGTTTCTGTGATGGTCTGAGGAGAAGTCCAGTGGGAATGGGGTCGCTGTACCAAATTCCCGGAGGTGGAATTGTGAAAACCCGTCTTGCTGCGTCGAGACTGGGACCGAGGTGGGACCACCTTTGGAAAATCAGTACCCCACATCTGATGGAGGGGCCCAGGTAGATCCCTGATTTCAGACCTGGTCCAGATATAGGATCATGAAATTCTCCTCAAACCTAGAGCTCAGCAATGGTCGAGCTCAGCATTGATCGAGCTCAGCGATGGCTGAGCTCAGCATTGATTGAGCCCACTGATGGCCGATCTCAGCATTGGCAGAGCCCAGTGATGGCCGAACTCAGCACTGACCGAACTCAGCGATGGCCGATCTCAGCATTGGCAGAGCTCGGCGATGGCCGAGCTCAGTACTGGCCGAGCTCAGCGATGGCTGGATTCAACACTAGCCGAGCTCAGTGTTGACCGAACTCAGTGTTCTGCCGAGCACAATGCTCAGGTTGAGATCCGCGTTTAGCCGAGCTCAGTGTTTAGGCCGAGTTCAGTGTTATGGCCGAGCTCAGTGTTATGGCCGAGCTCAGTGTTTTACCGAGCTTAGTGCCAGACCGGGCTCTGTGCTTAACCGAGCGCAGCGCTCAACCGAGCTAAGAGCTTGACCGACCTCAATGCTTGGCCGAGCTCAATGCTTTACCGAACTCAGCTGGGTGACCGAACTGGGCTAGGTGCTTTGCCGAGCTGAGTTGGGCGACTGAGCTGGGTGTTCAATTGAGCTCAAGTGCTTAGCCGAACTCCGAGCTAGATTCCGAAAAGGCCAGATTCCAACAAGGGAGACTAGAACCTGGGACATTCCCTTCAGCTAGAATTCTTAGGGTGCACGGCCAACTACCCAGGCCAGGGGGTTAGCCGAACTCACAAGAAGTTCTGGACAATCAGGCTTTGCCTGCAGGGTGTTTACTTCTCTGATCCCAGTGTGCCGAGCTGACCGCCCAGGCCAGGAGGTCGGCTGAGCACACTGTGTACAGTGACACTTCTCAGATTCTAATTTCTATTGTTGTAACCATATGTGGGGCCCATTGACTATCCAAATAGACTTCCATCACTGTGCCAACCACGAGTCGATGGTGTGGCTCAACCTTGACTCGTGGGGTCCACTAATTAAGGTCCAGGTTATGTAATCTAAGATGATTCGACCTTTATACGTTACCAAGTGATGCACATAACTTCTGAGCACCAAACACAGTATTCTTTAGCATCTGTGGTTTCACTTAAAGATCGAATGACCTGAGATAGACCTGAATCTGAAGTGGATCATTTACTTAGGTTGGATTGTTGATATCTCCCATTGATCCTTGTACTTGGAGATTCATCTC
Organism: Litsea cubeba; assembly: GCA_012931725.1. NCBI lineage: Eukaryota > Viridiplantae > Streptophyta > Magnoliopsida > Laurales > Lauraceae > Litsea > Litsea cubeba. The sequence goes on along the minus strand of CM022946.1, from coordinate 94,216,935 downwards.
CCTCATATTATTATTGTCACTCTATTGTCCTTATTATTGCTTATACCTGTTAATTAAATGGAAAATGGAGGACCCGAACCTAGGACTACTTAGAGGTGACCCGGTAATATGATTAGGTGAACATTGACCCGTGTCTATGGCTAGGCGGGCCCTTTTATGGCCTAAGTTTGGATGAGAATTACCTTAGACTGGAGAGATTAGATTGTATGGGCTTGTGACCCGTTATGGATGTAAATGGATCATATGTTATTGAACATGGACTTGTATCTCTTATGGACTGTTATAGACCGGGCCATGTGTTTGGTGGGCCTTGGTATGGATCCATTGACTAGACTTGGACCTGGATTATGATCCATGGATGCTTGGACCTCTTAGGGACTTTGTTAGGACCTTGTTCACACAAGGCAAAGCCTAGACAGACACAGACCTTTATTGTTTCCTAAGTCGGCATAGACATTCACTCAGTTGATCTAAGCTCAGCCAGTTGGACTGATCATCACTGGTAGGAGGAATTGAGAGTGTTGTGTGGCTATCATGATGAGCATTGTTGGAGACGGATGGTACGATACCGAGTCCGGTCTTAGTGTGTGTTGATGGATGATGTTATTTGCGGGGCTAGATAATCCCCAGCACTGTGAGATTTTCCCCGCCGTGACTGTGTTCAGTATGGGAGGGCCGCGGCATAATATCCCGCGGTATCCACCTTGTGTGAGTGTGCCATTTTGTGTAGGTTTATTATATTATGTTTATATTGATTCTATTTGTTTATCTTGCTCAACTGCCTACGATCTGTACCATTGCTATTCTCCTAACTTTATTTTTGTCTCTACTCATTTGATGCATACATTCTATATTATTAGCATACTGTGACTTGCCAGATCTTTAGATTTGATCCACTCTTGGTGCTTAGGTCTTGACCCCAAGTTCGAGGGCGATGCGTACGCACTCGTAGAGGTGCCCGTAGTAGGTGACTACGGATGGGGACCGGCCGACCAAGAGGTCGAGCCGGAGGGTGGAGAGCCGGCACCAGTGGCAGGGGCTTGAGTGTCTGTTTGTTTGGGATTTTGAGAGATTTTTGTGGTGAGCTGGGTAGTTAGGCAAATATGTAATTAAACTTTGGTTTTTATCACTTGTCATTTTAGGCTGGATAAGCCTGTTATACATGATATGATTTTGATGATACCTTGTGCGTCCGCTATCTCTGTATTGCTTCCGCTTATTTCTTTATGCTTCCACAATATTAACTGTTGTTATAATATTGTTCAAAAAGTTTTAAAATTGTACCTCACTGTGGACCTACGATCTTGGAAGTTCTCGGATTTTCCGGGAAGTAACGCGCCAATTTCGGTACTTTGACGATTTTCTCGGTATCCGGAATTGGGGCGTTACAATCCATCTGTTTTCCAGCGGATCGTTGGTAGTTTGCTCTACCTAACTATGACTCGGCCGGATATTTCTCATGCAGTTCATACGGTTAGCCAATTTGTTAGCAATCCCTACAAACCACACCTTGCTACTGCATTACGCATCCTTCGCTATGTTAAAGGAACTCTTCATCATGGTCTCTTCTTCCCTTCTGATACTTCGCTGCAATTATCAGCTTATGCGGATGCTGACTGGGCTGGCTGTCCGGACTCTCGGAGGTCTACCACTGGCCGGTGTATGTTTCTTGGAAAATCTATGATTTCATGGAAGTGCAAGAAGCAAACCACCGTGTCAAAGTCTTCTGCTGAGGCAGAATATCGGGCGATGTCATCCACCAGTGCTGAAATTATCTGGCTCCGACGCCTTCTGTGTGAATTCGGTGTTCTTGTTGGTCGTTCCACCCCTCTCCATGGGGACAATACCAGTGCTACCAGAATTGCCAACAACCCGATTTTCCATGAAAGAACAAAGCACATTGAGACTGACTGTCACTTCATCCGTCAACATGTTGTTACTGAGATGATAACTCTGCCTCATGTTTTTTCGTTTAACCAGTTGGCGGGTATCTTCACCAAAGCTCTTCCCAAACCGCGTCATCATGATCTAACTAGCAAATTGATGTTTTCAGCCTTACCACATCAATTTAAGGGGGAGTGTAGAAGATAACAGGCCTTTAAGATAGGCCCTGGCCCATCCAGGCCCATGTATAATCCCTCTCGTGGGATATTGTTTAGATTGTATCAATTAGCTTTTTTCTCTCCCTGTATAGCTAATTTCTTTCCTCTTCTCTCTTTGTATAGATTAGGAGATATTCTTTGATTATTCTAATTTGTATACTTAGCATGTTTAGAGCCTTAATTAAGGCACAATCTAATTATAAATACAAACAGTCGATCCTCCATTGAGGTACGGCCTTCTCCCTCAGTTTCTCTTCTTCTTCCTCTCCTTTCTTCTCCTTACTTCACATTTTATTTCACTGCAACTAAAGGAAAAGAACTAAAACTACTAAGACCAACTATTAAAACTATTAAGACCAACCCAATGGGTAATACCCCACCCCCCAACTTAACCTAACATTGTCCACAATGTGAAGCATCAAAATGAGATATAAAGGACAAGGAAAGTAAAGGAAAAGGAGCGATATCACCTGGGTACCGCTTAACATAAGGTGGAATGGAGAAAAACGGGGATGACGCCTCCCAACTCGCACCAAAGTACCTGCAAAATGTTAGCGGCAAGCAAGAAAAATAAATATAAAAAAAAACCTACGAAGCACAATCCAAACCTGGAAAAAGACTTAGGAATTAAACGCCTCTGCATTTCCCGAGAAGGTTTAGAATCATCTTTGCAATGAATGTGGTGTATGCAGATGGAGGGATCAATACCTTTCAAATCGGCAACTGGCTAGGTGATTGCACTTTTGTGCTCCTTCAACACATCTAGGATTTGACCTTCCTAATCGTCAGACAGATTATAAGCAATGATAACCGGCAAGGTATCCTCAGGTTGAAGAGCTTTTTCCACTAGGTCATCAACAACATCAACTGCAAAGTAGTCGTCCTTGTCGGGAGGTCGATGAGAGGCCCTAAAAGCATTCAGCCTCACTTTCATATTACTGAAGGAAACATACATTACTCCGGTATGACAATTAATGTTCGCATTAGTCGTGGCCAAAAAGGGCTGGCCAAGAATGACAAGAGTTTTGTTTCCTCGAGTTTTGCACTGGTTCAGTGTCAAGGACGATGAAATCGACAGGAAAGAAGAACTTGTCGACCTTGACTAGAACATCCTCAATTATGCCTCGGGGCATCCTGACAGATCTATCAGCAAGTTGTAAGGTAACCTGAGTGGGCTTCAATTCCTCGAGCCCAATCTGCTCATACACCGAGTAAGGCAAAAGATTGACACTTGCTCCAAGATTCAACAATGCATGGTCAATGATGTGACTCCAAATCGTATAATTAAAAAAAAGCATATTTTAGCCCAGATTCGTATGAAACACATTTCAAAACAAAAGACTAGGCCATAATACTGTAAAATCCTGTATAATCATTCGTCACGTGTTTTTATCATATTATAGGCTATAAATTGCACGAAATAAGGCTTTAATTCCGAAACGGCTCATAATCCCACGGGTTTAGTTTTTAAGCCCTAATTTTCCTGAAACTCGCATTGATGGAAAAAGATATTTCAGAATTTTCTAAAGCGCAACCCTAAATCCCATTTAAAGCGTTCCAAACCGTACAATCACTTGAAACCAATTTTAAAATAGAAAAGTACCTGAAGATATCTAAATTTCAAATTTGAGCATAGAATCGCATGAAACACATCTTAAAGCAAAAGACTAGACCATAATACCTTGAAATGTCTTAAAATCATCCAGCATGCGGTTTTATCCAGTTACACGCTCGCTATTGATCGCAAAAAACAAGTTGTTTATCCATCCGGAACGGGCTTGAATCCCACGAGATTAGTTATTAAGTCCTAATATTCCTTAAACATGATCATGATTTTCTTAAGTGCGTCTTTCAACCAGGAATTGCGTGAAACGGGGTTTACCCCAAACATTATAGTAAAGACGGCTAGGAAATCCCCTTCGAACTGCCCAAAGCACGGGTTTCAGTCTTAGACAACCCCGATCCCCTGCAATATGTTCCTAACCCCAGAATCACACGAAACCCATTTAAAGAAAAACGTATCTCAGAAAAGCCTAAAATGCATATTTTAGCCAAGAATCATAAAAAATGCAATTTAAAGTAAAATACTAAACCATAATGCCTTGACATGCCCTTGAATCACCCAACATGTGTTTTCATTGAAATATACGCTATTGATTACACCAAATATGGTTTGCTGTCAGAAACTGCTAAGAATCCTACAAGATTACTTCTTAAGCCCTAATTTTCATGAAACTCGTTTTAAAGGAAAATGATATCCCAAAATTTTCTAGAGCGCACCTTTCAACTGCGAAATTGCATGAAACACGGTTAAAATTTAACATTTTCTTACAACCGCATAGAATGCGATTTAATATTAAAATAGTGTTCGAACTGCCTGAAGCATGCGTTTCAGTCTTAAACAACCCTAAATCCCATGTAACGTGTAGCTAACCCTAGACTCGCTTGACACCCATTTTAAAGATAAAAGTATCTTTGAATATACTAAAATGAGTATTTCAGTTAGAAACAGATCAGAATTGCGTGAAATACGATGTAGGGCCAACATTTTCCCAGAGCTGTCTAGAATCCCCTACTCCCGGCATGAAGCATGATTTTCAGTCTTAAACAACTCTTAATCCCATGTAATGCGTTCCTAACCCTAATATCGCTTGTGAAACCCATTTTAAATATGAAAGTATCTCAGAATATCTTAAAATACTCATTTCAACGTAAAATCACACGAATGCATTTCAATGCAAAATACTAGTACAGAATACCCTAAAATGCCCCTAAATCATTCAGTATGTGATTTTAGCAAAATACAGGCTATTGATTGCACAAAATACGTTCTTTGTCGGTAAGAAACGACCTTGAATACCATTAGATTAGTTCTTATGCCCTAATTTGCCTGAAATTCATTTTATAAAGTAAAAAGATAACAGCGAATTTTCTAGAGCACGTTTTTCAACTGTGAACTGCGTGAATAGTGGTTTACACCCAATATTTTCACAGACCCGCCTAGAATCAATCCCATACGAACTGCCCGAATCACGACTGTCGGTCTTATACAACAACCCCTAGTCCCATATAATTCATTTTTAATCCTAGAATCGCGTGAAACATATTTTTAAGAAAAACATATCTTAGGATATCGTAAAACTCGTATTTCTGCCCATAATCGTATGAAAAACATTTCAAAGTGAAAGATTAGACCATTAAACCCTTAAATGCCCTGGAATCATCCAATATGCTTTTTCATCCAAATATTGGCTATTGATTGCACGAAATACGATTTTCACTCAGAAATGGCTCAGAACCCCACGAGATTAGTTCTTGAGCCCGGATTTGCCTGAAACACATTTAAAAAAAAAGATATTCAAGAATTTTCTAGAGCGCGTGTTTCAACCGTGAATCACGTGAAATGCGGTTTAGAAACAACATTTTTCTAAAGCTGAATAAAATGCAATTTATATTAAAATAGCCCTAGAACTATCCGAAGCAGGTGTTTCGGTCTTAAACAATCCTAAATCCCATTTAAAGTGTTTCAAACCCTACAATTGCGTAAAACCAATTTTAAAACAGAAAAGTATCTTACGATATCTAAAATACATGTTTCAGCTTAGAATCGCATGAATGCATATCAAAGCAAATGATTAGACCAGAGTACCCTATAATGTCCTAAAATCATCCAGCACGTGGTTTTATCTACTTACAGACTATTGATCGCACGAAATAAGGGTCCACCATGAAGACTATAAGACTTCCAAATTATCCTCACTATTTTTTAATTACACTTAAACCTAAACCACTCAAAGATAAATGCCCCGTCTTGTGTGGGCCTATAAGATTTTTAACTCAAATAGGAGTTGGGTGCACTGAATTAGTCACTTCTAAAACATCTAGAGTAGTGATTTAAATCCTGTAGCATGACCAATTCAATATTTGAGGCCCAACTATGATTCGAGTAAAATTTTAACAAAGTTATTACAAGAGGTGGGTTATTTTTAATAGTTGGGATTTTTAATTTTAGATATGGCTACATTAATGGATTTATAACACATAGACTATACATAAAAATTTGACATGTAATAAATAATTAATGATTAGACAGCGCCACAGGATGTCATAACTTAGAGGGACCGATATTTTGATTTATTGTTATTGCTAATGGAAATAAAATATTATTTTCCAACATTTTCTAATATTCTGGGTTTTCTGGATATTTTTTTCTATTTGTTTTGGATTAAAAAAAAATTCACACCGCGACGATCGCGACGGACCGATAACCGTGACCAATACTGATATCATATCGATTTTTTTATCCCGACCGATACCGAGATTTTGAACCTGCATGCATCCCACCATTCTTAGTTGTGCAAATGCCATGCACCAAGGAACCTTTTTTCTGTTGTAAGGTAATAGGCTCCAATTTGAGATGTTATCTTGAGCTCGCTTGCTAATTCGATGGATGATGTGTTTACTAGGCTCCAGTTTGGGAAGGATAAAAAAGACTTAACCCACCTATCAGAATAGTTGCTAATAGCCGAGTTTCCGACATATTCAGTTATCTCGTGGAGGACCCACGGGTGCGGACTTTAATAGGTAGTTTGGTTTGGGGGAAAATCAAGGATTTGAGGGTGGACACATGATTTTTATTGACTTTTTTTTTTAAATGGAACTAGAATTTTCATGTAGGTTTTGTATGTGCACGCAGTTTGACAGGTGCGACCGCACCAACGTGATTGTGATTGTAGCTGTGACGCCCCTTGGATCTGATACAATTGCTCGCGGATAGATTCTATAGAGAAAGAAAAGCAACCATCTTGAAGGAGATGTTTGTGCGACAAGGGAGTTTTCGCAGAAACGATCTCCTCACAAGGTGCCGGATTTCGGCGACTCCTTCGTGTTGTTCGGTGCAGTGATGAAACCCAAGCAGAATCCGGGATTTTATGTGATTTTTCATCACTAGAGAGGATCCGGGTTCCCACCTCCCTAGGTCGGAAACGCATAGCCGCCTCTTCGACGGCTTTACACAAACGCGCCCAATGACAACTAAATTCCCGTGTGTGAGTGATGGACCGCGCTCCTGCTTGGTTCTACCGAGGTCGGCGGACGTGGGAGTCCGTCGGGTCCGACCCTTTCGTAACCGGGGGGCAGGGGCGTGCATCAACATTTCTTTTTTTGTGGGTGTGCCAGATTTTCTATTTTTACTTGGAATTGCAAGTGGTGATCCGGAGATCAACCTTCGCAAGTAAAAAGGAAATCAACTTCTTTCAAGTTTTCCATTGCACATATATTTAAGAAAAGAGACATTTTCTTGATTTGCCATGAAAGGCGATTTTTTTGGCATTTATAGCCGATTTTGGCATTTATAGCCGATTTTTGGCGTTTATAGCCGATTTTTGGCGTTTATAGCCGATTTACAATTCTTATCAATAATGAAAGACAAGAGTTGTGATTTTTGTCTCTTTTGAAAAAATACAAACTACAATGAAAAGCAAGAAAAGGAGGATCTAACTTCTCAAGAGATTGTGGGGGACTCGTTTAGATTGACGGTCGCAAGCCATATGTGGGCTTCGCCATCATCCATGCAGATGAGAACAGAGGATGCTATTGATTCGCTTGGCTTGGCTATAACCTCAGGTTTTTAGAGGACAAAGACCAAAGGAAGGTCCTATGTCCAATAAAAAGCCGAGTAGACGGGCTGAAAAGCCATATCTAAGCCATTGGAGGCAGGAGGAGAAGGCAAGGACCTTGGGGGGGGGGTACCCCCCAAGGGACTTTTGTCACCTTGTTGCGGTGGCCGGTGTAGAACTTCCGCAGAGTTTTCTCTCTTTTTCTTTTCTCTGGATTTCTGACTGCTGTCTGTTGATGTTCGTTGTGTGTGTTGTCTCTTTTTTCCGATCTGGATTCCTTTGGAGTGCTCTCCTATTTATAGGCTCTTGGTAGCCATTTAGGAGAGTTTATGGGCTTTTAATGTCATTAAGCCACATAATGGGAGGAGTTACAAAAATTGAATTGTTTATTTTGTAACTCCTTTTTCTTGGCTTCTGATTGGCCGGAGGAGATTGAGGGCATTTAATCGCCTTTAATCGCCATGATGGGAGGAGTTTCATGGGTTAAATGCCATGAATCTCTTGACTTGTAACTCCCGAATGCTTGCTTCTGATTGGGCCGTCCAAAGAAATGGATTAATGACTGTAATAAAGCTAGTCAATTAATCGCATTAAGTGGTCGCCGAGCAGCTGAAGAGTCGCGGGCCGTGCCACGTCTTTTGGAATTCTTCTGTCGATGATCATTGATGGATCTTCATGTAGATCGACATCAGATGACCATGTAATTTCAGGTGTTTGTTGCCAACAGCGGGTCGGTGCCATCTGTCCTGTCGATTTCTCGATCGGTCGGGTGGAAAGCACACTTTTTTTTGGTTGACCGGGTGGCGATCAATACTGTCTTCGATACTCTTGATGATTTACCCGTGTTTTGGACGGATGTCAGAGGACTTGGTGTCTCAAAAGCATGAATTTTGGAAAGTACCAGAGGCTGGGCCCTTCGAATCGCGAAAAAACGGCGAAAACCGGGGTTTCCGGGGCTTTCCCGGCGACCCCGGGGTCCAAGGTCGCCGGCGACCCTGGCCCAGGGTCGCAGGGGCCTGCGACCCTGGGGGGGTTTTCCCCCTTTCGTGTCCCGTTTTGCGTCCGTTTTTGCTTTTTTCTGATTCTTTTTTCTTCTGTACTTTTCCTTGACATTTTGACCATTTATTGGCCTGATTTCTTTGTAGGAAACCTGATGAGAATCCTTGCATTTTATTTTGCAAAGTTTCCAATTTCCTGAGAAAGCCGAAGACTTTGTCGCGCAGAGCTGCCGATTTTCCGTCAGAAGCTGAAACTGGGTCAAACGATGTCGGAATGACCTGAAATTTGGTGTGAAGCCTCCTGAGCAATAAATAAGACCAACCATAGGCTTTTGTTTGAGTTTTGAAGCCGTTTGGGGTCCTATCACCTGTAGACTTGCTTTTTGTCGCGATGAAGATGTCGCGGTTTGATGTGCGGTCAACCGATGTCCGATTGACTTGAAATTTGACAGGGAACCTATTGGAGTCATTTTAAGATGATCCATAGGTTCTGTCTTGGAAACCATGGTCCCGGAGAGCTTTGCCGCCGAGAGGCCTGATTTGGCTGTCGGAGAAGCGAAGTTAGGCCAAATGACTTTGAAATGGCCCGTAACTTGTTGTGTACTCCTCTTTTGGCTGTCTGGAAGAATCTTGCAGTTTTTGTTTGATTCTGACAAGATTTGATTTTTGGAAGCAGCATTGCCTATTTATGGCAGGTTGCGACTTCATGTAGCTCTTTGGATCTTGATGAGGCAAAGTGACATTTTTGGTGTCAACAAATGCCCCCTCGAGGTACAGCGGCGAGTTGCTTAACTTTTGTAGTCGATGTGCCTCGAAGAGATTTTTGAAGGAGAGCCTGTGACTTGACCAAGAGTCTTTGAGCAATCTTTCTTTTTGGTATTTGTAGCCTTTTGAGCTTCCAGGGGAATTTTATGGTAGTGAGAGGGATCACGTACCATCTCGAGGTAAAGTTTTGAAGATGACATCAGGGATGTGGATTTGGGTTTTGACCTTGTGACCTAACAGGCTATATGTGGCAGGTTAGGGGGTCGGGTTTGGTTTTGATCGTGTGACCCAACAAGCTGTATGTGGAATGTTGGGGGATCAATTTTGGTTTTGATCTTGTGACCTAACAGGCTGTATGTGGCAAGTTAGGGGATCAGGTTTTGGTTTTTGGTTTTGGTCTTGTGACCTAACAGGCTGTATGTGGCAAGTTAGGGGACCAGGATTTGGTTTGATGGAATGTCAATTTCAAGATTTTGGCTCAATTTGGTAGATGAGGCTGGATGGTTTGATTTTTGGAAGCTCATGGGGCTTGGAATTTTCTTTTGTATGGTCCAATCAACTCAAAAGAGGCATGGAACCATTTTTGTATGCTCTTGGTAAGAGGGATTTCTCTTTGACTAAAAGCCCAAGATTTTTTTTGTGCCTAGGTGGTCAAACCTGGCTCATATGGGCTAACCCATGGGACCTTAAGCTTTTGAAATGGCTTAGATCTCATATGGTGTCATTTTTGTAAAGAATATCCAAAAATATCTCATTTGGATAGAGAATATCTAAGAATATCTTTACTTGGAGAGAATCTCTCATGATCCCTTTATTTTGGGATAGAATATCTCAAGATATCTTTCTTTTGGGAAAGAATCCGTCATAGATTGATTTTTGGAAGAAAATCTCTCAAGATCCCTTTATTTTGGGATAGGATATCTCAAGATATCTTTCTTTTGGGAAAGAATCCGTCATAGATTGATTTTTGGGAGAAAATCTCTCAAGATCCCTTTATTTTGGGATAGGATATCTCAAGATATCTTTCTTTTGGGAAAGAATCCGTCATAGATTGATTTTTGGGAGAAAATCTCTCAAGATATCTTTCTTTTGGAAAGAATCTTTCTAATCTCTTTCTTTTGGTAAGGTTACTAATTAGTAACACTTACCTCTTTCTTCGTTCCTTCTTTGGTTTGCTCTCCTCTATAAAAGCAAAGAGAAGGTTGGATCTCTTGCTCTTACTACTTTCTTTTGCAATAATCTCAAGAGGGCTTCAAGACCAAGAGCTTTTCTTCTTCAAGATCTTCAAGAGTTTTCTTCTTCTTCTCCATCAATGGCTTCAAGTAAGTTCTTCTTTTTCAAGAAAACTCCATTGTAGGAAAAAAAAAGTTCTTCTCTTTTTTTTTTGTTTCTTTCTTTTTCTTTTCTTCTCTTTCTTTATTTCTTTTTTTTTTTTCCACGTGTTTTCCCCTTTTTTTTTTTACACGTGTTGTTTTTTTTTTGCTTTCTTTTCTTTCTTCTTTTTTTTTTCATGTTTTTTTTTTTTTATTGTGTGGGCCGTACGGACAGATCCGTACGGATCTGGCCGTACGGCCACGTGGCCTGTGGGCCAGCCCGTTTTTTTTTTTTTTTTTTTTTTTTTTTTTTTTTTTTTTTTGAGAGAGTTTCGTTTCTTTTTTTTTTTGTTTTCTTTCTCCTCTCTTCTTTTTTTTTTAGAGAAAGTTTCTTTTCTTTTTTTTTTTTTTTTTTGCTCATCATGATAATGCATTTTTTTTCGCAAATCTAGATGTTCATGCATGCCTTTAATTTGTAAATTAAATTTGTAGCATGATGTGATTGCATACCTGAAAGTTTTTGCAAATTTGGGAACTTGGAGCTCGCAGTGATGTTGAGCCCTTCCTGATTTTGCGGAGACTTTTAGGTTTCGAAAGTTTGGAGTTTCGGAGCTCGCAGCGATGTTGAGCCCATCTTCAAGCTTTCTATTTCTTTCGGGATAGTTCCTTTTCTTCGGAATTGCCCCGTCATCATGTCAAAATTTCGCCAGATTTTTTTTTTAGCGAGATTCTGTCATTTTGATGTTTGATCTTTTTCTTTTCCATCCTTTTCAGGTGGTTCCTCCAGAGCGAACAAGGGTAAAGAGCCTGCTACAAGCGTACCTCGTCGATCTTCTAGATCCTCTAATCCGGCCGTTCAGCAGGCTTTTGAGAAGGTCCAGTATGTTGAGAGAAATCTGGAAGAGTGCGACTCCCTCAACAGAGATGAGATGAGGCAGCGACTGATCACTCTCAAGGGAGAGGAATTCTATAAGATCATGGTAAGCAGTCGTCCATGGCTGATGGAAGATCAGAGCGTTTTGCCCAAGCCTACCTTCTTCTTTGGTGATGCAGTCCCTGATGACATTACATACCAGAGGAGATCTTTTCAGTTTTCCTTCACAGCAGATGGTGAGAAGAAGACTGTTACTACCCGGTCGATGTTTGATCGCACCGTCTCGATTCTGAGCCTTGCCCCCACGTGCCCTAAGAGGGAAGATCCTCCAAGTTGGGTGAGAAGGACAAATGTAATCAAGACCGGGGTTTTTGTCGGCGGTTCTCCTGGATATACGGAGAGGTCGCCTGTTGACATGGACTTGTTGATGCCATCCAGCGGCTACCAGGGCTCTGATTATCCGTCGGTCGATTTAAGACCGGTGGGCCTTGGTATTTTCAGTGGTGACGGCAGCAATTGGATCAAGCCTTTTCGACTTCGAGGTCGTTTCAATGCTGACTCCGAGTGGAAGTCGTGGACTAATCGCGTCCTGCTGATTGGTGGCGCCGTTTTGAAGGAAGCCGGGATTTTTGATGCGGTCCGCGCTTTTAGGGAGACCGTGATCTTTTCCGACGAGGCCTTCATGGCTATGCTGGAGTCGTTCCTCCCTCAAACCAATACCTTCGTCGTGACGAATGGTGAGATTGGTTTTTCTTTGAAGGAGTTGAGCGCCATTACCGGATTGCCCATCCTCGGCAAACTCTATGAGGAGTTTATGCCGATTGACAGCGTCCTCGAGGGGCAGCCTGAGGAGTTCAGGCTTCTATACTTTCAGCTCGTCGCCTTCTATGATTTTTTGAAGGAGAAGGGGGGTTCGAAAGTTAGATCCAGCAGTTGGAAGAGTTTTTGCTCTTCATTCCCCAACTTCTTTAATAGTAGGGAGCCTTCTGATAGCGTGACCCAGGAAGCCGGAGCTCAGGATCCAAGTTCAAAGAAGATCTTGGCCATGCAAGAAGAGTTGAGAGATTTCTGTGCAAGTACAAATGCCATATGTCCTGACATTGCACTGCGGAGAGATCTCGCTGTTTACCTCACTTATTGGCTTGGTGAGGCTGTTTTTGCTGGAGGAGATGGAACGCACATCAGGCCGCATTGTATTTTCCCGGCTTGTCAGATGGCGTTTGGAGAGCAGCTTGCTTTGGTGCCAGCTCTTTACTCCTACCTGTGTACCGAACTGCAGGCTGCTGCTTTTCTGGTTCGGCTTGGGCTTCCCATGAATAGGGTATTTTCAGCCCATATCTTTTATTCGTGGTATGTATACCACTGTCCTGGCTTCCATCGGCTGGGTGCTGCTCAGGATGATGATCCTCTGATGATTCGACTGGCTAAGGGCAAAGCCGTGTCCGAATCACTTTTGTTCGCCCGCATGAGGATCCGACGGTTCAGGGACGTCGAGATGGGGCAATCTTCAGTAAAGCTTTCTCCGGAGTTGCGGAAGAAGGCTTTTGATTTTGGTGCCTCCCGAGACTCTACCAGGGCGGGGTCGGGAAGGCATTATTCCTTGACAAATGCAGAGAGAGAGTGGCTTTTCAGCATACGTGTCGGCACGATGGTGTACCGTAGACATCTTTTCGTCGACATCCAGCCGTATGTACCCTCTCGCTTTGCTTTGCAGCTGGGCTTTTCTCAAGGCGTTGTTGGAGCGCCTTCAAGTATGGTGAAGCGCTTTGGAGGCTTACAGGACGGGGGAAATGCATGGGCTTTTTATAGTGCTGAAGACACTACAGCCATGATTTCTTATCCTGTGTTGCTGACTTCCCGGACTGCCGGCTTTGCGAAGTGGTTCGCAGAGAGCTTCTCGGCATATCGGGGACTTTCCAGGAAGGAGCTTGATGTGAAGCTGGCATCTGGAAAGGGCCTTGGAAAGTCGGATGGCATCCGGCGAGAGGAAGTTTGGGCCTTCCTTTCTGGAGAGAAGCACAAGATAGGCTTTCTCGGTGACCAGGGCGTCATCGGTTCTGAAGCTGTTCGAGAAATACCTGACGAGGCTTTGGAGCAGCTAGAACAGGAGGAAGCCGAACTTGGCGCTTGGATGCAAGCGGCGCAGAGGCAAGCTTCCGTGGAGTCTACTGGCAAGAGCAGACCATCCAGTGATGAGTCAAGTGGGAAACCTGACTCTGACAGCGGGGTAGGTTCTTCTAAGAAGCGAGCCCGCAGAAGTAAGAGGAGGAGGAGTCATCATAGTAGCAAGGGGCAGCATGAGGACTCTCCTAACTTGGAAGTTCCTCTTACTATCAATGAGGATGTGCCAGTGGATGCTGACGAGCCTCCAGAGAAGAGAAGCCGAGAAGAAGAGACCGTTGGTGAAGGTATGATTCTTCCTTTTTCTCTTTCCATTTCTTTTCATGGGATTTTTTTTATGATTTGCTTCTTGTTTCTGCTTTTCTTTTTTTATTTTATTTTATTTTTTTTTTAGCAGAGGAAGACTTGGTGATGCCTGAGGTCCCAACCGATGAGGTGGTGATGGATCCTGTTGAGGCACCTGAAGAAGAACCGAGGGACTCTGGAGTAAATCCAGAATCTCCAATTGGTACGACTTCTTTTGCTCTTTTTTTTTTGACTCGGTTTGCTAACACATTTTTTTTTTGCCAGCTGACTTGCCACAGGGTTCTGATGACTTTGAACCATCGATGGACGCAAATGTTGATGATGCTTTCGATGAGTTCATGGAGGAAGAGAGTGTTCCGCCAGTCGTCGAAGAAGGTATTTTGTAGTTATAACTCTGATAATGATTTTCAAACAGGGTCATATTCATACCTTTTTGTGTTTCCTTTGCAGGTTTTGAAGTGGCAGAGGAGGATCCGTTGCTTCCAGAGCAAGAGATGCCAGAGGTTGATCCAGAGGTAGAGATTCCTGGGACCAGCTCTGACAGTATTGAGGAGATTCCTCGCGCTGAGATTCCTTCCCGAGCAGGAGCAGCTTCAGCTGGAAAGAGTTCTTTTGTTACTCTTTCAACAGATGATGACATGAGTAGCCGACCAACAGAGTTGGGCGAATCCTCAGCTGGGCCATCTCTTCTTTTTGCGAAGAAGGTGGTGGTGCGAGTTGTGAGCTCTTGGATTGAGACTCTCTTTTCTGGGCACTTGGAAGTCGGATTTGGCATGATCCAGCATGTGCAGGAGATTCTCAGTGATGCTGAAGAGGCTGGTCTGGATGTCACAGGTGCCAGGGCGATCGTTGATAGGATCATTGCACTGGGTGACAAGTGGTTTGAGACCGTGAGTTTGGCTGATGACCAGTTCTTCAAGGAGATGTTCCTGGATCCTGCTGATAAGGCTAAGTCTGACCTGGATGAGGCTACAGAAAGCAGGAAGGTGGCAGTCCGAAAGAGGAATAAAGAAGAGCTAACCATCATCGGGCTGACACATGACCTTAACATCCTTGATAGGGAGGTCGATGAGGCCAGGAAACGTCTTGAGCATCTGCAGGCACAAGTCGCTGCCAAGTGGACTGCCATAATAGAAGCTCGCGACAGGGAGAGTGCCCTGATTCACCAGGTTGCAGAGGCCGAACGGGTTCTCAAAAGGAAGTCTGATGAGGATGAACAATGGCAAGCTGCTCGAGGTAAGCTTCCTGGTGTGAGAGAAGGGGTACAGCCCACTCCAGCATCTCATGGCAAGTTCCTGAAGAAGCGTGCCTTGGAATCCTTGACGGCTGAGGCTAAAAGTCTGCTTGGGGAGCTGAACTCTTGGCTGGAGACCATTTTTGATTGAGCTCCTGTATACAGAAACCATCCTTCTTTCTTTTCTTTTTTTTTTTTGGTACCACTTGTATTTTTTTTGGTACTTATTTTTTGTAGTGCTTGTGAACACTTTTTTTTTGGTACCACATGCATTTTTTTTGGTACTCTTTTTTTTTCGTAGTGCTTGTGAACACTTTTTTTTTTGGTACCACATGTATTTTTTTGGTACTCTTTTTTTTTTGTAGTGCTTGTGAACACTTTCTTTTTGTTATCCCTACGCTCACTTTAATCTTTTTGTGATAAAAGTAATTGCTAAATGGGATTTGATCAAAAGGTTGTCATTTTGTGAAAATCTTTTGTCAAATGATTGTTTTGGCATGAAAGCCAGGTTTTTATTTGTGGCATGGAAGCCAATTTTGGCATGAGAGCCAGCTTTTCTTGTGGCATTGATAGCCGAGTTTTTTTTTTTGTTTGTGGCATCTATAGCCAATTTTGGTGGCATTGATAGCCGGTTTGTTTTGTGGCATCTATAGCCGGTTTTTTTTGTTTGTGGCATCTATAGCCAATTTTGGTGGCATTGATAGCCGGTTTGTTTTGTGGCATCTATAGCCGGTTTTTGGTGGCATTGATAGCCTGTTTTGTTTTGGTGGCATTGATAGCCATTTTTTTTTTGAAATCCAAGTTTTTTGTTTGTGTGGCATTGATAGCCGGTTTTGTTTTTGGTGGCATTGATAGCCGGTTTGTGGCATTTATAGCCTGTTTTGATGGCATTTATAGCCGGTTTGGTTTTCAAAAAATGCAAGTATCGACTAAAAGTCGCCTCCCTGCTGAATGTTCTTGCAAGTATCGATGGAATGTCGCATCCTTGCTCATTCGGTTGCGAGTATCGATGGAATGTCGCATCCTCGCGGATTTGGGTGCAAGTATCGATGGAATGTCGCATCCTTGCTTTTCAAAAATTTTGGTTTTGCGGGTACTGACTTGATGTCGTTTCCCCACGATTTTTGAAATTTGTGGTTTTCTCGAACCTTTGGGTCATGGATATCAACTGAAATGTTGCGTCTCCACAGTTTTTTAGGTTTTTTTGAACCTTTGAAATTTGGGTTGTGGATATCAACTGAAATGTTGCGTTTCCACGGTTTTGGATTTTGCAAGTATCGACGAAATGTCGCTTCCCTGCGATTTTGGAAGTGTCGAACATGGTTCGCTTGCTTCCGATTTGTGCGAGTATCGACTAAGCGTCGCTTCCTCGCGGTTTTTGAAAAACCATTTTTTTTTTGTTTAAAGACACGAGGGTCATAAGTTTTGACCTAAAACCATTTTGGCGGTAAAAGGCAGGGTGGACTAGGGTGGAAATCCCTGAATCCGGATTTTGTTTCAAACCATGAATTTTGGGTTCAAGGGTTGGAAATTTTGGTCAAGTTAGGGAAAGGTTCCTAAACTTGGATATATATATATATTTTTTTTAACAATGAAACGATGAAAGTAAACATTGTTTTAGATTTCTAGAAATTTCAATATTTGACATGAAAATTCTAAAAAAAGGGTGGGTTTAGCGAGCGTGTACCTGGAAACCGGTTTTGGCCATACAGGCATTGCTCTTACCCAGTTGGGTAAGTCTTCAAGGGTAGTACCGCTTTAAGAACTTGCCATTGATGGGCAGCATACATCTGTCACCTTCCATGTTTAGGAGTGCGTATGCGCCATTGGAGAAAACTTTGTCGATGACGTAGGGTCCCTCCCATTTTGGCTCGAATTTGCCTTTTGACTTGTGAGCGAAGACCATTGGTCTTTTTACCGCAAGAACCAAGTCATTCTTTTTGTAGGCGCGTTGTCTGACCTTTTTATCGAAAGATCCTGCCATACGTGCTTGGTAAAGTTCAATGCTTTGTTGAGCTTCGAGCCGTCTCTCATCGAGATTGTCCAGCTCATGGAGTCGCAATTTGACATTGCTTTCTTGAGTCATGTCATTTTGCAAGGATACCCTCAAGGAAGGAATTTGTACTTCCAAGGGCACGACAGCTTCGCATCCATAGACCAAGGAGAATGGTGTGCTATGGGTTGGTCCTCGAACGGTGGTTCGATAGGCCCACAAAGCTTCAGACATTTTGTCGCTCCAGTCTCTTTTGTGATTAGAGACCATTTTTTTGAGGATTTTGCAGAGTGTCTTGTTGAAAGCTCCTGCTAACCCGTTTGCCGCCGGATTGTATGGAGTAGAAGGACAGCTTTGAATTTTGTATTTGTCGCAGAACCTGTAGAATCGATGTTCCCGGAACTGTGGTCCGTTATCATGGACGAATCTTTTGGGTATACCGAAACGACAAATGATGTTGGTGCGTAGGAAGTGAAGGACTGATTAGGTCTTCATTTCGTTAAACGCAAATGCTTCTGACCACTTGGAGAAATAATCCGTAGCGGCGAAGATGAAGCGATGACCTTTGCTTGAAGGGGGAGAAATAGGACCTATGATGTCCATACCCCAGGCTTCGAAAGGCCATGAGATTGCTGTAGGATGCAGCCATTCTGGAGGCATGTGAATGTAATCTCCATGAACTTGGCATTGTT
Organism: Litsea cubeba; assembly: GCA_012931725.1. NCBI lineage: Eukaryota > Viridiplantae > Streptophyta > Magnoliopsida > Laurales > Lauraceae > Litsea > Litsea cubeba. The sequence goes on along the minus strand of CM022946.1, from coordinate 94,198,919 downwards.
GGCAGCGCTTAGCAAATTGCATTGCGTCAGCTACCATGGTAGGCCAGTAATATCCTAACCTTTTTATCTGATCATAGAGCTTAGGTCCAGCCTGATGAGCTCCGCAAAGACCAGCATGAACTTCTTTGAGTGTTTCTTCAGCCTCTTGTTGTGACAAGCAGCGTAGAAGTACTCCGTTGAAGGATTTCCTGTAAAGGATTTTTGATGGAATATCCAAATGGAAGCTTGGGGTTCGCCTTTGGATGCTTACCCGTTCTTTTGGATCTTCAGGTAGGATTCCGAACATAATGTAATCAATGAACGGATCCCTCCAGTCGCCAATTGAAGTTTGAAGGATTGAAATCCGACTTCCGACCACTTGGTGGCATTCAGCAACTGCTTGGTGTGTGTTAAGAGGAGGAAGGATTCTCCTTTCGCACACTGTAACTTGCATGTTTTCCCCTTCCTGGATTGCCATGGATGCGGCAAGTCCGGCTAGGGCATCTGCACGTATGTTTTCACCTCTACGGATGTGGGTGATGTGACAGATGTCAAACTTTTGCAGAAGTGATTGTGCCTTGTTGTAGTAGGGCAGCAAATCTGGCTTCCTGACTTCAAATTTCTGATTCATCTGGTTGACGATCAGTTGAGAGTCTCCAAAGACTTCCAGCGTGGTGATACCGGATTCGATGGCGAGTTCCAATCCTAAGATCAGAGCTTGATATTCAGCTGCATTGTTTGTGCATGGTTCCAGTAGCGAGAAAGCGTGTGGAATCATGTATTTGTCGGGGCTAACAAAGAGGATGCCAACTCCCGAGATCAGCTGTCTTTTTTCATTTGTCCTGGTTGCACCGTCAAAGTACATGTCCCAGGAGGCACTTTGTGAGAAAGTCTCCACATTGTAGACGGGTTCGTCTGGGAGATCATCTCTGAGTGGAGAATCTTTAGGCAATGGATGCTCTGCGAGGAAGTCCGCTAGAGCTTGCCCTTTGATTGCTTTTTGTGGTACATACCTAATATCAAATTGTGACAGAAGGATGGACCATTTTGCCAGTCGAGCATTGAGAGAACCTGCCTTTGTGACAAGGACCTTCAAGAGGTTGACCCTCGAGACCAGGTAGACTGTGTTGGAGAGCAAGTAGTGACGCAGGTTTTGTACGGCGAACATCACTGCAAGACATTCTTTTTCGACTGGAGAGTAGCGATGCTCTGCACCTACTAGCATGCGGCTGAGGTAATATAGAGCAGCTTCTTTTCTCTGATCATTTTCTTGCGCAAGCAGAGCTCCCAAAGAGTGATCAAGGGCTCTTGTGTACAAGATGAATGGTTTTCCAGTGGTAGGAGCAGCTAACACGGGAGGTTTTGTCAGGTATGACTTGATGTCTTGGAAAGCAGCTTCACAGTCAGCATCCCAGACAAAGTTTACACCTTTTTTCATCAACCGGGAGAATGGACGGCATTTCCCCGAAAGATTGGAGATGAACCGTCTGATGTAGGCCAATCTCCCTTGAAGCCCTTTGAGTTCTCTCAAGGTTCTTGGAGAGGGCATTTCTAGAATGGCTTTGACTTTTATGGGGTCAAGCTCTATTCCAGCTTTCCGAACTAAGAATCCGGGGAACTTACCCGACGAGACGCCGAAGAAGCATTTCAATGGATTCATTCGCAGTTTGTGTTTGCGAAGCCGGAGTGTAAGTGCTCTCATCAGACGATGCTTCGGAAGAGCTATAATCCCGAATTATCACATTCCAGGAAGCTCTGACGGGAGACGTTGCCTGATCGGAGTCAGACTCATCCTCGGATGTGAGAGGATCGTCTACCCAGCAATTTTCTCCATTTTCAGGAGTTAAGGGAGGATGTACCTGGTGGTCTTCAGGGACTTCAGGCTCTGGATTGCGAGGAGGCTCGTTGACGCGTTCTTGCTCTTGTTCTAGAGCGAGTCGCTGCAAGATCCTTGCATATTCTTCAAGATCAGGCATGGGAGCCGGATCTTCTTCTTCATCATCTCTTTGTGGCTCAACATTGTTGATTTCCACTGGAGTAATGAGAGGTGCTGGGTCAGCAGCATTTTCTTGTACAGCCTCTTGGTCTTCTTCATCATCAGACCAGGATCCTTGTGGCTGTAGGGGGTTATACCAGATTACTGGCATAAGATGAGACTCAGGAACCCATTCTTCATCGGAGAGATATTCTCCTGTTTCAAGGGATTCCTCCCACTCATCCGTGTAGTTGGGTTCGAATCCATCATCGGTGTCGCTGGACTCGTATCCATCAATGGAGAATCCAACTACCGAATTGCAAGAGTATGATGCCTCCTGCATGGCTTCTCTGAATTGAGGTGGCATGAAATCACTGAGAGTGAATTTCCTTACCCCCTTTGAAGTCTCTGGAAGGGATGTTTTTGTTACCTCCAGTGAAGCGGTAGAGGAAGCCTCTGCCTTTTCTTTGACCTCTAGTTTTGGCTGGGTCTTCTCTTGCCGTTTGAGATTGAGGAGATGTTTCCTAGCCTGCCTTCGCTGTTGAGCTGTAGGCTTTGTTTTCACGACCTCCCAATTTTCATCTTCCAGGAGATCGGGATGTACCCATATCGGTTGTCCGTCTGGTGTCGGGTAAGGAACCAGTTCCTCGGACGCTTCGATTGAGTTTATCACCTTGAAGGAAGTAGTGATCTTCTTCTTCGGTGATCTTGATGTTTGTCCACATGTCACCATGTTGACGGAGGCAGACCCATAGTTTTTGTCAAAGGTGATGACTCCGTTTTTCCACATCTCGTTTATTTTCTCTCTCACAACGAAGCATTGATTGAGAGGATGCGAGATCATCTGGTGGTATGGACAGTACCGAGGATCGTTGGTTTTGCCAACATCACCCGGTCTTTTTGGTTCAGGCAAGATGAGCTTGCCGTTTGCCACAAGAGCCCCGAAGATTTCATCAACATCTTCATCAAACGGGTATTTCTTCTCTACTCGTTCTTTGAAGGCGTCAGAGAGTTCAGGTCTCTTACCAGCAGCTTTGTTTTCAGCTTTCTTTGGTGGCTGAGGAGCTGGCTTGGTCTGCACATTGAGGACTCTTTCTTCTTTGGTTTAGAGGTTGCAATGGCGGTTGGCTCTTTTCTTGATGATTTCTGACTGTTGAGGTCTTTAATCACCGTTTCAGCTTCCATGGAAGCTTCTAGGAGTTCTCCCAAGTTTTTTGATTTATTGCCGATGATCATGGAGCGGATTCTGGCTCTCATGTTGTTTCGGCAGATGTCGACTAGCGACGCTTGTGGCAATACATCAGAGCATTTGTATGCCATTGCTTTCCACTTGTGAATGAAGTCATATGTTGATTCATTCTCCCCCTGTTTTAGGCTGCACAGCTGAGCCATAGTAGCGGGGTGATCCTCACCTTTGAAGTGAGTCAGGAAGCGTGTCCCTAGCATGGCCCAGTTTTGGATTGAGTCCTCCGGCAGAGTGGAGTACCAATCGAAGGCCGTACCTTTTAGGGTACTTGCAAAGAGGCGGATCTTGAGTGCATCTTGATCCGCGATAGCTCCCGTCAGGATCTTGAAGTGGATGACGTGCTGTCTGGCTGATCCTTTCCCCGTATATGTTTGGAGAGTAGGATGCTTGAATTTGGTGGGGAACGGGACCGAGTCCATCCATAAGGGATATGGTGGCTTGATCCCATGCTCTTTGAGTATATCCTCTTCTTTTGCTTTGGCGAGGATACCGTCTACGTCCTTTTTGGTAAGGGCGCATGACTCATTTTCTTCTCTATTTACCTCGTCGTCTTGATGATTCGGAGGAGGTTCATTGTTCGCCTGATTTTGGAAGGCGAGGAGAAGGTTTTCCATCAGAGTTCCAATCCTCTGCTGGCCCTGTTCCAACTGCTGGATGCGGGTGATCGCATCTTCTGGAGGTGGATTGCGGGGTGGTGGCTCAGAATTTGTAGCCAAGACATTCATCCTTCGTGATTCGAACGAAGAAACTGTCCTGGTGACTGAGCTGGGGCTCATTCTTTTTGAAGAGGAGCTTGAGGAAGGATCACTCTGCTGTCCTTTGCTTGAAGGAGCAGGGGATTCTTCTGAATGTCTTCTTGTCCTTGAGACGCTGCGGGTCATCGGACGTCGGACATGGATTTTTGTTGCTGATTTTTGGCGCCTTCTGGTTTTTCCAACCATATGGACGGCAGCAACTTGGTTGGGTCTTTCTTTTTCGACCCATTTGGGAGAGACTTGAAGTGTGGGAGGCTGGGTCCTTTGCTTCTGTAGTCTCTTTTGCCGGTATAACGCGCGGCGGCGTATACGGCGAGCAATTTGAGCTTCGGTCAGCTCTGACTGGGCTTTGACGATGAAGGATGTGCTCCCTCGGGCGCAGCAGCCGAGCCTGTCTTCTCTGTAGCTGGGCAAGGACAGGATGCAAACCCTATCCTTCGCCTGTTGCAGCGAAGCTTTGAATTTGTGAAGTTCGGCCCCTGTAGAGATGAAGGGTCGAACTGCAAATTTGTAGGCCTTAGCAGGTGCTTGTGGTGGCCTTGTGATGCATGATCTGATTTTGGGCTTGTAGGAACAAGCCGGCTCATGCTGGGTTGACTTGAGAGTCAGGTTGGAGATGGGTCTCTCCTCTTTCATGTAAGCAAGAGGATAGAACTGGTTCTCCTTGAGTGGGGCCAGGAATGCTGGCTTAGTGGATGTTTGGGACCTTCTCTGTTTTGGTGAAGGTCTTGGGGACCAAGTCTTGGGGTAGACCTGGTTGTTTGCAGGTTGAGGCTTCGCGGGGCTGCCACGGGCTTCAGGCCTTCTGGTGCTCGCCTTTGGTGTCATGGTAGTGACACGTTGAGAGGCGAGTTTCTGCTTCTTGGAGGGAGCAGTTTGTTCTTCGGGAAGTGGGAATGGTCCCAGCGTCCCAAAGACGATAGTCCGGGGAGTCGAGGTCGACCCGGAGTTCACAGAGTTGCCGAGGGAGTTGACACTTCAGCAGCTGATGGGGCGCTTGTAGGTGCGCGAGGTTTGCTTCTGTTGAAGCATGATTTGGTGCTTGCTCTCATCGAAAGTAATGGTTAATGAAGCTGCCATTGTTAGTTTTTTTCGAAAATTTCTGAAACAAGACCACATCCATTAGTAATCACAAGAATATAATGATCATAAATGGGAAGTTCTATGGTTTCGTCTTTTCAAATTGCTCGAGGTAGATGACCCAAACAATATGAGGAAGGCAAAATGCCATAGAAGGTACAATTGTTCTGATCGCAGGTATGGTAAGCCCGGAATGGGCATCCCAGTGACTGCTAGAAGCAATTGTGAACTTAAATTCGACTTATCGAGAAGCAGAGCTTGCTCGAAGTAAGAAGAATATAAAGTTGGAGTTACAAATGTGCCGGTCGCAATACAGTAGACCCTGAAAGGGCGTACTAGTACCGCTAGACACAAATGTTTTGAGACCGCATCTATGAGATGAGATTCTCTGTTTTGAAAGGTCAAGATTAGATTCATCAAAGAGAGCAGATGGTATTCCAATCTGAACACGGGCTCAGCGATTTCCGCGAGCGCCAGTGCTCAGAAAGAAATGAACCATGATTTCTCGGATCTGAATCTAAAAATGACGAGTTTTTTTTTTTGAAAGGCCAATATCGGGTTCATCAAAGAGAGCAAAAGGCACTCCAATCTGAACACGGGCTCAGCGATTTCCGCGAGCGCCAGTGCTCAGAAAGAAGAAGACCAAGATTTCTCCAATCTAAACCCAAAATGACGGAAGTTTTTTTTTTTGAAGATTTTTGAAGATTTTTTTTTAAAAAAAAAAAATCTTTTTTTTTTATTTTTATTTTTTTTTATTTATTTTTTATTATTTTTTTTTTTAAGATTTTTTTTTTGAAATTTTTTTTTTATTTTTTATTTTTTATTTTAAAATTTTTATTTTTTTAAAAAATTTTATTTTTGAAAAAAAAAAATTATTTAAAAGACGAGAGAGTACACATAGGCCTCCTAACCCGGTCTTATGAAATCTTGATTGATAGAATTGCCCCCAGGTAAGGGTAGGATTACTTAATGAACCCGTTTGGAGGACCCTTGCCTAGAACAGTCAAGCTGTCTCCACACTCTGGACAAGGCTTTTCTTTGAATCAACCAAGATCAAAGAACACAGTTGGTTTAACCTTAGTGGTCTATGTTTTTTTTTTTTTTTTTTTTTTTTATGAATTCATCGAAGAGAAACCATGGCCCAAAACCTTAGTCGAACAGGCTCAACATTTCTGCAAGCGCGATGAACGATAGGAACGGATCAAGGTTTCTCAATTTTGAATCCAAATTGAGAAATCTGAAAAAAAATTTTTTTATATATATATATATATATATTTTTTTTATTTTTAATGAACTCATCGAAGAGAAACCATGGCCCAAAACCTTAGTCGAACAGGCTCAACATTTCTGCAAGCGCGATGAACGATAGGAACGGATCAAGGTTTCTCAATTTTGAATCCAAATTGAGAAATCTAAAATTTTTTTTGTTTTTCTTTTTTTTTTTTTTGAAAAGAGAAAGAGTGGAAATAAATTCAAAGAATTAAAATTTTCCAAACAAAAAATCTCATCTCATTTTTTTTTTTTTTTTGCGGAATTCAACATAGGCCACCAATTATAAAGTAGCCAAGGAATCAAGAAAAGAAATATAAGCATAGACCAAAATATATGATATGCAAATATTTCATTTCTGGCATCGTGTTCTCAAATAAACGAGTCCCACCGGGTGTGCCAGCTTGATGGACCGCGCTCCTGCTTGGTTCTACCGAGGTCGGCGGACGTGGGAGTCCGTCGGGTCCGACCCTTTCGTAACCGGGGGGCAGGGGCGTGCATCAACATTTCTTTTTTTGTGGGTGTGCCAGATTTTCTATTTTTACTTGGAATTGCAAGTGGTGATCCGGAGATCAACCTTCGCAAGTAAAAAGGAAATCAACTTCTTTCAAGTTTTCCATTGCACATATATTTAAGAAAAGAGACATTTTCTTGATTTGCCATGAAAGGCGATTTTTTTGGCATTTATAGCCGATTTTGGCATTTATAGCCGATTTTTGGCGTTTATAGCCGATTTTTGGCGTTTATAGCCGATTTACAATTCTTATCAATAATGAAAGACAAGAGTTGTGATTTTTGTCTCTTTTGAAAAAATACAAACTACAATGAAAAGCAAGAAAAGGAGGATCTAACTTCTCAGGAGATTGTGGGGGACTCGTTTAGATTGACGGTCGCAAGCCATATGTGGGCTTCGCCATCATCCATGCAGATGAGAACAGAGGATGCTATTGATTCGCTTGGCTTGGCTATAACCTCAGGTTTTTAGAGGACAAAGACCAAAGGAAGGTCCTATGTCCAATAAAAAGCCGAGTAGACGGGCTGAAAAGCCATATCTAAGCCATTGGAGGCAGGAGGAGAAGGCAAGGACCTTGGGGGGGGTACCCCCCAAGGGACTTTTGTCACCTTGTTGCGGTGGCCGGTGTAGAACTTCCGCAGAGTTTTCTCTCTTTTTCTTTTCTCTGGATTTCTGACTGCTGTCTGTTGATGTTCGTTGTGTGTGTTGTCTCTTTTTTCCGATCTGGATTCCTTTGGAGTGCTCTCCTATTTATAGGCTCTTGGTAGCCATTTAGGAGAGTTTATGGGCTTTTAATGTCATTAAGCCACATAATGGGAGGAGTTACAAAAATTGAATTGTTTATTTTGTAACTCCTTTTTCTTGGCTTCTGATTGGCCGGAGGAGATTGAGGGCATTTAATCGCCTTTAATCGCCATGATGGGAGGAGTTTCATGGGTTAAATGCCATGAATCTCTTGACTTGTAACTCCCGAATGCTTGCTTCTGATTGGGCCGTCCAAAGAAATGGATTAATGACTGTAATAAAGCTAGTCAATTAATCGCATTAAGTGGTCGCCGAGCAGCTGAAGAGTCGCGGGCCGTGCCACGTCTTTTGGAATTCTTCTGTCGATGATCATTGATGGATCTTCATGTAGATCGACATCAGATGACCATGTAATTTCAGGTGTTTGTTGCCAACAGCGGGTCGGTGCCATCTGTCCTGTCGATTTCTCGATCGGTCGGGTGGAAAGCACACTTTTTTTTGGTTGACCGGGTGGCGATCAATACTGTCTTCGATACTCTTGATGATTTACCCGTGTTTTGGACGGATGTCAGAGGACTTGGTGTCTCAAAAGCATGAATTTTGGAAAGTACCAGAGGCTGGGCCCTTCGAATCGCGAAAAAAACGGCGAAAACTGGGGTTTCCGGGGCTTTCCCGGCGACCCCGGGGTCCAAGGTCGCCGGCGACCCTGGCCCAGGGTCGCAGGGGCCTGCGACCTTGGGCCAGGGTCGCATGGGGCCTGAGACCCTGGCCCAGGGTCGCAGGGGTCTGCGACCCTGGGGGGGGTTTTCCCCCTTTCGTGTCCCGTTTTGCGTCCGTTTTTGCTTTTTTCTGATTCTTTTTTCTTCTGTACTTTTCCTTGACATTTTGACCATTTATTGCCTGATTTCTTTGTAGGAAACCTGATGAGAATCCTTGCATTTTATTTTGCAAAGTTTCCAATTTCCTGAGAAAGCCGAAGACTTTGTCGCGCAGAGCTGCCGATTTTCCGTCAGAAGCTGAAACTGGGTCAAACGATGTCGGAATGACCTGAAATTTGGTGTGAAGCCTCCTGAGCAATAAATAAGACCAACCATAGGCTTTTGTTTGAGTTTTGAAGCCGTTTGGGGTCCTATCACCTGTAGACTTGCTTTTTGTCGCGATGAAGATGTCGCGGTTTGATGTGCGGTCAACCGATGTCCGATTGACTTGAAATTTGACAGGGAACCTATTGGAGTCATTTTAAGATGATCCATAGGTTCTGTCTTGGAAACCATGGTCCCGGAGAGCTTTGCCGCCGAGAGGCCTGATTTGGCTGTCGGAGAAGCGAAGTTAGGCCAAATGACTTTGAAATGGCCCGTAACTTGTTGTGTACTCCTCTTTTGGCTGTCTGGAAGAATCTTGCAGTTTTTGTTTGATTCTGACAAGACTTGATTTTTGGAAGCAGCATTGCCTATTTATGGCAGGTTGCGACTTCATGTAGCTCTTTGGATCTTGATGAGGCAAAGTGACATTTTTGGTGTCAACAGTGAGGCCCAATGCTCTATGGTCCAACCATTTTGATTAAGTCTACAACACAAATGTTGAAATCTAAGGGTCGTGAAACAACAAGTAGCTCATAAAAATGTTGTTTTTTTTTTGTTAGATTGTATGAGCTCAATCCAATGGATAATACGGATAAATTGATTTATTCCACTAATTAATTTATATTTTCTTGCTTTATTTATGAGATGAATGATATTTTATTCTATATTTGCACATAACCAATACAAAATGACATGATGGTTCATGAGATGAACCGGAGCCCATGCGTATATTAGATGTGATCCATATGTATTTGGATGAGATCCACATTCACAAATCTTATACTTAAATTGATTCACAGCCAATAATGAGATTGGGCATCTCATCTGATAAGGTTGCATTGCATCACTATGATCACTAATGAGATAGTGTGATATGTCTCAATAATTATAGTGTAAGACTCTGGATCATTGTGCTGGTACATTAGATGTACTAAAGGACCATGAGTAGCACCTTGTACAAATATGTCTTTTGATCAAAGGACTGCTCTCACAATTCCAAAGCAATAGGCTCTTAATCCTGAGAGATTAAATGAAATACATTTACTTTGAGTCATCAATGAATGAGGCTAATTGTAGGCAACACCTCGATGTCTTGGGTACACGGTACTGGGGCTGTGAGAACATATAATTCTCAAGATGAAATCTATCCTTATAAATATTTCCTTATGACAAATAATGGATTTTATCATTAGTGCGTGCGCACCCATCTCAATTAAGAGTTAATTGGATGGAACTGATGATTACTGTGATTAATTGGGTCATAAGGATAATAAGAGATGGATCCAGTTTGGTTGGACGTATTTATTCTAATAGATCCATGGATATAATTGATGGAAGGGCATACTTGTAGTAATTGAGAAGTTTAGGGTCTCTTTGTAATTATTCCTAAGACTGGAGTGCAATTGCATTTAATTAGTAGACTTATTTGCAATTAATTGTGGGTCCAGAATTCATATGAGATATAGGGTCCAGATTCCTAGTTGGAGCCAAATTCTAAGGAATCCCTAGTGGTCCACATGCTAGCCCTAATATGAGAAGGTTACTAATCTCATTAGAACTCTCAAGGAAAGGAGGAGTAGGTTACTTACTAAGGAAAGAAGTGAAACTTCTAATCTTGGTCCAAGATGAGGTGTGCCAAAAACTATAAGAGGTGAGGGTTAGAGATCTTTACACACAATAATCTCTCAAGCTCTTGTCTCTCATCCTCCTTTCTCTCCTCTTGTTTCCTACTAGAGATGTAGGGTTTTCTTCTACTTAGAGATCCCACCATTCTCCTTTAGAAATTCTCTAAGAGGGTCATAGCATGAAAGAACACAGAGGCAAGGGAGATCAAAGGTTTGCGAAAAAGATTTTCGTAGAGATCGAGTTCTCGATTAGAACAGAACCAAGTTCCAAAGGTATAGATGATCTATTATCTATTTGAATTAGTAGATATAGTTATGCTTGTTGTTTATTTATCTATCTTTTTTATGGATGTTTGATCTTAATGCATGAGATTAGGATTTTAGATCTTAGGCTTGGGTTCTTGGCCTTATGGATATTTGATCCCTGCATCAAGTGGGTCAAAAAGTTTTTGAATACTTATCCTCAAGGCCCACCTACTTTCAACAATTTTGAGTGCATCGAACGCCACTGGACCAAAGATTATAAAATTAAAAAAAAGGGTTGACTTTACATCATTTTAGTTAAGACTAATTCATTTCAATTTATGTCATTCGCCTAAATGAAAACCCAAAAAGAAAATTCTAGTAAAACATATCCTTCCGAACAAATCAATGAGATTTGATTGGGTCGATGGATTTCACCACTTGGAGTTTTCAAGATTAATCATCTAAAAAATTATCCTCATTTTGATGTTGTTCATAGTCATCTAATCAAAGATGGTGATTGCACATTTCTCAATGTTTTTTTTTCTTCTTTTTTCAAATATTTACAAAGCCCTTTACCAAAAAAAATTTACAAAGCTACTGCCATTCCATATGACTAATCCATCACACACTCTCATGCAGAGGAAGAATTAGTACAACCTGTCCTACGTTACATCCTCCCACACAAAACCTGTGGCTCCCTTTGTTTTTGGGAGGGTGTAGCCGTACTGGAAAAAGCTCAATAAAAGATGTAGTCAAAGGATTTTCGGGCCCGGTAGACTTTTTGGGTTTTTATAAAATTTAGTTGATAGGTTGAATAGCCATAAAATGTATCACTATCAATACCTAGAGAATGTTCTCCTACTAGCAGATTGCATATTAATTATAAGCACTTCATTAAATTATGCTCATGAGTCATGTGTATACCTTGTAGAGTGTCCTCCAGCACAACATAACTGTGATATCTACATTTTAACAGCAGGGCCTCAGACTTCACCTGCTTAATGATTTTTTTTAAGGCGAAAATGGGAAAAAAATGTACAGAGAAATAAAGCACTCAAAAGTCAACAGAGTAACAGAAACCAAGTTACCAGGAACAGAATAAGACGCAGAAATAAGAATCAAGGAACATGGCACGTATGTGTGAGCTTTGAACTCACCAGGTAGCCTACTGTGGATATAACCTGGTCCAAATTCAGATTGAATAAAAACCTATACATATTTGAGAATGAGAAAAAAAGGGAGCCTAAGAAAAATCCACTTGGTCCACATTCCATCCCAAAATGCAGTTGGGCTTCTCCATCTATTTTGTTTTGGACCAGGTCATGTTTGTGGCATTAGAAAAAGTCTAACTCAAAGCCACATAGTATATAAACATGAGATATGTAGAAGAGACTTGGCACGACACATTTTTACAATGGCTTTTCATAGGTTGAGAGTTCCAAGCTCCATTGGGCTCAATCAGAAGCTGCATTTTTAGGCCTGCGGGCTTGGGCTTGGGCTTGGGCTTGGGCCTGGTGTACTTCGTGGCGACCAACAACAATTAAATAATTTTAATCATTCCAAGTGAGTTTTATCAATTGAAGCCTCTGCTCCTGACATCTAAGTATCTAACAACATGTCAACAAATTCTAACAAAACCCTAGACAATCTAAACTATCCACCTATGAGATAAAATCCATCTACAATAAAATGACATGCCTTAAAAGAAGCCGGATCTGTTAGGCCCAGACAAGCTGGCCTCCATGCTGATTCTTCTTCATCGGGCTGCATTAGGGCGTGCAGTTTCTAGTTAGAGGATAAAGCCGCCTAAATGAGAAGATGATGAGCCCCGCAAGGAATGACAGACATCCAAGACGCCAATGAATGGTACCTAGAAGCGATTAAATGACTCAAATCACTGAAATGAAAGGAAACATCTCCTTGCAAAACCCACATAACAAGCCTTTCATCACTCACAATAGTAAATGCATGCTCATGCTCTTGCTCTTCAGAGTGTCAAATGAGATAGGGTGGAGAGTGGAGACGATGGGGTTGCACATGATATCAAAGTATGAACTTAAATCTATCTTAAAGGACTGACTGTAGCCCTGGTCTAGCCCTGCATAATTACTACAAAGGGGCATAATATTTGAAAGGGGCTCGTTGCCCAACATTCATTCTGCTTAATAAATCTGTCCGAATATTAGGCGCCCAATATTGAATTGGCTGTGGGCTTGGACAAGCTTCATCCTGGCCCAATGCAACCCATTATAAAATCTAACTTATCTAACTTTTACATCATTAGGGATTCGCACTGTGGGGTTTTCTGGAACACTGTATATCTGTTGATGAGGCCCATTAAAGATCAATAGCCACTCAGTCATTTACAACAAAAACCACACTCCCACCCCAAGAGGAAAACTTTTAAGGCCTGGAAAATCATGCGTATTTTGGGCTGGGAATGACACATCAACTGAATCATTTCACCTTCACAAGAGGACAGTACAGAAAAACCCTCAACAGAGAAAAAAAGAATCATGTTAAAACATGGAAATGCTCAAGAAACTAAACTGTTAGAGAAGAGATGACCAGTTCTAGAAATACATTGAATAATCAATCTAGAGACTGGCTTTCAAGAGCTGGAAATCTTCGAAATCGAGCACCAAATCGCATATCTAATTTTCCAGATGTACTTGCTGCTCTTGATCTCTTTGATGTAGCCAAAAATCCTTGGCCCGAAATGGAATCAAACAAAGACCCCATATTTTCCCTTTTCCCATTCAATTTACTGGTTTCCTGTACGGAAAAGCTGCATACAGTGGAAAAATCTATATCAATCTTCTTTCATGAAAAAAGGGAATGACTCAGAAGTCACAAATAGAACAAGATGCACACATATGAAATGAAAAGGAAAAACGAAAAAGTAAACAATAAAATCCTTAGCATGATTATACTCTGTATGAGCTTCGAGGGCCTAATGCCAATTTCTGGAAATAAGGCCCATTTTTTTTTTTTTTTGGGTGAAGAGTATTGATTCACAGACACTATACTGGATCAAGTTTTGTGGATATGATACAAGCAACCACTACGTGGTGCACACGCACCGGAGGACAAATATGTTCCCTCTTACGATAATTTTATTGGATCAAAAGGATTAGTGAGTTCGACTATTGTTGTTAAAATCCTACAATTCGTATCGAATCCTATGGAAAAAGATTCATGGATAAACAACAAACTATCTAATCTAAATGCAGAACGGGCCCACAAGTGATCCCACCCAAGATAGCATAGGGATATATATTTTATTTTATTTTCTTTCCCTAATATTAGTTAGTTGGAGAGGTGCTTCCTCGTGTTGAAGTCTCTGCAGAGATGCGTTTAAAGTGTCTGTGGACACGTGCTTCGGCGCTTCCACACAAGCCCTAAGCCGGGCCTGCAGTTGGTATCAAAGCAAAGATCAACTTCACTCTAATCGATCTCCAATCTCTGATTGGAGCCTATCCATCCATCCTCAATCCCTTCCATCGCCTCTTTCCATAACCCCACCACCATCGATCCCTGTCCCCAAACCCATCTTCCAATATACCACGGACACCAACCTTCCTTCACCCCAATCACCCCAAACCTATAAAAAATTACAATCCATTTCAACCGCATCCAAAATCCCCAATCTAGAAAACCACCGCAGCCCATCCAAACCCACCATAGCTAGATCCCCATCAATCCCCTCTCCCAGCCAAATTCCCACATCCAAAACCCCAATTCCAAGCCCCACCCTAATCAACCCATCACTGATCGCTCCACCTCGTCAAAAACCCAGCCACCCCAAGAAGCTGCAACCCGCTCGAACCTTTCCCCATCCCCTTTGTCAAACACAAGTCCCGGATTAAAAAAGAAGAAGAAGGGAAAGGAAAACGAAGGCGTACCTGGCTTTACTGCACAACGATGGTCGAGCCATAATCACTGCCTGCTGCAAACCTTCACTACTGCCATCATAGTGATTGCAGTGAAAGATTGCTGCCCAGAGCAAGGACCCGTTTCCCCTGATTCTCCAGAGCTCTGTAGGAACAAAGGCCCATTCATTCTCTCTTTTTCTGCTTTCTGCTTTCGACTCAGCAGAACCAAAGCCGCACGTGCCCTCTTGTAATACTCAAGTCTAAGTTGAGATCTGGGGCTAATATCCAGATCCAGTTCAGGTCAGTTCAACTAACTCATCTGCAGTCTGAAACCCAATACCCAACAGTAAATTTGACATCAGCAGAGGCGTCAGCAAAGTCAAAGACAGTTGACCAGATCGATGGCCAAGCTTGTCTATGTGATTACGATGCCATCTAAAGTTGGATTTCAGATCCGTTTTCTTCAACGTGCTCGTGGTAACGCGATCTACATATCAGGTCAGTTGATTTTCTTTAATTGCATATAAAAAAATTGCTCAAAAGAAGAAAGCAGAAGTGCCATGGAAGAAATTGGCTGAAAATGCTGCAGAATTATCTGAAATTGTTGCTCAATTATCCACAACGATCACTCAACTCCAAGAAACTCTCGTAAGGATGGATACTAGAATAACAAGTTTGTAAAATAATGGGTGTGGGAATGCTAACCCAGATGATAAGAGGAAATATTCGGAATCAACGAGATCAACTGGTAGTCAATGTTGATCGAGATTTAGGAATTAAACTCGTGATTCCTGAATATGATAAAAAACTGAAACCGGATGACTTTATGGATTGGTTAGTATGCGTCGGAAACATTTTCGCACATAAGCTAATGATTGAGGGCCATAAAGTCACTCTGGTAGCAAGTCAATTTCACAATTATGCTGCGATATAGTGGGCCAAGTTGAAAAAGAAAGGAGGAACCAAAACATAGATCCTGTTGAGACGTGGATTAAGATGACAAATCTTTTGAAACAAAAGTTCCTTCCCGTCAATTACTTAGATCCAAGACGATTGTTGAGTATTCTGAAGAATTTATGAAAATGCAAGCTCATTGTGGTTTAAATGAGGCCGATGATGTTTTGGTTGACCGATATTTTCATGGGTTGAGAATAGACATACAATATATCCTTGCATTCAAGAATTTGATAATGTTGATGAGATCATCCTGCATGCCATCGAAGTTGAGTACATTGCCAATTATCAAGCCCGAAAATTTAGTGGGTCTAAATGGCCTGCGCAAAAGACCCCATCAAAGCCAAATTCTAGTTTTCGGAAAAAAGTTTCTCCAAGTATGAAGATTAGAATAGGATCACACGTTTTCATTGTAAGCAAAAGGGGCATCGTTCATTTGAATGGCCAAAATGAATAAACTTAATGGAAGGTGCACACAATGAACTTAGACACAAGATGATCCTAAAGACAAAAAAACCAAGGAATTGGAGGAAATAGAAGCCAAAAGGGATGTTGAAGCTCTTATGGTCCTCCAGGAGACTACACCCCCTGTTGAAAAGAAATTGTTGCGGAAAAGTATTTTTCGTTCAATAGGTACAGTACATGGGCAAACTTGCACAATTGTGTGTCATGATGGAAATTGTGAAAACATCATCTCTCAACTTCTTATTAATTGCTTGAAGGTGAAGGTTTATAAGCACAATTGTCGCTACTTTGCAAAATAGACATGTGATGAAGTGTAAGTTACATGCCAAGTTACTTTGGCCATTGGTGAAGATTATAAAGATACAGTTTGGTGTGATGTGTTACCAATGGATAGCAGTGATATTTTGTTCGGTCGTCCATGGATGTATGAAAAAAATGGCATTCATGCCACGCATACACATTCATGCATGGTGAAAAGCAAGTCACACTCCATCAAAAGAAACCAAAACCACCAAAGAAGAGATCAAGGGCAAATGTCACAAAGGAAGTGCTTCACGTACACCATGTCTACAAAGGCAACATGAAGACCCGAGTTTGAGCTCGAACTCTTCTTTCAACCTAGGGGGAATGATGTAGAATGGGCCCACAAGTGGCCCCACCCATGATGGCTTAGGGATATATATTTTATTTCTTTTCTTTCCCTAATATTAGTTAACAGATTTCTATTTGTAATTAGGATTAGATTTCTTATTTCCTAAGTTGTTTTATTTCCTAGTTTGATTAGGTTTCTTACCCACCAAGTTTATCTTCCTATTTATATGCAATGTAAGAGATGGAAATCTCAAACTGAGAACTGGAATAATAATTATCATGGGTGGTTTCTCCCATTGGAGAGGTGCTTCCTCGTGTTGAGGTCTCTGCGGAGACGCGTTTGATGTGTATGTGGACACGTACTTCAGGACCACCACTGTGCTTTCACTGCTTTGGCACTTCCATGCAAGCCCTAACCTGGGCTTGCATCTTAATCCTAAGCAAAAGGATACGTATCAATATGACAAATCCCTTTTAAAATGTAAATTTTACTATTCAAGTGTGAATCTTATGAGTCCATATTTCCTATATCAAATCTTATGATTCAGGCAATCATCTGGGTGTGAGTGGTCACATGAGCTAATGTTAGTATCTTTTTCCTTTACTCTTTCCATTTTTTACCTAGTGATGTACCAAGTCTCGTAAGAATTAATGACATTTTGGAGAAGTTTTAGAGATAAATAAGGACTCTAAATGTGATTGGAGAATTTGACAATATGTATGAGCTTTTTCCTACATACTTCATTTTCTTTGATTTTTTTTTTCTTTTAGTCCTATTGCTTCATGAATCACTTGTTTGACTTTAGGGGATGACACATCCTAAATTCCTGACGCAGTCCCGATTGGATGCAATCGGACTGTCTAGGGCCCAAGTAACCAAAACCAGAAATTATCCAGCCACTACACCAATATGCAGTAAAAGAGCAGAAATCGAGAATTAATGGGAAAGGAACAACGCTGGAAAAAAAAACCAAAATTTGACCTTAATGAGCCTTCTCAATCTCCTAGCATCCACATGATACAAGAGAGAGGACAATCAAAGAAAAACTGTGCTTTTGAAAAATTTTTATTTTCTGTACTGTAGCTGCTACTGTAATGACGAAAATAATACCTATATATAAGACTCTAAAATCACCTCAAAACCGTAAGAAACCTACTATAGTTAAATCCTACCACAAATAGAAGTCTCGAACAAACTTTCTAACTGGAATACATCAAGAAATTAACAAGAAAAATAAAGGAAATCAGAAAACTCCACAATCTGGGTCGTCTCAGGCACTTTGGAGGAGATCTGTTCTGGGGCCCACATGGCCTGCCTATTGATGAAAGCACCTGTCAGATTTGAAGGCCCACTCATGGGAGGTCCTGTTGGTACCTTCCTTTCTCAGGTTGGACCTGATTTGACCTTCCAAACTTGAGTCCAAAACCTGCTGCACGTGAGCCCCCTTTTAAATTCTGAATTTTCTGCAGATTTGCAAATAAGCACCTGTTTTCTATATTATTCTCCAAACAGCCCCTGTTCTTCATACTTGAGCATAATTCCTAGCTGTTTGGGTACAAGTTTTCAATCAAAACTTTGCGGGACCCTTGTGGGCCATCTTGGGATGATCCAATTGCGCCATATAGGATTCAGCTAGCGCAATAATATCATCATCATCAAATTCTATATCAATTCCTAACCGTGTGAAGTTATTCATTTGTATTTTATTCTCATTTTTTAAGTAAAAAAATACAAAAATGCAACTCTTATTTTTCCTAGTAATGCTGATATCTTAAACAATTTAATCGTTCACATATATAATATATCAATGATATTCTTTATATGAGAATGTTCTGCTTAGAGGTACCTGTCACAGATTTGCATATTGTTCTTTATATGATAATTTTTCTGAAAATCTCATATTCTGGATTTTTACATATTTTCCTATATTTTTAATTCTCACAATTGTTTATACGTATAAGAACTTTCTATATATGTATATAACCAAACACCCTTTGGTGGCCAGCTGAGTTCCCTAGTTGGCTCGACACTGATGTGGGTTGAGTCCGATTTTCCAACCCAAATTGGGAGATCCAAGCCTTCCAATTCTTTGGTCTTCTTTCCAGTTGAATGTGCATTGCTGCAGTATTTTTTTGTTTACCATTTGCAGCTATTACCCATATAGTACGCCGTCTTTCAATGAGAGAATTGCCCTCTTGAAGAGGCTTTCGGAACAATGTCCAGTTGCTCACCCATGGTGAGACTTGCATATAGACTAGGATTGTGGAACTATGCATGCCATCAGATCATGGATCATATAAATTCAACTCAGCACAATTGGAAGGGAAAGCCATATTCTCTAATGACCGGTAACTTAAAACTCAACTATATCCTCTTCCTTGAAATTAAGGAGTGACCTACATCAACGCCAATGAAATGAAGATCTAGGTAGACAGCACCACAAGAAATAGAGGTTGACGTAGCATGAGAATTCACAAAAGCAATAGATGGGTGATGAATATAGATGACATATAGGCATGTGTTTCAGATAGAGAATATAACATCAGTGGTACATTCTCTAAATTATGTCCATCCCCATATCATGTGCCTAAAAAACACACTTAATTTCCCTAAACAACTGTCTAGTTAAACTTGTCTACAAAGAAAGCTCCAAATCAGGGTACATATTTTAATTCAAAAATTATTCTCCAATATCTTAACATTGGGTTACCCAGAAAAGGTGTTGGACACAAGTATTCAAAACATTTTTTAGTGGCAAAATGAAATCAACACCAAGAGGCAACTGAGGATGCTTTACCGTTCTCGAATGATTCTAAAAGCTTCTTTTGTTGCATATGGTAATCCAGTCTTTGGGTCACGATACCTGTGGCGTCATAGAGAAATTCAATCCATTAATTTTAATTAACAAAGAGATATGTCGATCCATACTATTTCCATCACCAAAAACTAGTAAATACAGTAGAAAGCACCGAGCCATTTTATCATCAAGGGATATTGATCTCTCTTGAATGATCAGAGGGTCCCACGACAGATGAGAACAGATCTGTGGGGCCCACGGCAGATGAAAGCAGGTCAAGGGACAAAAAAATTAATTCAGAACTGATGGACCTCCACTCAAACAAAATCCAAGATCACTTGGATTAAACATGATCAAGAGATAATATTAACAGAAAAGATCAAGAGCCTAAGCTCTGGTCCCAAGAAACCACTAAAACACTGAGGAAGACAACGCATTTAAGAGAAGTTGTGTTGGGTTAAATGTTAATGCATCCCAACCACCCTATTATAATGAAGGTTCATCTACAATATTAGTAATTACAATGAGGTTTTACGAACTTTTTTTTTTTTGAAAGGTTTGACAAACTATTACAGACAAATAATGTATGGTACATAAGGGACCATCTAAAACGGTGTTACATCACTTATTATAGTACATTGAGAACTATGGGAAATTATGTATCTTCAATCTCTAATATTGATCATCTAATTGATAGATTTCTTTCTCAGTAATCTCTCTTACCTTCTCATAAGCTCTTCTTGTTGTTGCTGCTTCTCATACCTCCCAAAAAATCATTCTCGGTGAAATGCTATTGAAGAAGAAATGGCAGCTTTGGACAGAAACTATACTTAAGAAACAAACAAATAGCCTGAGGGAAGTCTCCAGTATGGTATAAATGGGTGTATCTTTCAAGTACAAACTCGATGGAACTCTCACTTGTTTGAAGCCCAACTTGTAGTAAAACATATTAACAGTGATATATTAAAAAAGAAAGAGAGTACAACAAAATGTGTTGGTAGCCAAAACAATCGGGCACCTAAGATATATATATTTATATACACTAAGCCACCCCTGTCATAGGCTATGCTATAAAAACACTTAGATTACAAAGTTGCTCTACCCTTTGTTTGCTAAAGAATCCGCCATCCCATTAGCACCTCTACTAACATGTTGAAAAGATATACAACACCCTATAACAAGACCCTTAATCTCATTAAAGTAGAATTGCATCTTCCAAGGTCCTCTGAATGTTCTTGTCCAAGACACAACATTAACTATGAGATTGAGATGGAAAGAGAGTCGGAAAATGCAAAAAGCTTCTAAGATTGCCAAAAATTTAGCTTTATCAGAATCTTTGACACCCACATGCTTGGAAAACATATATAACACCTCTCCATTATGATTTCTAAGAACTCCACCAATTCCAACCCACAAGCTGCTTCATCCACATTAGACTTTAGATAATCCATCAGCAAAGAGCTCCAATGCACTTGCAACTTCTTCTTTTATCTTCCAACCGACAAACAAGCACCCCAATTATACATGATTTTATCGATGTCAATATCTAAGAACTTTTTTAGCGTGATCCCATTTTGCAATCCTCAGTCACTGAAGAAAGAAGATTTTCCCAAGATGCTTCTTTACCATTGAGAATTTTCTCATTTCTCTCCTTCCATACAGACCATAAAATGGAAAAAGCGATGATCTTCCACTGAATCAAACCACATCCTGCCAAAGGATTTCCCCCCCATGCCTTGAACAACTGAGCTATCGACCCCAGGATAGACCATGTTACGCCACACGCATAGAAGAAATACCCCCAAAGGCGCAAAGCAAAGTCACAGTGAAGAAATAGATGATCTACTGACTCCCACTCTCTCCTACATAAACAACAAATGTCTGAAATGACTTCTGAGACACCAATCCCCTCCTTAAATCATCTGTTGTCGATATCTTTTTTGCCACCACCAAACAGCATGGTATAAATGGCTTCTGAGACACCAATCCCCTCCTTAAATTATCCTCTGCTGATATCTTTTTTGCCACCACCAACCAGCAAAAAACCTCTACTCTGGGACAAGGACCCTCCAAATCAAAGCACAAGAAGAAAGTGTCATATTACTGATCCAAGTCCCTGTAAAAAGACTTAGTCTAGAATTCTCTATAAGAATTTGGTTTCCAGATGCGAGAGTTGGTTACATAGGGCATAAGAAAATGTTAGAAATAACACCCAACAAAGACTGAAACTCCCCCGACTCTGAGTGACGAAAAGCCCTCCTGACACTAATCTCCCACGACACCCTCTCCACATTCCATACATAAAACTCTTTTTCTTTTTTTTAAATGGTAACTTGTATTAATCAAAAGCTTTACAATATAAAAGGGCTATACTGAGAAGCGGATGGGGAGGACCCCAGAAATACAGCCATCGCCGAAAAAAGGATAAGCTATACAAAAGAGGCAAAAGGCCTCAGACAAAAGGAAAAAAAGTGCAAGATCAAAATGATATGACTTCCCTCCAGTTGAAACATAAAGCATCAAGGGATAACTCCAGAAAGTCTGGGAGAATAGAGACTCAAGAGGCTACAGTGAATTTCATTTTGAAGATTAGGTCTTCTGGGGAGCAGGAAGTTCCTTCAAAACACCTATTGTTTCTCTCTTTCCAAATCGTCCAAATGAAGGCAAGAAAAGACAGGCGCCACATGATCTTCCCTTTGGAGGTAGAAATCGGACAAGCCCACTGTTGGAACATCTCAGGGAAGGAAAGAGGAATAACCCAGTTGCAGTTAAACTCCTTGAGGATTGCTAACCAGATAGCTTTTGTTTGCTTACAATGAAGGAATAAATGGTCAACCGATTCCTCATCGGCTAAGCATTGACAATAAGCATTTTCCGGCGGTGAAGATTATCCGTAGTCAGAATTTTATTTTGGAGAGCAAGCCAGACGAAAGCAAGGACTCTGGGAAGGGCCTTAATTTTCCAGGGGGAGGGCCAACCTCGATGAGTAGTCGGGGCCCTGCATGAAGGGCGGAGAAGGAGGAAACAGAGAAAGAGCCGCTGCTGGAAGGGGCCCAACATCTGATGTCTTGCACTTCGCCGATGGTGTCCAACCCGCTAAGGACCTCAAAAAGATTGAAGAGGTTTGCTTCCTCTGTCTCAGAAAGATTCCTTCTGAAAATGGAGCCCCATAGTTGCTGGCTACCATTCATGTCAAGGTAATCTCCGACCCTCGAATTGCGGTTTCTGGCATATCTGTAAAGATCAGGGAATTGAATCGCTAAGGGGTTGTTACCGACCCGAATGTCACACCAAAAAGATATGTTATCTCCATTGCCAACTTGGTAACGGATGGATTGAGCAAAAGAATCTTTGGTAGAGCAAATTCCTTTCCAAAAGCTTGAGCACCTTTGGGATGGAGGATAGATGTCCCAACCGTTTCTCCTCACTTTGTATTTGGTTAGAAGGATATTTCTCCACAGACCTTCAGATTCGTCCCCCAACCTCCAAACCCATTTGGCCAATAAAGCTTGATTCATGCTCCTTAAGGGTCTTATACCTAGACCGCCTGACTTTTTAGGGGCGACAGACTGATTTCCAAATCACCAAGTGAATCATTTTTGACTCCTAGCGGCCCTGCCATAAGAAGTCACGTTGAAGCTTCTCAATGCGATTGATGATAGCAACTGAGCATTTGAGAATAAACATGTAGTAAATTGGAAGGTTGGCAAGAGCATATTGGATCAACGTGATTCTGCCTCCTAGGGATAAGTATCTTGCTTTCCAAAAAGACAACTTTTTCTCAGTTCTCTCAAGAATTGGGTTCCAGATGGATTTTGGCACTCTACTTAGACACAGAGGAAGCCCAAGGTAGGTGGATGGGAAAGAGTCGACTCTGCATCCCAAGATAGTTGCATAGTAACGAAGAGAGACTTCTTCAATAGAGATCCCTAGGATGGTGCACTTGGAGAAATTAATATTGAGGCCTGAAACAACTTCGAAGCATTTGAGAATGGCAACCAAGTTTTGAATTTGATCTACTTTTGCATCGCAAAATAGGAGTGTCATCCGCATAAAGGAGATGAGAGACAGATGGAGCATTCTGAGCGGGCTTGAAACCGCAAATCAAATTACAAACTTCTACTTTAAAAAGCATTCTACTGAGAGCCTCTCCAATGATAACAAAAAGGAACGGAGATAAAGGGTCTCCCTGACGCAGACCCCTTTCCGCTGGGAAGAATCCTTTCGGGGAGCCATTAACAAGGATTGAGTAGGTAGCAGATGAGATGCATTCTCGAATCCAATCCCTCCATTTATCTCCGAATCCCATCCTGCGCAACAAATAAAGAAGAAAGTCCCAGTCTACCATATCGAAGGCTTTTTCCAAGTCTAGTTTGCATATTAGACCAGGAGACTTGTCTTTGTATCTGGAATGAATGCATTCGTTCGCGACGAGAACCCCATCTAAGATCTGTCTTCCTTTGACGAAAGCACTTTGAGAGGGAGAGATGATGGAAGGAAGGATCTTTTGCAGTCTGGTTGCAAGCACTTTAGCCAAGATTTTGTAAGTGCTGCCTAAAAGACTTATGGGTCTAAGTCTTTTATGCAATCTGCCCCGGACTTCTTTGGGACAAGAGCAATGAAAGATGCGCCAATGGTTTTGGAGAGTCTGCCTCTGGAATGGAATTCCTTCATGAATGCCAAAAAGTCTGTTCTCAGGAGGTCCCAATGAATTTGGTAGAAAGAGATTGGGTAGCCATTTGGGCCCGGAGCTTTTTCGCTAGCTAGGTTGAAAATTGCTGCTTTGACTTCTTCCTCTTGGAACGCTTCTTCCAACCAATTTGCGTTTTCCTCGCTAATGATGGGGAACTGTAGATTGCTTAAAGAAGGCTTACTTCTTTCATCCTTGTTGAATAGATTGCTAAAGAATCTGATGATGTGATTTGTTATCCCTTCTCTATCCTCTACGCTGTTCCCATTGACCATCAAGTGATCAATCCTGTTGGCCCTCATTCTAATCGAAGCCAAACTGTGGAAAAACTTGGTGTTTTTTACCCCTTCTTCTAGCCACCTACACCTCGATCTCAATTTCCATTTGATTTCTTCCTCCCTAACTTTTCGTTCAAAGAGGTCTTTAAGTTCAAGTCTCTTCGCCAAATCCTCTTCAGATAAAAACCTTTGAAATTCTTCCTTTCTATCGATAGACTGCAATTCTTCTAGAATTTTTTCCTTAAGAGGTCCAATAGGCTCTAAATTGCACTTGGTCCATTCTTTAATCTTGTTTTTCAGCATCTTCAGCTTCAAGGAGAATCGAAAACCCGCCCACCCACTAACATCAAAATTGTTCCACCACTCCTTAATTGAGTCTCTGAAATGCTTATCCTCTAGCCACAGAAGCTCAAAACGGAAGGGGGAGGGACCCCATTTTAAGCTTTTGGAATCAAGTAAGATGGGACGGTGATCAGAGGTGGGCTTGGGGAGAGCAATTTGGCAGACTTATGGGCATAAGTCTATCCAATCACCAGTGGCCAGGAATCTGTCTAGACGCGACATAGTTAGAGGATGATGGTTGGACCATGTGAAATTAGCCCCCTAGGAAGTGGGAATTGATCCAATCTGAGAAGGATTGCATATCTGCTGTAATATTCCCACCTCCAGACTTTTCTGAGGGGAATCAAGTGATGTTCCAATCACCTCCTATGCACCACGACCCTTCCCATTTGCTACGAATGAAGTCTAACTCACTCCAGAAGCTATTTCGAAGACCGTGATCTGTCGGAACATAGACAGAGGATATGATCCAAGAAGAACCATTCGCCCTATCTTCCATCACAACTGAGATAGAGAAGGCGCCAATGTATTGGTCTTTTATAGAGAAAAGCCTGCTGTTCCAACACAGAAGGATACCTCCAGAAGTTCCAACAGCATCTAAAGAGATCCAATTACAGTGGCTGTTACCCCAAATTTCTCTGAGAAGAGGGAGAGACGAAGCCCGAAGCTTTGTTTCCTGGAGGAGCAGAATATTTATTCTGAAAGAATGTATGACGTCCTTTATTATTGCCCTCTTTACTGAACTCCCTAACCCGCGAACATTCCAAGAGACAAATTTTATTTACAACAGTTTTGGGTATCTCTGACTCTAGTAACCAGCTTGAAAGAGGGAGAGCTATCACGGTTGTCATAGTTGATGGAGCACGACAGGTTCTGGAGTTCTCTGCTGCCCTTTCGCTTGATGCTCTTTTTGGAGGAGCCAAATCTGCCAAGGTTGTCACTCTCGTTTGCAAAGGCAATTAGGCTGTCCCAGCCTACTTTGCTGTTTTCTACTGAGATGCCTATAGCTTCTCCACAGACTCTCATTCTTTTAGGCGGCCAAGAGTTGGTGGAGGAAGATCCTTCAGCAGGGGCTGGCAAAGAGACGTTTGCTGAATCAGATTTTCTAGAGTGACTCAGAGGGTTATTTGCCATCCTTAAACTGGCCTTCTTTGAGCAGTCCACAGAAGGGGGCTGTCGAGGTGGATGATCAACAGGATCATTGAGAAGAGGAGAGGGAGATAGGGAGGTGGGATCCCTGCAAGAGGAGACGAGGAGTGACGGGTTGCAAGAAGGAATGGAGTTGATGTCCGAGTAGCAGCAGCTTGCAAGGAGCCAGAGGGAGTCCGACTTTGCCCGTCGCCTAAGTTCGTCCGAGAGGGGGAGGGCAGGATAGATCCTTGCACTAAGGGTAGGTCGAGGCTACCATGGAAGACTCTCCAGACGTGTCCATTGTTGAGGTCGACGAGTCGGAGATGGAAGCCGACGTAGAATCAGCAGAGTCACCCATGGCTTGGCGAGAAACAGAGAAGAAGTTGAGGTTGGGAGTGTAGAAGATAATGGACTTATGCTAACAGGCCCTAGGCCCAGCCCAATCAAGTTTTTAACCCATGTAAAATATCCCACGTGTGGGTCTAGGATAAGCCTTATACAGGCTGTTTCATTGATTTTATTCTATGTATAGAGATAGGATATTCTTTAGATATTCTTTATTCCTTAATTCTTGATTGTAATTAGATTGTAATTGTGAATGTGAGAGAATGAATAGGATTCGATCCCTTTGAGGGTCGTTTGTATCTCATATATATAGGGGCTGAAAGCCCTGATTACAATCAACTAATCCATTAAGCAAATCTAGATCCTAATAATTAGCTAACTAAATTAGTATGTACATGTGGCTGTGACTGTGACTAATGATAAGAACAAAGTATGGGCCTGGGCCTAAATGGGCCTGCGAATCTGGGCTTGGAGCAGCAGCATCATTAACACATTAACACCCCCCCTCAAATTGATGCCGATGAGTCAACCAGCATTAATTTGTCTGTTAAGAATTGATGACGTGGTCGAGGAAGTGCTTTTGTAAATATATCAGCAGTCTGGAGGCTGGAGGAGATGAACAGAAGGGAAATAACATTGCGAAGATATTCATCTCTGATAAAATGGCAGGCAACCTCAATGTGTTTAGTGCGTTCATGAAAAACTGGATTCTCAGTAATCCGGATTGCACTGGTGTTATCTGCATGTAACGGTGTGGGAGATTTCTGTGAGAAGCCAAGTTCCTCAAGGAGACCTCGAAGCCATATAATCTCTGAGCAGGCGGCAGACATGGCACGATATTCTGCCTCAGTTGATGATTTTGAAACTCTGTCCTGTTTCTTCACTTTCCATGAAATAAGAGCATCACCTAAGAACATGCACCAGCCCGTGGTGGACCGACGAGTATCAGGACAACCTGCCCAATCAGCATCAGAATAGGCAGTCAATGTCATCTTAGAGCCAACCGGAAAGAACAAGCCTCTATGAGAAGTGCCAAGAAGACAGCGAATAATCCGCCGAACTGCCGCTAAATGTAGATGATGAGGCTTCGTCATATACTGACTCATTAAGTTGACTGCATAACTGATGTCAGGACGAGTAGTAGTCAAATATATAAGACTACTGACAAGCTGACGAAAATATGTCGGATCAGACAGTGGATCACCACTGTCACTATGGAGTTTGAGATTCAGTTCCAGAGGAGTATCCACAGGGGTGGAGTTTGACAGGCCTGCGGATTCAATCAAATCCATGGTGTACTTATGTTGATGTAAAATCAACCCTTTCTCGGAGTGATGAACTTCCAATCCCAAAAAATATTGCAGAGGGCCTAGATCCTTCATATGAAAAGATTGATGCAGAGAGAATTGGAGATCTTGAATCGTGGTTGTATCTGTCCCAGTGATGATGATATCGTCTACATAGACCAGAAGGATGGTGATTCCGGTGGATGCGTGATGTAAAAACAACGATGGATCATAAGGACTCTGCTGAAACTGTAGCTTGAGTAAAGCATCTTTGAATTTGTCAAACCATGCTCGTGGTGCTTGTTTTAGCCCATACAAGGATCGTTTCAGAAGAGCAACATGATTTTCAGATGTTTTTGTGAAACCTTGAGGCAAACGCATGTAAACTTCTTCCTTAAGATCACCATGAAGGAATGCGTTTTTCACATCAAATTGAAAAAGAGGCCAGGATTGAGATGCAGCTATAGCAAGGATTGTGCGAACAGTAGTCATTTTTGCAACAGGAGCAAAAGTCTCTTCGTAGTCAATGCCATATTCCTGTCGGTTGCCAAGGGCCACAAGCCTAGCTTTATATCTGTCCAAAGTTCCATCTGCCTTTAATTTAATAGAGTAAACCCATTTACTCCCAATAGGTTTAACCGAAGCTGGACAGGGAACAGTCTCCCAGGTTTGGTTCTGCTGTAGAGCACTAAGTTCTTCTTCCATAGCCTGTCTCCAGCACTCATGTTTTGCTGCTTGTGAATACGAATTAGGAATGGATACAGAAGATAACGTAGCAAAATATGAAGAATGAGAGAAGCCATATCGATCTGGTGGACGAGAGATACGAGCAGAACGACGAATAGCAAGTTGATGCGAGGATGATGCCGGATCAGGAATCGGGACTGGTTCTTGCAAAGGAGGCAAAGTAGTGGCATTTGTTCTTTGTCGACGAGTATACACCTTGTCCGGATGAAATCGCAAAGGTGAAGGAAGAAAATCATCATCAAAGGATGGTACTTTAGAAAAAGAAATTTTTGGAGAGGAATCAGGATAAGCCTGAAAAAAATACTGATGTTCAAAAAAAACAACATTCCTAGAAATACGAATACGCTTGGAGTTGGGATCATAACAAACAAAACCTTTTTGGTGGGAAGCATAACCAAGGAATGCACATTTTACCGATTGAGCCGATAACTTGGATCGTTCGTGTGTGGGAAGATGAACAAAACAAACACAACCAAAAGTGTGGAAAGAAGTGTATTTTGGTTCAGTTTTGAAAAGACGAAAATATGGAGAGGTGTTTTGAAGTTTTGGAGAAGGAAGTCGGTTGATGATATGAGTAGCAGTGGTTAAAGCTTCTGACCAAAATCTGGGTGGAACGGAGGATTCTAATAATAAGCATCTGACCATGTCTAGAAGATGACGATTTTTCCATTCTGCCACACCATTCTGTTGAGGAGTATAGGGACAAGTCCGTTCGGAGATAATCCCTCTATCTTGTAAAAATTCCTGAAAATGTTTGGACACATATTCCCCCCCTGAGTCGGTTCGAAGAACCTTAATACATGTTGAAAATTGATTTTGAACATAATTCAAGAATTTTTTAAATACATCAAAAACTTCAGATTTGGCATGTAGAAAATAAATCCATGTAAACCGGCTATAATCATCAATGAAAGTTACGAAATACTTATACTGTGAATGAGAAATAATTGGTGCAACACCCCAAACATCACTATGTATTAAATAAAAACTTTGGGTAGCAGAAGAGACATGTAAAGGAAAAGGCAAAGTCTTACTTTTACCCAGCTTACAAGTGGTGCAATCAATAGCAACATCTGATGATAAAAACTTCATTTTATTAATATGACCAGATTTTAACAAAGATAACAAAATGGTTGAATTCGGATGTCCTAATCTATTGTGCCACAACTGCACATTATTCCTAGAAACAACTGATAAAGCAAACATGGACATATCTGGAGTTGGTGTTACTATGTGAAGAGGAAACAAACGCCCCCACTTAGGCCCCTTCACTATTACCTTCCCCGTCTCCTGATCCTGCACCACACAACCAGAGGAGGAAAAACAAACATTGCAGTTATTATCAACCAATTGACCAACTGAAATTAAGTTGGTAGAAAGATGTTTGGAACAAAAGACATCATGTAAAGGTAGAGAATGAGAGATATCACCAACAGATGTAATAGGTATAGTGGTTCCATTAGCAGCATGGACTTGAATCTTGCCATCATATGGTTTAATTTTGGAGAAATTTTTGGAAGATGATGTCATATGATTGGAGGCACCAGAATCAAAATACCAGTGAGAGGGAGATTGATTTTTACCAGATATACCAAGAGTGGACAAGGCCTGAAGAATCATCTGTTGGATCATTTCAGGAGAGATTGGAGCAGCAGCAGGAGGTGCCGAAGAAGGTGCAGAAGTTGAATCAATAGTGCCAGTAGCAGTTATCGCCTGGTAAGCTTTCGGATTTCTGTTTTGAGGACGTTTGCGGCATTCATTGATCGAATGTCCAGATGCCTTGCAATAATTGCAGATCCGCTGCTTGCACTGATTTGCAAAATGGCCGAAAGTTTGACACTTGAAGCACTGTACTTTACTCAAATCTCTGTTCGGCTGTTTCCCCTTGGAAGAATAACCAACACTGACAGAAGAGGTTGGTGTTTGACATGTGGGTACACTATAGGCAACCTCCATAGTACCCGTACTGTTTTGTTGAAGCACCTCAGATTGCGTCAATTGTCTCTGTTCCTCTCGCAATAATTCATTAAGACAGGCATCCAGAGAAGGAGAAGGGACCCTACTCATGAGATTTAATCTGACTGATTCATACTGAGGCCTTAATTTCATAAGAAATTGATCCCGATGACTAGTTTCTAGTATGACTTGTAATTCGGGAAGGGCCTGAGCAGAAATATTGGCATATTTAATTTCATTTAGCTCTGTCCACAAATTCTGAAAACCCGAATAATACTCCTGAATGGAAGAAGTCCCTTGCATATAATTCGCAATTTCGAATTCTAACTGATACTGTCGAGCAGAATTTCCCTGATGATATACTGTTTTCAGATATTCCCACATATCTTTGGCAGATTTGTAAGGTTTCAAATTCATGAAGAATTGTGGTTCCATGGAACCGAGAATCCAGGTCTTGACCTTAGCATCTTTTGTGTTCCATGACAGAATTTTTTTTTCATCCTCTGTGGGCTTTGGATCAGTGCCAGAGATATGGCCCCATAATTCTTTACCCTCTAGATAAAGTTCAAATTGAAAAGCCCATGAGGGATAATTCTTGCCATTAAACTTGATTAATGTGATTTCAGATTTTTTCATGTGTAATGATAGAGGTGAACCAGCAGAAATACAGACAACCCAAACTACAATTGAAAGCCACAGAATAAAACTGGCAAATTACCTCAACAACAGAGAAGATCCACAGAGAATAAGCCTGAACAAGAAGCAAAGAGAGAGATGACCTTGTCTGTGAGCCGAAATGACAGATTCCGGAAAAAAAAAAAAAAAAAAAACCCCAACAGTAACTCGTCCAGGTCGTCTGGGAGCAAACAGGAAGTCTGGGCCCCACCTGATGATCTTTGGATAGATCAGGGAGAAGGGATGATTGAGCAGGATAATGACGCAGCTAATGGAAGTGGTTTCGACCAAAACAAATCCAGATCCAGGATTTTGAACGGCCGAGATGAAAACCAACCCAACAAATTTCGTTGATACAAAAACAGGTAGAAGGCCCACTTCGGATGATCAATAAATCTTGTAAAAATCTTCACAAATAAGAGAATATTTGGTCGACCACTTTGGAGAAGTCTGCTGAAATGGGCCACGCCTGATCACAGGTGGGCCACGCCTGATCTGAGATGATCAGGGATGATCGGAGCAGATCTGATTGAAGATGATGATCACAGATGATCACAGATTGGCTTTGACTGAAGAAGATGATCCCATATGATCACAGATTGGCTTCCAAGACATGGAAGATGATTAAAACATTCACTGTACAGGGGCTCTGATACCATGTGAATGTGAGAGAATGAATAGGATTCGATCCCTTTGAGGGTCGTTTGTATCTCATATATATAGGGGCTGAAAGCCCTGATTACAATCAACTAATCCATTAAGCAAATCTAGATCCTAATAATTAGCTAACTAAATTAGTATGTACATGTGGCTGTGACTGTGACTAATGATAAGAACAAAGTATGGGCCTGGGCCTAAATGGGCCTGCGAATCTGGGCTTGGAGCAGCAGCATCATTAACACATTAACAGTAATTACTACTGATTACTAGCATGTGATTAGGGTAAATTGTTTATAAATGGTTGGTCGATCCTCCTTTGAGGGATCAACTTTTCCTCCAAACTTCTTCCTCTCATTTTGCTCTTTACATTCTAACATGGTATCAGAGCTATGGTTATGATCAATCCCTCTTCTATTGTCTTCTATCATTGATCATTCTTCTTCCTGAAGTGAAAACTTCTCTCTGATAGTGTCTGATCATCCTGATCAGAGGTGGCCCACCTTTGATCATCATCATCATCGCAGCGGAAGCAGCCTATATTGTTCGTCTGGTTATTCTCTTATTTATGGAGATTTTTTCAAGATTTTTGGATCATCAGAAGTAGGATATCCACCTCATTTTGTGATATTTCAGTTTTGTCCGGCAGTTTCCATCACAGCCGTTCAAATTTGTGGATTTTGATCCGATTTGAGTGAAACTTTGGCCTGGAGTTGCGAAAATAACTTGTTCTTCCATTCCATACCCCTGATCGGGCTGCGATCAATTATTCAGATCTCATAAGGAAATCGACACAGTGACGGCATTGACGTGTTTGACGCTGTTCTCGTTGGTTCTTCTCTGTTTGCTTCTGTTTTCACTACTGGCCCACCAGCGATGATCACAACATCACTAACAGTTATCCCCATGTTGGTCGACTCATTTTTCTGGGAATTATAGTGATTTTTCAGGAATTTTTCCATCACCTTTGAGATAGTTTCCAACATCTTCATCTG
This sequence comes from Litsea cubeba, assembly GCA_012931725.1. Lineage (NCBI taxonomy): Eukaryota > Viridiplantae > Streptophyta > Magnoliopsida > Laurales > Lauraceae > Litsea > Litsea cubeba. The sequence goes on along the minus strand of CM022946.1, from coordinate 94,166,619 downwards.
ACGGTTTTCTAAGACAGATTTCATCATCACCGTCCAGATTTGTGGATCTTTTTCCAAATCTCATCAGATTTGGACCTGAAGGAAGTACATTTGATCCACTTTACAGCGATCAAACCTGATCTGTGATTCGATCACTCTGTGGGGCCCACGTGTGGATTCACCAGCTGACGATAGGGACGTCAGGCTTCCCTGTACTCTGTTGCTGCTACTGTGCACTTCTGTTTGCACCTTCCTCACCCTCTGGCTACCAGCATCCACCTGACAAGTATTACCACTGAGTTTTTAGACCTGCTACTGCTGTTTCTGAGTTTTTAGACCTGCTACTGCTGTTTCTGCTACTTTTTGGCTGTGTTTTCAATAGTTGCTGCTGTTTCGATTTGCTGCTTGCAAGCTTACTGTTGCTGCTGCCACTGTTAGCCCTCTTTGCTGCCGCCACATATTTGCTGCTGCTGTTGCTGTCTTTGTTGCTATTACATATTTGCTGTCCCTTGCTGTTAGTATTGTTCCTGCCTCTTTTCTACTATGGACAATTATGATGCTAATGGTGATCGGTATCAATCTCACTCTCCTCTAGCATTTCCAGCTTTTCATTCTTCAATATCTCTGTCTTCATCCATCACCCCATCCACATGGTTTCTAGATTCAGGAGCATCGAACCACATGACTTCTGTAGAAAGTAGCTTTACAGCCTCTCACCCTTACCTTGGAAAAGAAAAAATCACCACTGCTAATGGAGACCAATTAATCATCTCTGGAATTGGTACCATTATTTTATCTGGTGTCTGTGGCCAGTCTCTCCACCTTCCCAATGTCTACTTTGTTCCCAAATTATCAGCCAATTTACTTTCTGTAGGACAACTTATTGATGATGGGTACCATATTATCTTTTCTTCCACTGGTTGTGTCATACAGGGGCGGCAAACTGGGAAGGTGATCGCAACAGGGAGTAAACATGGTCGACTATTTCTGCTGGACATTGGACATCATTCTCTCTTTTCTTCTTCTTCTCCTCAGTTAGATAAATTGTGGACTGTGTGGCATAGTCGTCTTGGTCATGTGAACAATGCGTATTTACTTTCCCTATTTAAAAATGGTTTTTTAGAACCCACTTTTAATAATAAAGTGATGTCCTCTTTCCTTCAATCTAAGTGTGAAACGTGTTGTTTGAGTAAGAGTCATATCTTGCCTTTTCCTATTCATAGTTCTCGTGCGTTATCATCTTTTGATATTATTCACACTGATGTTTGGGGAATTGCACCCACCTTGAGTCGGACAGGCTTTAAGTATTATGTGACATTCATTGATGATCATTCTCGTTTCACTTGGATTTATTTCATGCGCTTCAAATCTGAAGTTTTTTCTTTCTTCCAAAAGTTTTACAAAATGGTTCAAACTCAATTTCAGAAAGAAATAAAAACTCTTAGGTCTGACTCTGGTGGAGAATACATGTCCCATGAATTTTCTGCCTTCCTTTCTGATAAAGGAATTCTTCACCAAAAATCTTGCCCACATACTCCACAGCAAAATGGTGTTGCGGAGAGGAAGAACAGACATATTCTTGAAACTGTTCGTTCTCTCCTCCTTGCATCCTTAGTTCCTCCCACCTTTTGGTGTGATGCTGCACAGACTGTTGTATATCTCCTCAATCGTCATCCTAGCTCCGTTCTAGGAAAGACTACTCCATATGAAGCTCTCTTTGGTAATACTCCTTCATATTCTCACTTGCGTGTTTTTGGTTGTTTATGCTTTGTCCATCTTCCACCTACATAACGCACTAAGCTGTCACCTCAAGCTGCCAAATGTCTCTTTCTAGGTTACAGTACTGAACACAAGGGATTTCTATGCTATGACCAATCTGAGAAACGCATGCGAATATCTCGTAATGTAATCTTCTTAGAACACATTCCTTTCTTCTCTTTGCGTTTGGATACACATCCTGTTGCTGTCTCTTATCTGCCACAATTTCCTGCAACTACTTCTCCACCACCACCTATTACCAAGGTCTATGTCCGGCGTAACAAGGTTCCTCCTGTGGGGCCTCCTTCTCCTGATCATCTCCCAATACTGCCTCCTACACCCTCAGGTATTAATACTTCCTCCACCGATAGTGTTATACCATTGCGACGCTCTAGTCGTCCTTCTGTTGCTCCTGACAGATATGGCTTCCCTGCTCTTTTCACTTCTTTGGATAGTGCTCCTATTCCCACCTCTTATTCACAGGCTTCGAAGATTGCATATTGGCAGGATGTTATGACTGAGGAGTTGCTTGCTCTTGAAGCAAACAACACATGGGACTTGGTACCGACTCCTGAACGCACCTCGCACCTCTGTGATTGGCAGTAAATGGATCTACTCTATAAAGGTTAACTCTGATGGGAGTCTTGACCGCTACAAAGCCAGATTGGTGGCACAGGGTTACAAGCAGGAGTATGGCATTGACTATGAGGAGACATTTGCACCAGTGGCTAAAATGACCACTGTTCGCACCCTCCTTCGTGTAGCTGCAGCCCGTAACTGGCCCCTATGGCAAATGGATGTCAAAAACGCCTTTCTTCATGGCGACTTACATGAAACTGTTTATTTAAAACCACCTCCGGGTTATGCTTGTCCTCCACACCATGTTTGTAAATTGAGGAAAGCTCTTTATGGACTTAAGCAGGCTCCCAGGGCTTGGTTTGATAAATTTCGGGCCGCTATCCTTCAAGCTGGATTTCGCCAGAGTCACTCTGATAGTTCCCTCTTCCTCTGATGGACATCAAAAGGCTACACATTTCTCTTAGTCTATGTTGATGATATGATTATCAGTGGCAATGATAGTGCCGGTATTACGGATCTCAAACGTCATCTCACTCGCCACTTCAGAATGAAGGATCTTGGTCCTCTCACCTACTTTCTAAGGCTGGAGTTCATACGTAGCAAATCTGGCATTCGGATTCATCAGCGGAAATATGCTAAAGATTTAATCACTTCGGCATAACTTGATGATGCTCACACTTTTGATACTCCTATGGAATTGAACAGCAAGATCCGTAGGGATGATGGCCAGCCCCTAGATGATCCTTCTGTTTTTCGGCGAATAGTAGGTAGTTTACTCTACTTAACTATGACCCGACCAGATATTTCTCATGCCGTTCATACGATTAGCCAGTTTGTGAGCAATCCTCACAAACCTCACCTTGCTGCTGCCTTGCGCATACTCCGCTATGTCAAAGGCACCCTTAACCATGGTCTCTTCTACTCTTCGGGCGCTTCTCTGCACTTATCAGCTTATTCGGATGCTGACTGGGCTGGTTGCCCAGATTCTCGGCGCTCTACCACTGGCTGGTGTATGTTTCTTGGGGACTCCTTGATTTCGTGGAAATGTAAGAAGCAAACCACTGTCTCTAAATCTTCTGCTGAGGCTGAATATCGGGCCATGTCATCTGCGAGTGCTGAAATCATCTGGCTACGCCGTCTTCTCTGTGAATTCGGTGTCATCATTGGTAGATCTACACCTCTTCATGGGGACAACACCAGTGCTACGAGAATTGCAAACAATCCGGTCTTTCATGAAAGAACGAAGCACATTGAGATTGATTGCCACTTCATCCGTCAGCATGTTGTTACGGAGAAGATCACTTTGCCTCATGTCTCTACTCTTAACCAGTTGGCGGATATCTTCACAAAAGCCCTCCCCAAAACGCGTCATCATGATCTCACTAACAAATTGATGTTTTCTGCCTTACCACATCAATTTGAGGGGGAGTGTAGAAGATAATGGACTTATGCTAACAGGCCCTAGGCCCAGCCCAATCAAGTTTTTAACCCATGTAAAATATCCCACGTGTGGGTCTAGGATAAGCCTTATACAGGCTGTTTCATTGATTTTATTCTATGTATAGAGATAGGATATTCTTTAGATATTCTTTATTCCTTAATTCTTGATTGTAATTAGATTGTAATTACTACTGATTACTAGCATGTGATTAGGGTAAATTGTTTATAAATGGTTGGTCGATCCTCCTTTGAGGGATCAACTTTTCCTCCAAACTTCTTCCTCTCATTTTGCTATTTACATTCTAACAGGGAGGAGAGAAGACTAGGGCTGGAGAGATCAACCCAGAGAAGTTTTTAAAAGATTCGCCTTGGCTCTGCCCATTAACTGTGGGCCAGGTCGCTGGAGAAGTAATGTTTTTAAGTGAATAATTTTGGCTCGACCCATTTTCTATGCTCGACCCATCATCTATGGGCCAGTTCGAAGCAAATTTGGACCTGCGAAACCTAGCTCGCCTGCGGGACCTGGACCGTCTATGAGGTTCCTGGATGCTTCAAACGGCGATGAAAGAGTCTTCTCCAGCAATCTCCAGATCATCGCCTACTCCAGCATTCTCCAGATCGTCACCTTCTTCAAAGGATGCATATGAGATATTCGTGGAAGAACGAGCAGGAGGATCTTCTTCTTCTTATGCCTTTACTGAAATTAGCAGATCTCCAATAGAAAGGGGGATCTCAGTCGGAAGCTTGCAAAGTTTGCTCGTGAGGATCTTCACACGGCCATAGGCGAGAACATCCTTCTCCGAAGTGCGACGATCGACTTCTATGGTGTTGCCAATAAAATCCCCCAGAAGGCGGAAGACACCTTCATTCCAGGCTTGGAGTGGCACTCCGTGGAAGCGAAACCATTTGGGGATTTTGGGGGGGGGGGGGGGGATGGGGGGGGATTGGGGGGAGCCGATGACTTCCATCCATCTGTCTAGGGCTAAAAAGGGGGAAAAGGGAGAGGGAGATATTGCATAGCTATGCAGAAATTGCTTGACTTCCTCCTTTAAGAGGAGTTGGATGTGGACGACATTACCCTCAAGCTTTTTGAGTCTAGCTACCGATCTGCCCCAGATGGATTGAATCCACAAAGCTGCTTCTGGTAAACCTTGATTTTGTTTGAGGAAGCCAATCAAATTGTGACATAGGGACTTCTTCTCCGTTTCAACAACCCAAGGTGCCACACGTATGAATTGTTGCTGCCATCTCTGATGATCCAGCCTGCAGCATAGCCGGAAAGGCCTGGTGGAGGGAGGCTCCGGGCGTTGCTGACTGGTTGAACGCTGCCTGAAGGTGGTGCCAGAGATTTTGAGAAGGATGGAGGCGGTCGGCCCAGAATCCCGTGTTGGGTGTTTTCAGTGGAAGAGGGGCTTCCTGTGCGCGGTCTAGCCAAATCGACGAGGATTCTTCCGCCTCCCCAGGACCTATCGTTGGCTAGCTCTAGACCTAGGAGAGCTTCCCTTTGAATCTGACGAAACCAAAACCCCTTTGCTTTCCAGAGGATCTGTATGTAGGGCTGAAAGAGTCTGTGACTTTGCCTGCCCGGACGAACATCGCCTCTAGCTCAACTTTGGAGATGGCTGGAGGAAGATTGGAAACAAAGAGGGAGAAGGTAGATGTGGGTGGGCGTCTTCTCCAAGCGGGGTCTAGGTTTCGCCCTCTGCGGCGCTCCATCTTTTTATTTCTTATTGCTATAGATGGAAAATAGAAACCCTACAATCCGCGATATGATTGGATTCAACCCAATGAACAATTTGTTGATATGATTGGATTCAGATGCTTCCCTTCTTCCTCCCTAACATCTATTTCACTTCCAAGCGATCAAAAATACCTATTTTTGTCAAATTAGTCCTAAAAAATCATATACAACTCTACTAAGGTTAGCATTTTGTATTCTTTTTTGCAATTCTTTTATAAAATTATTTAAATCTAGTTTAGAAATGATGATTGCATGCTCTTTTTGTTGTGGGTACTTTTCATTATCTTAAATTTACAGATTTTGAGGCTAAATCTACTATTTGAGGTTTTAAAAATTAGGATTTTTGTCTAAATCTTGTAGATCTTTGCAAAATAGTTACTCAAATTTGTCATCATTTAAGTAAATCATAAATGTCCAATTGCTTTGTGCTTTATGATATTACCATAATAAATTATGCTATCTTGATACTCTTGAATTCACAACTTACTTGATGATTAAGTGATGAGTAAAAGCTTTTATTTTCTCAAATTTCACACTAATAGAAAGTCCATAAGTCATAATTATGGTTGCATTTTATAAAAACTTATGATATTCTAACTTATTTTGGTATACACATCTAAATCTATTGAATTGTAAGAAAAATTTATACAATTTCGGATAAGACAACGATACATGATGTCATGACTTAGAGAGACCAAAATTTTGATTGATTGTTTTTACATATATAAAAAAACATTATTTTCCAGCAGTTTCTAATATTCTGGATTTTTTGGATATTTTTGAAAAAAAAATTGGATTAAAAGAAATTCACAACGCAACGAACCGATACCGATACCGTATCGGTTTTTGGGCCCATTCCGTGCTTTTGAACCTTGCTACGTCTTCCAAGTAGATATTTTTTCTCAGAGTTTTCCACACCAGGATCCCACATCGACACAAGCCTAGTATTCACTCCAATGGGTAAGCCAAGAGACTAACAAGGAAGATGACCCACTTTGCAATGAAGCCTATCCGCCAAAGTCTAAATGTTCTCCGGACAACCAACCCCCCCCCACTGAACAACTCTTCCTCAAATTAATCTTCAAACCTGAAGCTAAATGAAAACATCTTAGAATTCTTTTCAGAGTAGCAACTTCCTCCCATCTTTGCAAATTGAAGGTGAGACACAACTTTTCCACCCTTTCTAGCCTCGAACCCGCTGATCATCCCAATCTCTTTTGCCTTTGCGGAAGAGTTCCCTAAGCCTCCACCACAGTAGTAAATAAGAAAGGGGAGAGCAGATATCCCTGTCTTAATCCTCTTGATGTTGTAGATGGTTGAGATGAGGAATCATTAACAAGAACTGAAAAAGATGTAGATGAGATGCATTCTTTGATCAACCCTCTCCACCTATTGCCAAAACCAAATCTTCCCAACATATAATCAACGAACTTCCAATCAACATGGTCATAAGCCTTTCCCAAGTCAATTTTAAAAATTGCACCCTCCTTAAAAGCCCCCTTTCTTGAATCAATGAGTTCATTTGCAATCAAAATCCCCACAAGAATCTACCTGTCCTGGACAAAAGCTCCGTAGGAAGGGCTAATGATGGCGGGGAGTGTCTTTATAAGTCTTTTGGCCAAAGTCTTTGCTAGCAATTTGTAAACACATCCAACCAAACTTACAGGCCTATAATCATCTTTTAGTCCCACTGGATTTGGCACTTTGGGATTAGGCACCAGAATGTTGCGTTTAATTCTCTGTCCAACCTTCCCCTGTGATGGAGTACTGATAAGAACTTGCATATCCTATTTTATAATATCCGAGGCTGCCTTAATAAAGTTGAAGATAAAACCATCCAGGACTGGCGCTTTATCTCCCACACAATCCGCTAAAGCAATGTTCACTTCTTCTTCATCGAAGCTCCTTTCCATCCAAACCTTTTAGTTCTGCCTGGATTGAAGGAAAAAAAAAAATACCGTTCAGTTTTTGCCTAATAATGGTTTCGCTAGAATATAATTCTTCATAAAAGTAAGCAATCTCCTCTTTGATCTCTACTAGATCCTCCAAAAGTATGTTGCCTCTTTTGATCTAGCGAATGAAGTTGACCTTTCTTCTGGCACTTGCCATTCGATGAAAATTTTTAGTATTCTTGTCTCCCTCTTTTGCCCATAGTACTCTAGATTTCTGCCTCCAAGATAATTCCTCCATTCGATTGAAGCTCCAACAATTTTTTCCTAGCTTTGCATCTCGCCTTCAACTCTCCTGGATCATGCGGCCTAGCCTCTTTTATCGTGTTCCACCCCTCCAACTTCATTTCCAATTCACTCCTTTTATCTTTTAACCTGTGAAATGAAGAATTATTTCAATCCTTGATCTTCGATTTGATCCCTTGTAACTTCTCCATTAGTATAAAGTTCGTATACCCCCCGAAAATCTAGCTGAGACCATGGTTTAAAATTGTGGTCGCGGTCGACCCTGAAAACCGTTATGATACGGCATCGCGTCGCGGTTCACAGCAATCGTAGTGCGAATTTTTATTTTACCCCCAAAAAATCCAAAAGATCCATAATATTATAAAATGCTAAAAAACAACGTTTTTCCATTAGCGAACACTTTAAAGCCAAATATCGGTCCCCCTCAGTCATAATATCATGTATCGCTGTCTTATTTGAAACTTGTAAAGTTTGTTTTGAATTAAATAGATTTACATGTATAAATTAAAATAAGTAGAAAATTGAAATATCACAAATTTTATAGTATGCATTGCAATCATAATTTTGAACTAACCATTAGTGGTTGACACTTAAATCAAGAAACCAGTAGCAGTAATGCAGTACTCAATTGCTCAATCCCCAAGTACGTTGAGAGTGAATTTTAACTATCATGTAACATTTACTAGTACATCAAAATGAATTGATTAATTAAAACAACAGAGTATGGGCATAGGTGTACTGCGGTTGAGGGAAGAAGCCTTCATATGAGAATCCACCAAAATCTTGATAATCACTCGAGTTTTGGTGAGAAAGAGGCTTGGGAAGCTCTAGCACAATCTCAAAAGGCCCAACAAACTGGTTTGGGAAAAAAAGAAATGTAAGATCCCGATCCTTAATTACTACGAATAACATTGATTAATTGTGTTTGGTAGTTAACGATATGTAGATGTTAATTGCGTGTTTATAAGGGTTAGAATGAGGTTTGGATAGTTTTGGAGAGTTTCAAGAGGATTCGCACCAAGTTCGGTACTTGGAAAGGTCTAATTTAGAATTTTAGGGAAAATCGGGGGCATTTTGGGAATTTTAAAAAAATTATATTTTGGTCCAAAAGTTAGGTCTCTCATGCCCAACAACTTTCATGTTCAGCCCTTACTCATTTGAGATCCTGAAAATCCAGTTTGAACCCTAGCACCCTTACCGATGGGGTTACCCATATACTTTCTAAAAATGGAGTTTTTGCAAATGACCTCCAAAAATTCTGATCTTGAGCTTGTTGGAAAGATCTTTTAATTTCCAACAACTTTCGTTCTTCACCCAACTCCATCCTAGGTCCCAAAGACCTCCATTTACCCATCACAAGTTGAACCCACTCATTAATGGCATTGTTGTAATTTTCCATTGCCCCACTTTATAAATATCCCACCTACCTCCACCTCCCCCTCCATTCGCATGAACCAGCACCTGAAACTCACCTTCTTCCTCTCCTCCCTTCCATTTTCTTGCCAAAATCCAAGTGCTAGAGGCTGCCAAACGAAATTCCGACTCAGTCATTCAACTCCCCAGCGTCTCCTCCGTCGCATACGTTGTTTTGGCTCAATTTCCGATCCGACAATACCTTCAACCCATTTCTTCTTCTTTGAGCAAGCTAAAGGTAGGAGCTTCCTCCCATTTGGTTTCTTTCGTGATCTAGAGCTTGTTTTGTTCATTATATGTCACATGGATAGCTTGGTTCCAACCTTAGTATGGGTTTTTCATTTTTTAGGGGAATTTTGGAGTTAAATTTTGGGGATTTCTTAAAGGGTGTTCTCAGCTGGTTTAAGAGAAGATTAGAAGTGTTTTGGAGTGGTTAGAGGCTAAAGAAAGTACCCAATTGAACTACCATAGCATGGAATAGTGGTTTCTCTTGATTCTTGAAATTTTCATTCTAAGGGTTGAATGGCATGAATCTCTAGCTCCAATGATGTTTTAAAATGTTTAATCCTGTTAATTTTCATGTAATTTGTTTTCCCAAATGTTGGACAAGTTTCCCTTGATTTTCCATGGAAAAACTGCCCCAAAAAGATCCCCAGCAGCCACCTGTTTGGCACAACCGGAAGCCATCCGGTTGTGCCAGACGGGCCTTTCAGTCGACCGAGGCAATGTCCACGGTTGACCGTTAACACTGCCTCAGTCGACCAAGGACAACTGGGACTGCCACCCGGCTGTGCCTCTGGTCCACCCGATTGTACCTCTGGTCCACCTGGTTGTGCCCTCCATAACCCCTTTTTGGATGTTTTTAAGCCCGAAATTGCCCGGAAATTTCTGCAAACCTCCTTGCACACTTAGACACTTGATAGGCGGAACCCATAGTGGTTTCAAACCCCGGTTATATCCCGATTATGTCCCCCAACAGTTGGTTTTTCTTAACGAATGACCGACTGTTTTGAACAACCGGCTGAATCTCCTATAGTTCGCTTCCGGAATGAGGTATGGACAACCGGGAGAACTTGTTTGAGGGCTTTTGAGGTTCTTGAACATGTTTTAACACATTGTATGTTAGATTTACATGAACCAAGCCAGAAGCATTCAAAAGAGATCTTAGATGCAATAGAATTTTCTGTATCTTTGTATTGACTATGATCACTATTTATAATACACTGTTGCCTAGATTAGGGAGACTGATTACATAATTACAGTGAATAATAAAGAAACTAAATCTAATCACATGAATACAGCAGTAACATAAGATTTGTATCTATCTAATGACAGCTCATTAGTATCTATCTAGAACATGGGTCGAGCTGACCCATTAGGTCGGTTTGACCTGATGACTTATTTCTTTACACCCCCTCTCAAGCTCTGGATGGGAGAAGGTGACCATTGAGAGCTTGGAAACTAACTCCGAAAAACGAGAAGTGGAGTGGCTCTTGGTGAAAAAATCTGCTATTTGAGCAGCTGATGAGATGTGAAAGAGCTTAATAGTACCACTCCGAACATGTTGACGAATGAAATGACAGTCAACTTCAAGATGTTTTGAGCGTTCATGGAAGACATCATTGGTTGCCAGTTTCCGTGCACTTTCATTGTCCGTGAAGAGAGAGGTAGATGTAGGAACAAAAACTCCTAAATCCCGAAGTAACCAGCGAAGCCAAATAATTTCAGCAGTAGTGTGAGATACAGCACGATATTCAGCTTCAGTTGATGATCGCGAGACGACTTCCTGTTTCTTGCTTTTCCAAGAGATGAGAGAAGAGCCAAGAAAAATAGAGAAACCGGTAGTAGAGCGACGATCATTGACATCTCCTGCCCAGTCGGAATCAGAATAGCCATGCAGAGTAAGATTCTGACTGGAGGAAAGAAGGAGGGCGCGATTGGAACTTCCTTGTAAGTATCTCAGTATGCGCAGAACAGCAGCCCAGTGAATATGAGTGGGTTGCGCAACAAATTGGCTCACCACATGTACCGCATAGGCAATATCTGGTCTGGTGATGGTTAGATAAACCAAGCTGCCTACCACTTCACGATAACGAGTTGGATCAGGAAGTAGATCGCCATCAGTGGTTCGAAGCTTCAGATTATGTTCAATCGGAGTAGAGACAGGCTTCAAATCTGTGAGCCCGGCGCGTTGGAGAATGTCATTGCAGTATTTTGTTTGCGACAAAAGATATCCTGTGGGAGAGTAGGCAACCTCAATGCCCAGAAAGTACCGCAGATGACCCAAATCTTTCATCTCAAACTGTTGATGAAGAAAACGCTTCAAGGAAAGAATACCAGAAGTATCACTGCCGGTGATAATCATATCATCGACATAGAGTAACAGAAAGACACAACCAGATCGCGAATAGCGAGTGAAGAGAGCGGAGTCATGAGCACTCTGAGAAAAACCAATGCTGATGATGCTTGTGCTAAACCGTTCAAACCCAGCACGAGGGGCTTGTTTGAGTCCATATAAAGCTCGTTTGAGACGACACACATAATGAGGAGTTCTCACAACGCCTGGAGGAGGATGCATATAGATTTCTTCCTGAAGAAATCCGTTCAAGAAAGCATTCTTGACATCGAGCTGATAGAGAGGCCAGTGTCTAACAGCAGCGACAGAGATAAAAGTACGAACAGTTGTCATTTTAGCAACCGGAGCAAAGGTCTCCTCATAATCGACTCCATATTCTTGAGTGTATCCTTTTGCAACCAAGCGAGCCTTGTAACGATCAACAGATCCATCAGATTTGGTCTTGATCTTAAATATCCATTTGCAACCGATAGCCCGTTTCCCAGAGGGAAGTGGAACAAGATCCCATGTTTGAGTTTTCTGCAGAGCTGCAAGTTCTTCTGTGATAGCAGACCTCCAGTGCGGATGAGCAATGGCCTCCTTATAGGATTGTGGTTCTGCCAAGGTATGAATTGCTGCAAGGAAGGACTTATATGATGGAGAAAAATGATCAGTACAAACAAAACCAAATCTAGAGGGAGGGATTCTGGTGCGCAATGGGTACCTTCGATCTTGAGGAGGATCCGGCACATCTGGAGCAGAGGAGATAGGCCCATGGTCAGAAGTAGGAGGAGGAGCAACATCAGGAGCAGACGGAGGTTTGGGCCGCCGATGATATACCTGCAGGGGTGCAGGGGTGAGTGATATATCTGCAGGGGTGTCAGAGGGAAACAAGTCTGGAAAGGGATCAAGAGGATGAACCATTGATTGCTCAGGAGAAGGGGATTGAGTAGGTAAAGTGTAAAAAGGAATTTGTTCCAGGAAGGTGACATTACGAGAGACCCGTAACCGATTGGTTTTAGGATCATAGCATCGATAGCCTTTTTGTTCAATGCCATACCCTAAAAATACACAGACTGTGGATTTTGGTGAAAGTTTGGTTCTCTCATTATCATGCAACAGAACAAAACAGGTGCAGCCAAAAACTTTGAGATAGGACAAGTCAGGTTTACAGGAAAATAACTTTTCATAAGGAGATGTGCCAGATAAAACAGAGGATGGTGTTCTGTTAATCAGATAGATTGCAGTCAGGACTGCTTCTCCCCAGAATTGCAGAGGAACATATGAGGAATAAATCAAGGATCTAGCAGTCTCTAGGATATGTCTGTGTTTTCGTTCTGCGACACCATTCTGCTGTGGTGTGGCAGGACATGATAATTGAGGTAGAGTCCCTTGACTGGTCAGATAAGAGCGAAATTTGTGGGACATGTATTCTCCCCCGGAGTCAGACCTGAATACTTTAATTCTTTTGTCAAATTGAGTGGAAATCATGGTGGAGAAAGCTAAATAAATAGTGTAGAACTCAGAACGGTTTTTCATTAAATACAACCATGTATACCTAGTGAAATCATCAATAAACAACACATAATAAACGGAGCCACCTTTTGTTGGCTGAGAGGCAGGTCCCCAAACATCAGAATGCACCAAATCAAAAGGAGCATTAGAAGAAGAAGAGCTTTTATTATAAGAGAAGGCATGTTGTTTACCAAATTGGCAACCAAAACAAGTAGAAATGTCTGAAACAGAAATATTTCCAAATACACCACTAGTAAATAAAAACTTCATTTTATTTAAAGATAAATGTCCTAAACGAGAGTGCCAAAGGGCAAAGGAAGATGTAGAAGCAACAAGTGCGGCAGGGGAGATGCTGGAAGATGGAAGATGCAGCGATTGGAGATAGTAGAGTCCTCCTGACCTAAGGCCGGTCCCAATCTGTCTCCCGGTGCGCGGATGCTGCACAGAACAGCCAGTAGAAGAAAATGAGACAAGAAATCCAGACGAAGTCAATTGACTAACAGAGATTAAGTTGATAGACAGATGAGGAACACACAAAACATTAGTGAGAGAGATCAACTTATTTGAAACAGAGCCAATAAGAGAGACTGGTAGAGGAGTGGCATCAGCTGTATGGATGGTGAGAGAGCTAGCAGGAGTATGACAAGTATGAAGTATGGAAACATCATTTGTCATATGATAGGATGCACCAGAATCAAAGATCCATGTAGAATCAAGAGTACCTGACGGACCAGAAATGGTCATGGCAGAACCAGAGGCTGAGGGTGTAGTGACCACTTGAGAGGCAGAACCAGTGGAGGAAGCCAGAAACAACTGTTGCATGCGCTCATCCACCATAGCTTGAATCTGAGATGTAAGATCCTGTTGCGGAGGCAGAAAACTATCATCTTCAGCAACTTTGGCTGCATATGGTCGCTGTTGATAAGAATGCATGGGACCACGATTGGGCTGCTGACCAGAGGTTCTGTTCTTATCTGTTGGCCTTGGAGGTCTGGTAGGACAATCCCAGTTTCCAGTGCCCTTTCTTCTTACAATAATTGCAAAAGTCATTGGTACCAGATGGAAATGAGCGATCATTCCTTGGGATACTAACATTTGCTGATAGTACATGTGTGGGTTCCACATGTTTCTTCCTTGTAAGAGAAAGCTGAGTTTGTTCCTCTGCCAAAAGTTCTGAGAGTGCCGTATCCACAAAAGGCAGTGGTGACCGATGTAATAATTGACCGCGAACATGTTCAAAATCAGGGCGGAGGGCCATAAGAAATTGAACAAGCCGAGTCTGCTGCCGATAAACTTCAAAAGTGTGAGCATCTTCAGTTGTTTTAAAGTTGGGTTCCATTAGAGCCAGTTGGTCCCATAAGGCAGTCATTTTGATGAAGAAATCATGAATGGAGTCATTTCCTTGATCTGCATTTTTAATATCCCATTCTAACTGATACCTTCGAGCAGCATTAGACTGAGTGTATAATCTTGCTAAATGATCCCAAGCGTCCTTAGGATAATTGAATTTAGCCAATTGATTCCCAATAGATGGATTGACTGAATTGGCAATCCAAGAATTAATTTTCCCGATGGAAGCTTCCCATTCCTCAAACTTAGCATCCTTACTATCTGGTGAAGGGATCTGCTCAGCAACATATTTCCATAATTTTTGACCTTTGAGGAAATTTTGCATGAGATGGGACCAATATGGATAATTTGAGCCATCAAGTATAATAGTAATACCCGTTACAGGTCTATCAGAAGACATTTGAGCAAGACACAGTGATCACAGACTGAATATATGTGAAATCCAGTCCCAAATCCAAAACAGAATTGAAATCCAACCACAGGAACAGAACAGATCTTGAATAAATGTAAGTAAATGAGTCCAGGGCACTTGAAATAGATCACAGATGAGTGCTATGGGTCCCGCTGAATGATCAGATGAAGAAATACAGTCACAGGAAGCAACCAGATCAAAAAACAGTCCAAAAGACCAAAAAAATGGCCCAGGCGTCCTTGATTTGAGGCACAGATTTGCTCTGTGGGCCCCACTGGATGATCAAGAGGAAGATCAGATCACACAGTGATCTCTGTATCAAAAATCCGAAACACCTCAAACTGGAATGAAGGTGATTGCTTGAGAAACAAAAAATCTGAACGGATTTGATGAAAACTAATTGCACAAAGTCGTCACAGACAGATCAGATCAAATGGCCTACCTCAGATGAGCATAAAATCTTGGAAAAATTTGTAGAATTCCCAGGGATGATTGACGACCAAGATAGGGAGATTTTGATGACAAGAAAAAATGATCAGCAAGTGGGCCACCCTTGATCACAGCAGATGCAATGCTTCTCTGAACTGTCGAAGTGCTTTTTCTCATGCAGAATGGACAGCTGATCAGGCTCTGATACCATGTTAGATTTACATGAACCAAGCCAGAAGCATTCAAAAGAGATCTTAGATGCAATAGAATTTTCTGTATCTTTGTATTGACTATGATCACTATTTATAATACACTGTTGCCTAGATTAGGGAGACTGATTACATAATTACAGTGAATAATAAAGAAACTAAATCTAATCACATGAATACAGCAGTAACATAAGATTTGTATCTATCTAATGACAGCTCATTAGTATCTATCTAGAACATGGGTCGAGCTGACCCATTAGGTCGGTTTGACCTGATGACTTATTTCTTTACAGTAAACAGTTTCCCTTTGTCTAAGGGACCGAAAACCTAGAAATTGGTGGAACCTTGTACCCAAACATCGCCTAACACCGTTTTTACTTGAAACATGTCGGTAGTGATATCTTAGACTGTCACGCATTTCCCGGATTACCCGGAGACATGTTGAGCACGGTGATTATCGTTTTTATCCGAACTTAGGGTTTTGGGTATCCCTACCGTCTGAATGCACCAAGTCTATGTATAAACACGATATCCGGACTCTTTGAACGTAGACTCGAATATCACCGTATTTGCATGTCCAAGGCAATCAATGACTAAAACGTTATTGTTGTAATGGATACTTGACTGTTATTTTGGCTTGCTAGAATGGTTTAATCAGTCATTTATGTATTCATATGCATGGCATGTATTCCTCTTAGTTGTCATGTTTTATGCGCTCTGTCACACCTCAGACTCATCCGGCCTTAGCATGATGACTTGTGGAACACATTACTTTGACCCTCGATGTACCCGGATCCTTAGGTGGCTTCTTAGGTTGGTGAGCGAGTAGCCATGCCCCTCCTGAGTTACCCAAATCACCTTTCTCTTTTCTTACCATTTCGAGGCCACCATTTCTAGCAAAAATGCTACCCATTTGTTCTTAGGATTTTTCTGACCTAGCTTGGATTGTTTTTCCTGTTTTTGCTCGAATCATCTGACTTCATATTGCTTACACCTGTTCTGAACTATCTGCTTTTTCGGAACCCATTTATGTTATTTTGTGAGTACCGGAATTACTCATGTACTCCTGATTGAATACCAAACTGTTTTATCTCCCCTCCCCCCCCTCCCCACCCCCCCCCCCCCCCCCCAACACACACACACACACACACACACACACACACTATTAATTATTACTATTCCTGTATATATTGATCACTGCAGTGTAGTCTTCACATGTGACACGATGTCACTACAGTACCCACCCTACCAGGGATCAAGCAGATGCGCCCGTGGCACAGCCAATTGTTTCTGACAGCCGTAACTCCAAGGTAGTTCTGTGGCATTGCCAGCCTGCTCGCTAGGTGAACTAATGGATGCACCCTGACCGAGGATCTGTGCAACATGGTTGCCAATGAGTATGTAGCATGATTTATTAGTTATTTATGATTCTGTTATTTTATTCATGATGCACTTACCTGCCTAGTCATATTGCTTATCTGAACTTTGAATAATCATCCTCTTATTTAATTCTGCTTTGTACCTCCAAACTATGATATTTTATTTTGGATACTTGCCACGCATCTATCTGATCTACACTTGGTGGTGTAGGTAACGAGCTCCTTGCACCCAAAAAGGTCTTTGAGGCAGTCCAACAGGATCTGCCATTTGTACGAGAGTGGACAGCTGAAGAGTATTTTTATGGAAATAGACATCCAAATGTCTTCTTGAATTGGATTTAAGTGCTCGAAGAGTATTTTCAGTGGCGTCAATTAAGAGGAAACTCATGTAAAGATTATGCCAAAAGAAGACTTCAAGGAGATGCACAAGCATGGCGGGCAGACGTAGAATGCCAGTTAAATCAACGTCCACCAACATGGAAGGAAATGAAATTGCTAATGGAGGACAAATATGTACATGGTAGATACCCATTCTTCCCACCGATGAAAGCTAATTTGAAGTCCATTGGTAGACCATCAAATTTGCAAAGAGGAGGTTTCAAACAAAGAGGTCATATTGTTGAATCACATTTTGCTGAAGAGGATAATCCCATACTTATCATTCGTCGACTTCTTACCACAAATGGGCAGCAAGAAGATCAGCGGAAACAAATTGTGGTATTCCGAAAGGGAGCAAAGTGTGAAGACGGGTTAGCTACTTTGGTTATTGACAATGATCGTGCAATAAACTTTGTTGTACAAGAGGTTATTGACAAACTTGATTGGCCTACCGAGAAGCTTCTAAAGCCTTATAAAGTCATATGGCCTAATGGCTCCGTCATTCATGTGAATCACAAATGGTTAGTATCTTTCAAGATTGGTAGTTATGAAGACAAAATTTGGTGTGATGTATCCATATTAAATCAATCATTCTTTTGGGACGGCCATGGATTCTTGATCGGGAAGTGCAACATGACAAAGAGAAAAACATGTATTCCTTCTCGTGGAAAGGACAAAGAGAAAAACATGGATTCCATTGCAACCGACAACATCACCGTCTACACAATCACCTTTAACTGAAGAACTAAAGGAAGAGCAAAAAGGAGAAACAGAAATCACTAGCATTGACAAACAAGATCAAGAAAAGGAACATTTGATGGTCAAATCAGCTACAACAGCATGTGGAACTCGAAAGATGGATTATAGTTCAGAAAATGTGGAAGCCAAAGACATTGAGTTTCTTTCCATCAACAACAGTGATCAAAAGATGCAAGCAACAAAGGAATCAGAGGCAAACATTGAAAACTTCAGTACAGTTAGAATGGAGACTGATCATTCGATAAATCTACTCGTAAGCCTACTTCCTGAAAAGCCAGCTAGATCTTTGAAAGATAAATCAGTTATTCAAAAGGTTGCCAGAGACGATCAAATCATTGAGGTTCCCCACATTGATTTCATATTTAGGAACCGACCGTTGATATCAGAAGATTGTGAGCAGATGGTACTGGTACAAATTCATGAATTGAAGCATCTCATAGTTAGATCACACATCCAAGTTAAAAACAGAGATAAGGAGAACTCCTTCCAATCTACTTCTCAATGGAGGAAAAGATCGACTCCAGCTTCGAAGCCATGCCAAGAACGAGAAGATCAAGAACATTGAAAAGTTGTGCACTTGGTTTTCGATCCAGGAGGCCACCTACTGAACTCGAGGTCGAGTTCCTTGCAAGAGGGGGAGAACTAATGCAGGCCAGACTAATGGCCCAGCCCAAAGGCCTATGCCCAATAAGGCCCAACAAAGAAGAAAGTCCTAGAACATGATTTCCAGCTACACTTTCCCTATTTTGCAAGTATCTAGAGGATTTTATAGATTTTTCTAATTTTTAGTAGTTACTTGATTTAGAGATAAATTAGATAGTTTCTATTTTATTTGTTTCCAAACTAGAGTATTAATGAATATATATATATAAAGGATTGTAATCCCTCCTCAGGGAGAAGATGCATTGATTAATAAAATTTCTTAGTTGAGAATTTTCTCTGAATTATTTGTCTGTGGTTTGAGACCAAGACGTTTTGGATCCCTAGGCCTTTGGCATGGAGATTAGCCCGTTGGCTATTCTCCCCTTCCCACACTACATCAGTAGAGCATTTGAAGCTGTGGAGCTTGACATCATCTTTTAAGGTTTTTGTTATTTTGGGAATCTGATCTTTTGTTCTATTCAACTTATGGCCAGTGTTTTTGTATGGCCGTTATTTTGGGTTGTAATTGAACTTATCTTTCTGTTAAACTTGAATGTTAATATATGAAATGTGTTTCTGTCCACTATCCAGTCTATTCATGCCATGAAATGATTTATTTATGTCTGGTTAATGAAATGGCTCACACAAGCTTCCGCCGTGATGTCCCTCGAGGACTCAAGGACACTATTGAGTCTCACATAGCGGAATCCTATGGGTAAACACGCACATATTAGATTTGTTTTAATCACAGCGTCCGCGCGCAGTCGCAGTTCCTTAACCTTAGTTTAGATTTGGGGTCATGACAAGAAGTGAAAGAAAGAAAGGAAAAGAAAATTTAAAACAAATCATTGTCAGCCGATCTTTTGACCGTTATAACAGCAGTTATAACCATTATGACCGTTATATTCAAAATAACAGCCGTTATGGACTGTTATTTTCACTTCTTTTTTTTTTTTTATTAAGACCGTGTGTGACCGTTATATTGAAAATAATGTAACGGCATAGGCTGTTACCATTTCATAATGGCCATTATGAAACAGTAACTGCTGTTTTTTTAAACCAAGGTTAAGACCACCACTCTCTAACCTTGGATAAAAAGCCTCTGTTTAACAACCAACAATTATTGAATTGAAACAGTTTTGGTCCCCACTTCTTCTCTTTGGATGAAATTTTAATTGGACAATGATCTGACACTAGTCAAGGAAGAGCAGCCTGGATAGTACCAGGAACTGTTCCTCCCACTCCCTTGATATGAGAAACTGATCAATTCTACTCATATTTGCCCTCTCTTGTTTGTTAGACCAAGAGAGGAGGTTCACATTAGACAAGTTTATTGTGAGGATTACCTTAAGACTAATGCACAAAAAGCAATACCAACATATGAAGGGGGCAGCTTTGGAAAGAAACTACACTTGAGAGAGAACCAAATAGCCTGAGGAAACTGTCCAGTATGGCATAGATGGGTGTATGCCTTGAAATACAAACCTAATTGAACCCTCACTTGTTGGAAGCCCGACTTGTAATAAAACACATGAGACAAGTTTATTGTGCGGATTACCTGGTGTCTTCTACACAAATAGCAATACTTAGTCTTACAAGTTAAGATCTCCATGACAACAAATTTGGGTTAGCCCCACTCCTCAATCGGACATCAGGAATGCTTTCTTACAATGAAACAGTCATGAAGAGGTTTACATGTCACCTCTTCTAAGGTTTGTTTGACAGAGGAAAAATAAATTTTCCGTCTCAACTCACAAGAAGACTATCATGGACTAAAAAGATCTCCTCAAGCTTGATTTTAAAAGTTTAATGGAGTTCTTCTAATATTGTTTAGAAGCACTTAATATCACCATGTATTCATTGAAAAACGACATCACAGGATAGCCATCCTCAGTGTTTTATATTGACAGCATTATATTCACTAAAGACTATATGTGTGCTTACCAAAAAAAAAGAGACTAAATTTGATTCGAAGGTGTACTTGGAATAAGTCCTAGATAATTGATATCTTCGTGTTTTCGAAATATTTTCAGGATATTTAAGTTTCTCAATTCCACGAAAACATTTCTT
The DNA here is from genome assembly GCA_012931725.1 of Litsea cubeba. Taxonomy (NCBI): domain Eukaryota; kingdom Viridiplantae; phylum Streptophyta; class Magnoliopsida; order Laurales; family Lauraceae; genus Litsea; species Litsea cubeba. The sequence continues at coordinate 94,146,036 of CM022946.1, read as the reverse complement.
TTATGCACTTGTTTTGCTTCATTTAAATGACAGTCTTGGATCAACAAACGTTGTTTTCTAAAGTAACAATAAGCCCCAGAGGTATACAGATAAAGACCTCTTCGAGATCACCATTAAGGAAAGTGTTCTTGAAATTCATTTGGAATAGAGGTCATGATTGTCCGAACAGCGGTAATGGGTGCAAATGTCTCATCATAGTTGATCCTGCACTTCTACCTACTACCTAGAACCACCAGCCTCGCTTCATAATGATCCACGAGCCATCAGATCTAAGCTTGGTAGAATAGATCCATTTGCATCCAATAGGCCTAGCAGAAGATGGACCCGGAACAACATCCCAGGTGTTATTCCTCTAAAGAGCATTTATTTCCTCCTCCATTCACTGTTGCCAACACTCATGCATTACAACCTGTGAATAGGTGTTAAGGGCACATATGAATGAGAAAAAACCAAAAAGATCTAGGAGATTGAGAGGCGAGTGGACCTACAAGGTGGTGAAGGAGAAGGATAAGGATCTGATGGAAGCTCATGGTCAGGGTGCCTTATCCTCGTGATGTCCTGGCCATATATAAACAAAACTTGATTTCAACCTTGTGATGGAGAAAGGAACAGCAAAATCAGAAAGCAAAGAAATTTCAACTGGAGGGGGTTGTTGTTGCTTAAACAAATATTGATGTCCAGCAAAGACAGCATTGCAAGAAGTACACATGCGACGAACAAAGGGATCATAGGGGAGAGAGCCATTCTAGTTAGGAGCATTTCATAAGAAGGCACACTAGCAGACTAGGCTAAAATTTTGAACGGTCAAGTAGTGGAAGCTGTACAAAATAAAGGCAGTCAAAGGTATGAAGATGCTTATATCAGGCTATGGAGACGAAAATAAGGAGACTGATGCTACAGTTTGAGAGATGGAAGGCGATTAATCAAATGTACTGCAGTTGAGAGAGTTCAACCTAGAAAGTAGATGGAACAGAGGAGGAGAAAAGTTCTGACCACATCCAATAGATGTTGATTTTTCCTTTCAGCCACCCCATCTTGTTGCGGGGTATAGGGACAAGTCCTTTGAGATAAAATTCATTTATTTTGGAGAAATTCTTCATAGGCATGAAAGACATATTGTCCCCTGGAGCCAAAGAAAAAAATAGAGGTGCTTTTAAGGAATTGGTTGTGAACAAGGGCTAAGAATTTTTTAAATGCATAAAGTACACTGGGTTTTGCATGCAAGATATATATATATATATATAATTATCAATCACCATCATTGTCAATAAAAGTGATAATAACATCTATAATGAGCATGTGAAATGGTAGGAACAATACTGACGCAGTCCCGATTTGACGTAATCGGACTGTCTAGGGTCCAGATAACCAAAACCAAAAAAAAATCCAGCAACTACTATTGATTGCAAAGAATAATAGAAATCCCAGAATTAATAAAGCAAGGAACAATACATTGAATAACCCAAAACTGACCTTAAAGAGCCTTCTCAATCACCTATAGTCTGTACGACCAAGGGAGAGGGAAGGAGAAACACAATGTGTAGTGTTTTTTCTTGAAAAACATATACTGTTACTGTAGCAGGAACAGTGCCAGCGTCGCATACATCCCTCTATATCATACTTAAAACCACATAAAAACCCTACTAATCCTACCATGATTAAGTCCTAACATAATTAGAAATCTCTAATAACTATTTCCTAATCAAATCAACCACTAGATACTAAAAAACCTAAAGAAATTTGAGGATTTCCAGATTCCAGATCGTCACCGACTCTTGTTACAAATCTGGCTGTGGGTCCTATTGTGGTCCACTTGATCATGAAGAGACTCAAACAACTTGAAAGGGGACTTAGGGGACCCTTGTAGTGTAGAGTCCATGTGGGTTGGGCCAGTTTTAACCCATTAACCTGATGCCCCAAAGTACTGCACATACTGCCTTTTCTTTTGTCTTCAGAATTTCTGAAAATTGCATAACAGCCCCTGCACTTCTTTGTATTTCCAAAACAGCCCCTGAATTCATAATTGAGCAAAATTCCTGGATGTTCGGGCCCAAGTTTTCAATCGAAACTTGACGGGACCCTTGCTGACCATGTTGGGATGCTCCAATTGCGCCATATAGGATTCAGCTAGCGCAATAATATCATCATCATCAAATTCTACATTAAATACTCCAATACCCGAAACATTAATAATGACTGAGGTCAAAACAAGTAGTGCGCTGCAATCATTTGTGGGAAAAGGAGAAGAGTTTTGCTCTTTCGCATGTTACAATTAGATGAATCAAATGAAACATCTTTTAAAGTAAAATGAGATTTATTCAATAGCAATCGAGAGCTCAACAAAAACAATAGTTTCTTGGAATTGGGCGTGTCCTAAGTCCTAACCAATTATGCCGCAATTGACATTCATTATTAAATGAAGTAGAAAAGAAAGAAAACACAAATATATTCTTAGGTAATGCTTCTATCCTGAGAGGAAAGAGACTTTCGCATTTATATCCCCTCCTGATCACTTCCGGATACTTGATCCTTCATAATAGAACCAGTAGAAGAAAATGAGAAAGTGCAGCTATTATCAACCAATTGACCTACAAAAGGATTGGTGGAAAATTGAGCAAAAACCACATGATGCAGGGTCAAGGGGTGAGGAATGTCAGCAATGGCTGTAACAAGAAAATGTTCTTCATCAGGAGTGTGGACTTGTAATAGTCCAGTGTATTTTCTAATATTACTGACATTTGCTAAAGAGATACACATGATTCGAGGCTCCGGAACCAGAATGGGGAAGGAGAGGTTCGGGTTGTACCCAAATGGACTAGAGGAATTTTTAAAATTACTGGAAGTTTCTTCCAAATGGAAATGAGCAAGATATGAACAATGTGAGATACCCATCTCAAAGAAGTATTTAATATGAGAAATTATGCCCCTTGATGTAGGGATATCATTGACATCCACAAACTTCACATTTCTAGAAAAGGGACTTTGGTATCATGATCTGAACCTTTGACCTCATGGGTCCCACAGTAGAAGGATAATACTCCAAATATCTCCAGATGGGTCAGCCCTAACCCCCCATGTCCCAACAATAACCTATACATTAATAATTAGAAAGAGAAGAAACTACCCGCTGCCTATGTTCAGATGAAAAAGATCAAAGACTAGATGGCTAGAATTTTCAAGAGCATTCTGAAGACATTACCCATCCATTGCAATTTACAATTGATTGATAGCCTAAATCGCCAATCAAGGACACTGCATATTCACTGATCTAGGGTTAGATATCACCTCTTTGTGTCCATAGTCTGCATCTTTACAGTTTACGTTATAAAGTGTTGACAGACAAACATGAGAGAGAGAGAGAGCCATAATTTTTTTTAGGAAGACTCAGACATGTGGTTCAAATACAAACGTTAAAGAAACAGCAAACACCAAGAGAGAATCTATAAGTGTCAAAGAGAGCGTACTTGGCAGGCAATCCAGTAACGGTACAAACAGCGTTCTCAGGATCTGCAAAAGAAGCAAACCCACATTAATTAATATGAAGCTCAAGAAGACAGCAGCACATCAAAATTTGCACCACAATGAGACCCATCTAATGTTGGTAATCATGGTGGGACCAATAATAATGCTTAAAAGGTCATCGGTCGCCCACAGTGTGGCCCATCAATGTTTTACCTGTTGTCAGCTATTGTAATATTGTATTGAGTCAATTTATCTCTAAGCAAACAAAACTAACAAACAAAAAGTTCATATTAAAAACTACATATATTGGTATCCATATTTAGGTAAAAGTAAAACACAACATGCAGATAATACTACTACACGTGCAACCAAACAGAAACTGAATGACTGAAGTATTTCAGTCCGTTTCTTCTCTTTTCTTTTCTTTTCTGTTTTTTCTCAGACCTTCCTAATAATATATCCATTTAAAAGAAATATTATATAAACTCAGTTCTTATTTCATTAGATCACTTGGGAAAAGTAGACCACATACTATGATGCAGGCCAGACTAATGGGCCCAGCCCAAAAGTCTATGCCCGAAGGCCTATGCCAAATAAGGCCCAATGAATAAGAAATTCCTAGAACACGATTTCCAGCTACACTTTCCCTATTTTGCAAGTATCTAGAGGATTCATAGATTTTCCTAATTTTTAGTAGTTACTAAGATAAATTATATAGTTTCTATTTTATTTGTTTCCAAACTAGAGTATTCATGAATCTATATAAAGGATTGTAATCCCTCCTTGGGGAGAAGATGCATTGATTAATAAAATTTCTTAGTTAAGAATTTTCTCTCAATTATTTGTCTGTGGTTTGAGACCAAGACATTTTGGGTCCCATGGATCCCTATCCCTAAGCCTTTGGCTTGGAGATTAGCCCGTTGGCTATTCTCCCTTTCCCGCACAGCTAGTCACTTCATAAAGTGCCTGAAAAGTACTCTAAAGCCCTTGAAAAGCAAAGAGATATTCAAGCATGGTTGAAAGCATAAGTGCAAAAACTGACTACTTTAGAATTGTTGTTAATATCCTAGAATTAGTACGATAGTATTGAATCTTAAGGAAAAAGATTTGGATCTATACAATGAATACATTTAAAGGTGAATCTTAGGATCCATGTTATCTTTACAATTCGATACATATTTCATCGAATCTTATGATTCAAGAGATTAGTTTGGACAGGAACACCACGACCAAATGGCTAAAATAGCTAATATTAGTAATTTTTTACTTTTTGTTTTTTAGTATATTAGGAGGCTTTGTACAGATTAATGAAACCTCCTAAGAAGTTGTAATGTTTTGGGTGTTTATATTAAGAAGCTGTCTAGTGATTAAAGAAACCTCCTAAGAATTTGTGGTGTTTAGGGGATATTTTAGAGAAAAATGAGGAATAGACACGTGGTTGACTGTAAGTGTAGGTATCGTGTTACAATTGTTTCTGCTACTTTTTTTCAGTTCTTTCTTCAGTAACACTTCTTTAACTTCATGAGATACCTATTAACCAAGTAATATTGATGATTTGGATTTTTTTTTTTTTATTATTATTCAAAGGGACAGTCCACAAAACCAGTCAACTTCACTTTATCTACCAGCTACACAGATATTAGAGGACCTATCTTCAAAGCATCGGTAGTTCCTTTCCTTCCATATGGTCCAATGACAGCCAGGAATCCATATAATCCTCCCTCTCTGTCACCACAATCTTACAAAGCCTTCAAAGATTGTCCATAGTTAGAATGCCTCAAAGAAGGTTGACCAACCAAACGCAATCATCCTAGGAGGGGCTTTATCTTCCACAAGCTGGCTAGGTGTCACAGCCTGAAAACCGGGGCCCTATCGGATTCCGCGTTGCAACTATAAAAGTATCATCAATTCACATACATAAGTCAAATTGATTGAACAATATAAGAATTCAGGCATTCCTATTAAATTAAATTTGATCATGAAATTTGTGTCTGAGGTCAAATTGAAAAACTAAACAAGTAAAATATCCTTGAAAAAAATAAAACAACTACAGTATTTTAAATATCCAACTCAAATTTAAGTAAATGAACTATAAAACTATTTCTCTTCATCATCTAGGTGAATTTGTTCGCTAAGCCGCAGATGTCAAATCCTATCGCTTCCTTATCAGGAGCCACACGTGTCTCTAAGTTCTGATTACCTGAGTGTGGGGGCAAAAATACACAAATCAGTACGATTGAGTGAATAGAAACTCTAATCTACGTGTGTGCACAATTGTATGTTAAATAGGAATAAGAACGCTATAATAATAACATAGATGCATTTATCAAGGTCTGGTCAAGGTTTCATAAAGCTAACATCCTGACAACTCCCTAATCACCAGACAGTACCAACCCATAAAACACATCTCACAAATGCCTCATAGCATAACAAGGCAGTGAAAATAGCCAACCTATAGTCAGTTGAAAAACATTACTGGACCTAAAAGTCAAGGAATAATATATCTGACCTAGGAATCAGGGAATAATATATCTGACCGATGAATCAAGGATTATCATATACGACCTATGAGTCAGGGAATAACACTTATATCAGGGCCTAGGTATGTGCCAGTGGTCTAGAGGTGTCAAATGGGTCAGTCCCACTTACTTAGGTTTATACAAAGATGTTCTCTTGTTGGAGATCACATAAGTATAATTCTGATAAGAACAAATTCCTTTGTTATTCTCAACACCTATAATTATACAAGGTAGCTTGGGACTAGCCCCTTACACAAAATTCCAGATTTTATTATGCCCCGCACCGTTTCATTACTGGTATCCTATTGTGTAAAGGCAATTGCATAACTAGCCTCTTATAGGTTGGAGGTGTTTCCACGAATTCAGAAAGTCTTAAAATGTTTAACATATGTAATGAGAAGCAAGTGTAATCATATACATTTTGTGTACACACGTCTTACTGTCTTAGCACCACTTAGGAGAACCTATTCAACGAGTAGTAAGGAGGATATCTATAAGATAACATTGGTCATAAGAACGCTAAAAACAGTGGAAACAAATTGAGCCTGAGGCAAGCATTGTTGTGAAGAAACCCGAAATACCTCCACTCAACTCAATTTACGAATGCATTCAAACCAGCCACAACCCTAATAGCTTCAGCTATGATGTTAAAGACCCACTTTCCTTAGTTCAATTGAACCCCAGGACAGATGTATGATTTGTCCATTCAGGTACAACTCAATCTAGATTCATTCATCCTTATTTCTCCTTAGGTAACCATTGGCCCGGTCTAGGGTTATATAATCAATCTTGATAATCCCACCATAATCGTTCGGCCAACACAAACTAGGGAATTAGGTTTCAGCTGATTGGTAACTCTTTATTGAAAATTTGAAATTCATAAAACGCTACCATGATAGGAATCGAAATTCAGAATTTATAGTGATCCAGGGTTTGGAATTCCTCTACACCTTGCGAGAATACAACTATGGAAGAACTCAGACATTAATTAACCATCAAGAATTCAGCAATTATAGGATACCATATTGGGTTATAAAAATAGCAAGTATGGATTCATTTCATATGTAAACTATGTCACAACCCAAATAACAATTAATTAACTAGAGGGCATGATTCACATAAAGAACATACGTCAGTTAATATTAAGACTCATAATCCTCTTCATTCATCATCTACAATTTATTCTCAGATTTGCATAACATGCCAATCAACAACACCAGCATTAAATAAACATCCATAGAACACCTAAAAGTAGGGTTACAACCAATCAGCCCCAAACTATAACCCACCATGAGAATCTGACCATCATCCAATTCCATATCTCCAATCAACTTATGAGTTGTAGACATAGTTGTCAAGTTCGTTTCGGACCCGTTTCGGTTTGGCTCCAAAGTGAAACATTTCGACAGAGTCAGGCATTTCGCTTTCCAATTTGGGAATTCATTTCGGATAATTTAAAAAATTAAAAAATATATATATTGAAACAATAATACAAAACTTCATTCAAGTAGTGGTGACTGGTGAGCCAGGGCCCAATGCTAAAATTTGCTAATCAAAACTTTGAATGGGTCACTTATATAAAATCAAAACGAGTTAATTCTGCATAAACAGTACTATTTAAACATTATTGCTCTGCTGAAATTAAATGGTCCACTTTAGATTGATATTTTTAAAAATAATTTCATAAAATATTTAATAACATCAAATGTTACTGTACTCAACTCGTGATGGGCCTTGATCATAAGCATTTTCTGCTTTGATCCCTTGAATTTTTTTTATAAGGGGGCCTCTTAAATACTCAACACTAAGTATTGTTCCAATTTTATCATTGATTAAATATAAGTGGGACTGAAGAATTTTCCAGCAATTAAAAATTAGTGGGCCTCACTTTCGGGAACTCATCACGCCTTTATAAAGGCAACATCAAAGTGCCTTTATAAAGATGGAACAAATGATCGCCCGAAAAAAGGTATGTACAATAATTTCATTTCTTTTTGTTCAGATTTGTTCAAATGCCCAAATACAGTTCATCCTTTTTTTTCTTCTTTTAATGTTTGACCCCTCGATTCGTCCGAATCGATGGATTCGGAAATAGTTCGTCCGAAATTAGGGATTTTGGATCGAAACCCTATATTTCGGGCGAAATCAAGCGATATCCAAACCGAACATCTTCAAGCGGGATGTTCACTTCGGTTTTGCCTTCGAAACGAACAAATTCAGACATTTCTTCCGAACCGAAACAAATTTGATAACTATGGTTGCAGATCCAAATCCACAATCGTCCATGTCAAAACTCCCATATATGTATGTCGAACCCAAAGCCCAATAAACAACGGCTAAAACAAAACCCAGTAGACAACAGTCGGCCAACCCAAATTTCCCACCTATCACAGTCGGCTATAGGTTTTGACCCCAACTACTCAAATGACTATGGGTTTTGAACCTATATCCACATTCTTCATAAATTCAATATCAACATTTATCATATTATCATCTAAAACTTAGATCCAAACTAGAACATAAATCTATCACGAACACAATTAGATTAGGGCTTCTACTCACCTCGATTATGCTATGCTGGCTCTATCAATGGGGAAAAAGAGCTTTAAAAAAGAGATTGGGGTCAGCGGCAGTGATTACAACCCTATGAGGATTGCGTGCACACTAACACTCGTCAGAATATGTGCGCAAGTCACAAGACGACTTGATACCCATGGAATCTCCTATTTACTAAAGTCATGGGCCCCATCTACCTCTAAACTCAATACCCAAGGGACCTACTAATGCATCCCAACCCCCAATAAAAAGGTCCATTAATAAAACATTCTTTTAATAATTAAAGGGGTCCTATTAACTTAAGGCCAATGAACCCTACCTAATACTTTCTAATTCCATCAAAACTTAGGACCCACACTCATTACTCTAATAATTAGAAAATTAATCTCACAATAGTCATTGGTCCCACATATTCACTTATATATATAAGAAATCATAAATCACAATTTAATATATATACATATGATTATTTCAATATAAGTCATACTATAAAGCTATGGGAGAGGGTAATGGAGCAAAGACTTAGACAGAAGAACAAGATATCTAAATATCAATCTGGTTTTATGCCAAGGAAGTCAACTATAGAAGCTATCTTCTCGCTTAGGCAATTGATGAAAAAGCATCGAGCGAATAGTAAAAACATGCATACGGTCTTCATCGATCTAGAAAAAGCCTACAACATAGTATCTAGAGATTTAATTTGGTGGATTTTAAATAAAAGAAATGCTCCAAGAGGTTATATTGAAATTATTAAAGACGTGTATGAAGGAGCGATAACAAGTGTAAGAGGTGCATATGGAGAGACATGTGAGTTCCCAGTGACCATAGGTTTGCATCGGGGGTCAATCTAAAGCTCTTATCTCTTTGCCCTGATTATGAATGGGTTAGTTGCTCATATTCAATAGGAGGTACCTTGGTGTATGTTGTTTGCCGATGATATAGTGTCGGTTGATGAATCAAGAGATAGTGTGACTACAAAACTCGAGATGGCAGGAGGCTTTAGAATTCAGAGGCTTTAAAAAGAGCCATACAAAGACAGAATATATGAATTGCAACTTCAGGGGACATATAAAAAGAGTTGAAACTACTATGAGAATTGAAACCCTGGAGATGTAACAAATAGATTTTTTCCGTTACCTTGGCTCGATAATTAGTAAGGATGGGGAGAATGATGGAGATGTCGAACATAGGATAAAAGCAGAATGGTTGAAGTGGAGACTTGCTTCTTAAGTGCTTTGTGATCGACGAATGCCAACAAGATTGAAGGGGAAATTTTACAGGATAACGACTGGTACAGCTATGACCTTGGCCAATGAAGAAGTAAGATGTAACAGAGATGAAAATATTAAGGTGGATGTGTGGTAAAACTACGAAGGATAAAATAAAAAATGAGTGCTTTCGAGAGCATTTAAGGGTAGCATCAATAGGGAATAAAATTAGAGAAACCCGTTGGAGATGGTTTGGGCATGTCCTGTCAAAGCCAGCAAGGGAAGAAGAGAGAAAAGGCTTTGTGAATTCGATGATCCCTTTTGAGGGTCACGATGCTTGAATATATAGATTAAAGTTGCTATATGTGTTACAGTAATTGAGGTAATCAACTAAATTACAGTCATTGTATGCTAATCATAGCTGTACACACCCGGCTTGTTTTGACCCACAAGTTGGGCTTTATCAAACATGGGCTGTGACCCACTGACCCATTTGACACCCCCCCTCAAATTGATGCGGGTGAATCAACGAGCATCAATTTGCCAACTAAGAATTGGTGTCGTGGCCGAGGAAGTCCCTTGGTAAATATATCGGCAATTTGAAGGCCGGTAGGAACATGAGGAAAAGTGATGGCTTCATGCACAAATTCATCACGTATGTAATGACAGGCCACTTCAATATGCTTTGTGCGATCATGGAAGACAGGATTTTCAGTAATCCGTATGACAATGGTATTGTCGGCATAGAGAGGTGTAGGTCCAGATTATGAAAATCCAAGCTCAGAAAGGAGACCCCGAAGCCAGACAATTTCAGAGGTGGCAGCCGACATAGCACGATATTCTACTTCTGTGGATGATTTGGAGACTTTATCTTGTTTCTTACACTTCCAGGAGATCAACGAGTCCCCTAAGAACATGTACCAACCCGTGATAGACCGTCGACTATCAGGGCAACCAGCCCAGTTAGAATCTGAGTAAGCGTTGATAGAAGTCGAATTGCCCACAGGAAAGAAAAGGCCACGAGATGGTGTATGAAGAACATAACGAAGAATGCGCCGAACAGCAACGAGGTGGAGATGGCGTGGTTGTGTCATGAACTGACTAACCAGATTCACCGCATATGAGATATCGGGCCGAGTGATAGTCAAGTAAATCAAGTTGCCGACTAAACGGCGATACATTGTGGCATCAGGAAGAAAATCACCCGTATCGTGTGCGAGTTGAAGATTGGCCTCAACAGGTGTATCTACAGGAGTTGAGTTTTGAAGACCAGCCGTCTCAATGAGATCCATAGCATATTTGTGTTGATCGAGGATGAGACCTTTCTCTGACTGATGAACCTCAAGGCCTAAAAAGTATGTGAGTGGCGCTAAGTTTTTCTTATGAAAAGATTCATGTAATGATGCTTGTAGATGGGTGATCATGCCAGAATCTGTCCCAGATATGATGATATCATCCACGTACACTAAGAGGACAGTAATCCCATTTGAGGAGCGATGAAGGATCAGAGGCACTTTGAGAGAACCAAAGGAGAGCATCCCTAAATTTCTCAAACCAAGCGCGCGGAGCATGCTTAAGACCATATAGAGAGTGTCGTAAGCGCGCACAGTCTCCTGCTGAGACACCCGTAATTCCTTAAGGAAGTCGCATATAGACTTCTTCCTTGACATCACCATGAAGGAAGGCATTCTTGACATCAAATTGGTAAAGAGGCCATGAGTGAGAAGCAGCAATGGAAAGAACAGTACGGATTGTTGTCATTTTTGCAACTGGAGCAAATGTTACTTCATAGTCGATGCCATATTCCTGTCGGTTCCCCAGTGCGACTAACCGTGCTTAATAACGATCCAACGAGCCATCAGCCTTAAGTTTGACTGAAAAAACCCATTTGCAGCCGAAAGGCTTTGCAGATGAGGGACATGGAACAATACCACAAGTATTATTCTCCTGCAGTGTAGCTAATTCTTCATGCATAGCCTTTTGCCAACAGTCATGCTTCACTGCATGTAAGTAAGAAGTAGGAATAGCAATGGAGGAGAGGGTAGCAAGCAAGGATGTGTGAGTGAACCCATATTTTTCTGGAGGCTTAGAGAGACGAGTAGAGCGTCGAAGTTGAGGTGGAGATGAAGCATCAAGTGATGAAGCAGGGGCAAGATCAGGTGCCAGCGAGGGATCCGGAGGGGGAGGTAGTAGTGGAGCATCCTTATGACAACGACGTTCATAAACAAGGAGTGGAGAAGAGATTGTGTCTGAAAAATCTAGTAGATGAGAAAAAGAAGGTAAAGTCCGAGGAATGGGTAGAAAAAAAACGTTGATTTTCAAAAAATGTGACATTTCGAGAAATGTGAAGGCGGTTGACCACAGGATCATAGCATATATACCCCTTTTGGTGAGATACGTAGCCAAGGAACGCACATTGGGCGGACTGAGCGGTTAATTTGGTACGTTCAGTAGGAGGAAGATGAACAAAACACACATCCAAAAATGCACATGTGGGTATAAGTAGGATCATTATGAAAGAGACGAAAGTATGGTGTTTGATTGTTGAGGCGATGGGATGGTAAGCGATTGATTAAGTGAACCGCAGTGGTTAAAGCTTCGGGCCAAAATCTCATGGGAACTGATGATTCTAAGAGAAGAGAACGAACAATATCGAGGAGATGTATGTTTTTTCGTCTGCAACTCCGTTCTGTTGAGAAGTGTAAGGGCACGATCGCTGCGATAAAATCCCGTGTTTTTGTAAATAAGTTTGAAACTGATGGGACATATATTCCCCTCCTAAATCAGATCGGAGAACTTTTATGCGAATAGAAAACTGATTTTCAACGTATGCCATAAATTTTTGAAAAGCATCAAAGACTTCAGATTTAGAGTGCAAGAAATAAACCCATGTGAATCTACTATGATCATCGATAAATGTGAAAAAATATTTGAAATGTGTGAGAGATTACAGGAGTAATCCCCCAGACGTCACTATGAATAATGTCAAGGCAATTGGAAGCCATAGTAGATTTGGAAGAAAAGGGAATAACTTTGTTTTTCCAAGTTTACAAACAGAACACTCATCAGAAATATGACTAAAAGATGTTTTATTTTCATTAATACTACCAGTGTTCAACATCAAAGATAACAATTTTGAATGAGGATGGCCTAATCTATTATGCCAGAGCCTCCAAACATCTTGAGGAGAAAAACAAGAAAAAGCGGAAATCTGTTTATTCTGAGAAAAAGGCATAACAAGAGGAAACAGGCGTCCACACTTAGGCCCCTTCGCGATCACCGTCCCCGACACTAGATCCTGCACAACACAACCAGAGCGAGAAAAAGAAACATTACAATTATCATCAATCAGTTGTCCAACAGACAGAAGATTTGTAGTTAGATGAGGAGATAGAAAGACATTTGTGAGAGGTAATAAATGAATGATATCACCAGTAGCTGTAATAGGAAACTTTTGACCATCAGCAGTATGGACTTGCAAATTGCCATTGTATGGTTGCACGTTAGAGAGATGAGTGGTGGAGGAGGTCATGTGATTGGAAGCTCCAGAATCAATAAACCATATGGAGGAAGAGGATTGGTGGTTACCTGAAATACCAAGTGCAGAGAAGGCATTTATGATCATTTGTTGAATAAGCTCAGGGGTGATTTGAGGAGCAGTAGTGGAGGCAGGAGGTGGTGAAGGCACGACCGGTGCTGAAGGACTATCACTGGAAGTAGTAGCATCTGCAGTGTTGACATGATATGCTCGTGGAGTGCGATTTTGTGGCCGCCTTTTGCAATCATTAATAACATGACCATTTGATTTGCAGTAATTACAAAACTTGGTCTTACACTGTGAAGCATAGTGTCCACAACTCTTACAGCCAAAGCATTGGATTTTGCTGAGATCTCTTGCAGGGGGTTATCCTTTAGCGGTAGAAGTAGTATGATAAACGATCCCTCCCAGACTGTGAAAGACACCAGGGGTGTAACTGGCAGTGGCAACATATGCGACATCAGGAGAGTTTCCTGAGGACTGTTGCTTCAGGACATGCTCAGTGAGCCAACTTTGTTCCTCTCACAAGAGTTCATTAAGACACTCATTCAAGGATGGAGATAGAACTCTGCTCATCAGATTGGAACGAATGATCTCATATTCAGATCTCAATTTCATGAGGAACAGATCTCTATGAGAAGTTCCCTGTAATTTTTGAATCTCAGAAAGAGCTGCCTCAGATACATTGAGGTATTTGATTTCATCATATTCTGCCCATAAATTGAGAAAACCAGTATAATAGTCCTGGATGGAAGAGGTGCCTAGGGAATACTGAGCAATCTCCAATTCAAGTTGTTATTGACGGGCAGAGTTCCCTTGGTGATACACTTGTTTCAGATATTCCCACATCTCCTTGGAGGTCTTGTACGGTTTGAGGTTCAGGATATATTGTGGTTCAACAGAACCAAGAATCCAGGTTTTTATCTTGGCATCCTTTGTATTCCAAGAGAGTTTTTTTTTTTTCATCATATTTAGGTCTCAGATCCCATCCTGAAACCAGTCCCCACATTTCCTTTCCTTCAAGATGGACTTGAAATTGATAGGACCAGGAAGTATAATTCTTTCCATTAAATTTGATCAATTTAATTTCATGCTTTTCCATTTTAGTAATCTATCAAAGAAGAAAAATAGCCCTCAAATCAGAAATCAGTAGTAACTAACGGCTGATGAGCATCCAACAGCAAAAAGCACATAAAAGTGCCTGTTTTGTTAATAAAACAGCACACAGCAGCAATAGTAGAAGAGATCAGATGAAGTAGCAGAGGCTTCCAAGCAGAAACAAAACACACAGAGTGCAAAAAATGCACTAAAACAGTCCAGACGAACTGAAAAATTGAGGTGGGATCCTTGCGTGGGGCCCACAGAGGGATCTGATTGGTGATCAGATCAGTAGCTAGAGACTAGTATCCAATTTCCTTTCCAGCACTACAAGTTTTATCCAGATCCGATCAGAATCAAGGATTTTGTGCGACTGTGATGAAAACTATTTAAAGAAAGTGACTAATCGCAAGATGGATGAAAGCGCCTACCTCTGATCTCTGAAAAATGCTGAAAAATCTCCAAAATAACAAGGAGAGATGGACGACCAAGGCTGGAATGAAGCTTGTGGATTGTGAGATGATCGCAGGTGGGCCACTATTGATCAAATGAGGGAACAGCCACGATTTGCTTTCTCAAAGCACAGATCCTTGATATGTGTGCAAAAAATCCTCAAAAAATGTCCACAAATACCAGAAGGAGCAGGCGACCAGATTGGTTGCAATGTCCAGGCTTGATGATGCTGATCTGGGGTCGGCCACGTCTGATCACACCTTGATCTGACGACTTCCAATGCTTGGAAGATGAAGAAGAAATACCCAGAGAGTCTCTCAGAGGCTATGACAACTTCCAATGCTTGGAAGATGGAGAAGATTCACTCAGAAACACAGCTCTGATACCATGTCAAAGCCAGCAAGGGAAGAAGAGAGAGAAGGCTTTGTGAATTCGATGATCCCTTTTGAGGGTCATAATGCTTGAATATATAGATTAAAGTTGCTATATGTGTTACAGTAATTGAGGTAATCAACTAAATTACAGTCATTGTATGCTAATCATATCTCCTAATAAGGCAAAGAATAAATTACATAGTTGTACACATGAGGCTTGTTTTGACCCACAAGTTGGGCTTTATCTGCCATGGACTGTGACCCACTGACACATTTGACATGTCCAACATAGCCCGGCAACAACGCCAATAAGAAAAAGTTTGGCTATGCAGGTTGATGGCTCACCAAGGGGAAGGAGTAGGCCAAAGAGGACGCAGATGCATGTAATAAAAATAGATCCGAAGAAGTGCAACTTATCTAAGGATTTGGCTTGGAATAGATCGGAATGGAGAAACAGAATTCATGTAGCCAACTTCAACATAGTTGGGACAAGGCTTTGATGATGACGATTTCAATACAAGTCATAAATCTAGAGATTCAAGAAAATTAAATATAAAATAAAAAAATTTCCATATGTATGTATATATATTTCTTTAATTATAACACCATAAAACAAAATTCTTTCAGTGAAATATTCCATTTATAATAACAATGCATTTGGATGTGTTGATGGTAAATAACTAATGATTGTTACAGATTTGCATGCTATTTTGATTTTTTAAGCGTGTAATGAAACCCTTATAGTTTGTAATGAACTAAAACAATAATGTCAATATACGGATTTGTGTGTGAGTGTATTTTAAGATAGTTGATTTGCAAAAATATATGGTAATTTTCACAAACAGTTTGGCAGTCCTGTAGCATCAAACAGCCTGGCAGGGCCTCAGAGTCATTTG
This sequence comes from Litsea cubeba, assembly GCA_012931725.1. Classification (NCBI taxonomy): domain Eukaryota; kingdom Viridiplantae; phylum Streptophyta; class Magnoliopsida; order Laurales; family Lauraceae; genus Litsea; species Litsea cubeba. The sequence goes on along the minus strand of CM022946.1, from coordinate 94,129,932 downwards.
AATCACTAGCCAATACATGAAGTCAAATGTAAATGAAATTTGCATGGTCAATATACAGGCCTCAGAGGAGGGAGGAGGATTGAATAATTAAATTGATCATAGGGTGAGGCCAGGTGGGCTCTAGCTGGGTAGTAGGCCCTGATCTTTTGAGTGACGGTTATACTGTGCGACAATAAGCGCGGGGGACATGTGGCCCACCTGGAGGATGAGGATATGTGTTAATGATGGTGTCAATCCAAGCCCAAACTCGCATGCCCATTTAGGCCCAGTCATTGTATTTATCGTAAGTCAAAGCACACATGTACATACTTAGTTTGTTAGCTACTTTTTAGGATCTGAAATATGATTAGATACTGTTAATTGGATGTAATTAGGGCATTCAGCCCCTATATATATGAAACATAGTCGACCCTCAAAGGGCACGGTATTCAGCACATTAATGTTCTGTTTCCGTCTCTCACAATGACATGGTATCAGAGCAGAGTCAAAAATTAGTGCTTCAGCTAATCTTATTCTTCAAGATCAAAGCAATTGCGGATTCTCCCAGTCATCTTCCAAGATCTGGAAGCCTTTCAGAGATCTTATCTCCAGCCTGATCGTCTTTGATCATCCCTAATCATCTCAGATCGGACGTGGCCCACCTATGATCATCATCACCATATCAGCGGAAGCAGCCCTTCTTGGTCGCTACACAACAAGGACGACTTCAACACTGTGTTTGTGCATTTTTCTTTGGTCCGGCTGTTTTCTGCTACAGTGTTATTAGTGTTTCTTGCTAGGCTCAAACAGCATATTGGACACATCTTACTGTCCATATTTGGTCTCTTGCTGCCTGGATACATCTGCTGTTTTCTGTGTATTGTTGTTGCTGTTCAATTTTCTCGTTGTTGCTTTATTGTTCATCATTCTGCTGGTTCATCTGAATCGTTGTTACAAATGGAGAAATATGAAGTCAACTTAATCAAGTTTAATGGCAAAAATTATCCATCTTGGGCTTTTCAATTTGAACATTACCTAGAGGGTAAAGAATTATGGGGCCATATCTCTGGAACTGATCCAAAACCAATAGAAGATGAGAAGAAAATTGTGTCATGGAACACAAAAGATGCTAAGGTCAAAACTTGGATTCTCGGGTCCATGGAACCACAATTTTTCATGAATTTGAAACCTTACAAAACTGCCAAAGATATGTGGGACTATCTGAAAAGTGTATCATCAGGGGAATTCTACCAGACAGTATCAGTTGGAATTTGAAATTACGAATTATATGCAAGGGACTTCTTCCATTCAAGAATATTATTCTGGTTTCCAGAATTTATGGACAGAATTAGATGAAATCAAATATGCAAATATCTATGCACAGGCTCTTCCCGAATTGCAAATAATACTAGCAACTAGTCATCGGGATCAATTTCTCATGAAATTAAGGCCTCAGTATGAATTGGTCAGATCTAATCTCATGAGTAGGGTACCTTCTCCATCACTAGATGAGTGTCTCAATGAATTACTGCGAGAGGAACAGAGACAATTGACTCAATCTGGAGTACTCCAACAAGCTACTCCTGGTGCTATTGATGTTGCCTATAGTGTACCCACCACCTATCAACCACCGAACTCACCAGTAAATGTTGCTTATTCTAACAAGGGGAAGCAACCAAACAGAGATATGAGTAAAGTGCAATGCTTCAAGCGTCAGAATTTCGGCCATTATGCAAATCAGTGCAAGCAGAGGATCTGCAATTATTGCAAAGAATCTAGATATTCAATCAATGAATGCCGCAAACGTCCTCAGAACAGAAATCCAAAAGTTTACCAGGCGGTTACTGCTACTTCTGGCACTATTGATTCATCTTCCATATCTTCTTCTGCCCCTGCTTCTGCTGCTCCAGTCACCCCTAACATGATCCAACAGATGATCCTCCAGGCCTTTTCCACTCTTGGTATATCTGGTAAAAATCACTCTTTCTCACTGGTATTTTGATTCTGGTGCCTCCAATCATATGACATCATCATCCAAAAACTTCTCCAAAATTAAACCATATGATGGACAGATTCAGGTCCATGCTGTTAATGGTACCACAATACCAATTACCTCTGTTGGTGATCTTTCTCATTCTCTACCCTTACACGATGTTTTTTGTTCACCAAATCTTTCTACCAATTTAATCTCTGTCGGTCAATTGGTTGATGGTAACTATAATGTTTCCTTTTCCTCCTCTGGTTGTGTGGTGCAGGATCAGGAGACGGGGACGGTAATAGTGAATGGGCCTAAGTGTGGGCGTTTGTTTCCTCTTCACATAGTAACACCGAATCCAGATATGTCTTTGTTTGCTTTATCAGTTGTCTCTAAGAATAATGTGCAGTTGTGGCACAATAGATTAGGCCATCCCAATTCAACAGTTTTGTTATCTTTGTTAAATTCTGGTCATATTAATAAAATGAAGTTTTTATCATCAGATGTTGCTCTTGATTGCACCACTTGTAAGATGGGAAAGAGTAAAACTTTGCCTTTTCCATTACATGTTTCTTCTGGTACCAAATGTTTTGATTTAGTACATAGTGATGTTTGGGGTGTTGCACCAATTGTTTCTCATTCACAGTATAAGTATTATGTGACTTTCATTGATGATTATAGCCGTTTTACATGGGTTTATTTTCTACATGCCAAATCTGAAGTCTTTGATGTGTTTAAAAAATTCTTGAATTATGTTCAAAATCAATTTTCCACATGTATTAAGGTTCTTCGTACAGACTCATGGGGGGTATATGTGTCCAAGCAATTTCATGCATTTTTATAAGACAAAGGGATTGTATCCCAACGGATTTGTCCCTACACTCCCCAACAGAATGGTGTTGCAGAATGGAAAAATCGTCATCTTCTAGACATGGTCAGGTGTTTATTATTAGAATCCTCCGTTCCACCTAGATTTTGGCCAGAAGCTTTAACCACTGCTACTCATATCATCAACCGCCTTCCTTCTCCAAAACTTCAAAACACATCTCCACATTTTCGTCTTTTCAAAACTGAACCACAATACACACATTTCCACACTTTTGGCTGTGTTTGTTTTGTTCATCTTCCCCCACATGAACGTTCCAAGTTATCCGTTCAATCTGCAAAATGTGCCTTTCTTGGTTATGCTTCCCAACAAAAAGGTTTTGTTTGTTATGATCCCCCACCTCCAAGCGTATTCAGATTTCTAGGAATGTTGTCTTCTTTGAACACCAGTACCTCTTTCAGTCTTATCCTGATTCATCTCTAGAAATCTATTTTTCTAAAGTACCATCCTTTGATGATGAATGCCTTCCTTCACCTTTGCGATTTCATCCGGACAAGGTGTATGCTCGTCGACAAGGAACAAATGCCACTACTTTGCCTCTTTTGCAAGAACCGGCCCCGAATCCTGCTCCAGCATCAGATTCGCCTCAACTTGCTATTCGTCGTTTTTCTCATATCTCTCGCCCACCGGATCGATACGATTTTTCTCATTCTTCACATTTCGCTACTTTATCATCAGTATCCATTCCTACTTCTTATTCACAAGCAGCAAAGCAGGAATGCTAGAGACAGGCTTTGGAAGAAGAACTTAATGCTCTACAGCAGAACCAAACATGGGTTGTTGTTCCATGCCCAGCCTCGGTTAAACCTCTTGGGAGTAAATGGGTTTACTCTATCAAATTGAAGGCAGATGGTACTTTCGATAGATACAAGGCAAGACTTGTGACCCTTGGCAACAAACAGGAATATGGCATTGACTACGAAGAAACATTTGCGCCTGTCGCAAAGATGACCACAGTTAGCACCATCCTTGCCATAGCTGCATCTCAATCCTGGCCCCTTTTCCAATTTGATGTGAAAAACGCATTTCTTCATGGTGATCTTAAAGAGGAAGTTTACATGCCACTGCCTCAAGGTTTCCAAAAACCATCAAAAGGACAAGTTGCTCTTTTGAAACGGTCCTTGTATGGGCTAAAACAAGCACCAAGAGCATGGTTTGACAAATTCAAGGATGTTTTACTCAAGCTGTAGTTCCAACAGAGACCCTATGATCCATCTTTGTTTTTGCATCAAAAATCAACAGGAAAGACCATTCTTTTAGTCTATGTAGATGATATCATAATCACTGGCACAGATACAGCCATGATTCAAGATCTCCAATTTTTTCTGCATCAATCTTTTCAAATGAAGGGTCTGGGCCCTCTGCAATATTTTTTGGGATTGGAAGTCCATCACTCTGAGAAGGGGTTGATTTTGCATCAACATATGTATATTAAGGATTTAATTGAATCAGCAGGCCTGTTAAACTCCACACCAGTGGATACTCCTCTGGAACTGAATCTTAAACTACATAGTGACAGTGGTGATCCCCTTCCTGATCCCACATATTATCGACAACTTGTCGGTAGTCTTATATATTTGACTACTACTCGGCCTGACATCAGTTATGCAGTCAACTTGATGAGTCAGTATATGACCAAGCCCCATCATCTCCATTTAGCAGCTGTTCGACGCATTATTCATTATCTTCTTGGCACTTCTCACAGAGGCTTGTTTTTTCCTGTTGGCTCTCAAATGACATTGACTGCCTATTCGGATGCCGATTGGGCAGGTTGCCCTGATACTCGTAGGTCCACAACGGGCTGGTGCATGTTCTTAGGTGATGCTCTTATTTCATGGAAAGTGAAAAAACAAGACAAAGTTTCAAAATCATCAACTGAGGCAGAATATCGGGCCATGTCTGCCGCATGCTCAGAAATTATATGGCTTCGTGGACTTCTTGAGGAAATTGGCTTCTCACAAAAATCTCCCACACCATTACATGCGGATAACACCAATGCCATTCGGATTACTGAAAATCCAGTGTTTCATGAGAGAACTAAACACATCGAGGTTGCTTGCCATTTTATCAGGGATGAATATCTACGCGATATTATTTCCCTCCCATTCATCTCCTCCAGCCTCCAAGTTGCTAATATTTTTACCAAAGCACTTCCTCGACCACGTCATCAATTCTTGACAGACAAATTGATGCCAATTGATTCATCGGCATCAATTTGAGGGGGGGGGGGGGGGGGTGTTAATGATGGTGTCAATCCAAGCCCAAACTCACAAGCCCATTTAGGCCCAGTCATTGTATTTATCATTAGTCAAAGCACACGTGTACATACTTAGTTTGTTAGCTACTTTTTAGGATCTAAGATATGATTAGATACTGTTAATTGGATGTAATTAGGGCATTCATTTTAAAGTATAAACTTGTATGATAATAGGCCCAGCCCACTTGTATAATAATAGGCCCAGCCCATTTGTATATATGGGATCTAGTCAGAAAGATAAGCTCGTATGTGCTAGGATGTATTTTCCTTTTTTAGAGATCTAATTAGATCTTGATTTCATGATTTGTAGTAATTTGTAGCCTAAATTTAGGCATTGTAAAATCTAAATAAAAAAGAGTAATCAAGGAATACAGGACATCGATCAGCCGTACAATTTTGTGGCTATTTCTCCAAATCCCATCAAACTTGGACTAGAGGACACATTTTTGATCTCCTCCAGGATGATGTCCTCTAATATGTGATTGGATCACATTGTGGGGCCCACGCATCTCTCCTGCACTGGATCTCAAGGTCGTCTGGCTTCTTTTTTCTTGTTCTGGGGCAATTTTTGCTACATGCTTCTTTGTGTTCTCGCAACCACTACCACTGCTTTCTTCCTGCTGGGTTAGTACAATCATCTTAGTAATTTTGCTCTTCTGTGATTGTTTGGTGCTACACTGCTTTGGTTATTTTGGTTACTTTATTGCACTCTCTTATGGCTGTTCGTGTGCCTTCAAGTTGACTTTTCTTCTGCTGGTAGTAGGATTGCTGCCTGTTGTTTTTTTTTTGCTAAAACATATCTCTGCATTAATAATTATGGAGAAAGGAGATATCACATTGATCAAGTTTAATGGTAAAAACTATACCACTTGGGCTTTTCAATTTCAAATTTACCTTAGGGGTAAAGAACTCTAGAGACATCTTGATGATTCAGATCCCAAACCTATTGATGATAAGCTTCTAGCTAAATGGGAGGTTAAAGATTGGCAGATCATGACCTGGATCTTAGGATTTGTTGATGCCCAGTTTATCCTGAATCTTCGCCCATACAAGACTGCTAAAGAAATGTGGCTCTATTTAAAGAAGATATATTTGCAAGAAAATTCTGCTCGAAGGTTTCATTTAGAACATGAAATCTCACAGTTTGTTCAAGGAACCTTGTCGATACAGGATTACTACTCTCAATTTACAAGTCTGTGGACTGATTACGCTGAGATTATTTATGCTGACCTTCCGGCTGCCTCCTTATCCTCTATTCAAGAGATACACCAAACAAGTCAGCGGGATCAGTTTCTGATGAAGTTACGGCCTCAATTTGAAACTGTCCGCTCTAACTTAATGAGCAGGGTTCCATCCCCTTCACTCGAATCATGTTTCGGCGAACTCCTTAGAGAGGAACAGCGCTTGGTGACTCAGACAGCACTTATAAATAATGCTCCTCAGGCTACTCCTATCGATGTTACTTATATAGCCCGGGGTAAGCCTCAAGCCCGGGACATGAGCAAGGTCAAATGTTTTTACTGCCACAAACTCGGACATGTTTCCACTCAGTGCGACCAGAAGTTTTGTTCCTACTGCAAAATCAAAGGTCATGTTCTTCCAGAATGCCGAACAAGACCTCTAAATAGGGCACAGCAACAGCGAGCCTACTCTGCACATCTTCCTGAAGCTTCTTCACCAGTCATGCCTGCACCACCTGCTGCCACTTCTTCTTCTACCCTCACTCCTGAAATGGTCCAGCAAATGATCATAAATGCTTTCTCTGCACTTGGCCTATCAGGTAAACCAAAATCTTCAGTATCCACCTGGTATATTGATTCAGGGGCCTCCAATCACATGACACACTCTCCTGCCAATATGACTCATATTAGGGAGTATGATGGAGACCTCTGCATCAATACTGCTGATGGTGGCAGTGTTCCCATTTCTGCTGTTGGCCAGGTTCCTCACTCCTTACCCTTGCATAATGTTTTTCTTTCCTCTCGCTTAACCACAAATTTGTTATCAGTTGGTCAACTTGTTGATAGTAATTGCTCCATCCTTTTTTCTCGCTCTGGTTGTGAGGGCGAGCCTTGGCGCAACGGTAGAGTTGCTCCTTTGGTGACCTCGAGGTCACAGGTTCGAGGCGTGGAAACAGCCTCTTTGCAAAAATGCAAGGGTAAGGCTGCGTACACATGCGCCCACCCTCCCCCTACCCCCGCTTAGCCGGGGAGCACTTTGTGCACCGGGTGAGCCCTTTTGGTTGTATTGTGCAGGATCAAGTATCGGGGAAGGTGCTAGCGAAGGGCCCTAAGCAGGGACGACTGTTTCCTCTCCAGATTTCGTCAAAAGAAAAACTCCATTCAGAGTCTGCTTTGTATTCCCATTTTAGTCATAATAAATGCCAGTTGTGGCATAATCGTTTAGGACATCCTAATTCCAAAACTTTGATGTTTTTATTATATTCTGGTTTGATTAATGATAATAAAGTTTCTTTTAAGGATGTTTCTTTTAATTGGGATAGTTGTAAGATGGGGAAAGGGAAAAACCCTTTTTTTTTCCTCTTCATGATTCTTTAGCAATAAAACGTTTTGATATTGTTCATAGTGATGTCTGGGGTATTGCACCTGTTACTTTCTCATTCTCATTATAAATACTTTGTTACATTCATTGATGATTATAGTCGTTTTACTTGGATTTATTTTTTGCATGTTAAGTCTGATGTTTTCTCGGTTTTTAAAGTTTTCTTGTCCTATGTTGAAAATCAATTTTCCACTTCTATTAAAATTCTTAGGTCTGATTCGAGGGGGGAGTCTGTTTCTAAGGATTTTCGAACATTTTTGCAATCCAAAGGCATTATCTCTTAGCGATCTTGTCCTTACACCCCCCAACAAAATGGTGTATCTGAACGAAAAAACCAACATCTCTTGGATATTGCTCGTTCCCTTTTGTTAGTATCTTCGGTTCCCTCTAGGTTTTGGCCCGAAGCCCTCTCAACCGCTGTGCATGTCATAAACCGACTACTTTCATCTAAATTAGACAACCAGACACCGTTTTTTAGACTTTTTCAAAAGAATTCTCTCTATAATCATCTTCGTCCTTTTGGTTGTGTTTGTTTTGTTCTTCTTCCTCCCACTGAACGCACTAAGTTAACAGCTCAATCTTCCATCTGTGCCTTTATTGGATATGCTCTTAATCAAAAAGGCTATCTATGTTATGATTCTACAGCCAAAACAATTTGGGTGTCTCGCAATGTCGTGTTTTTTTTAAATCAATATTTCTTTCCAAGGCATGGCGATTCGAATGAATCTGTCTCATTCTCTTTTTTACCATCCTTTTCAGATGCAATACCTCCACCTGTTACTCGTTTTAAGCCGGATTTTGTGTATAAACGACGGGATGTTCCAGATGATCCTGCCTCTGGGTCTCTTGCTACGCCTAACCTGACTGCATCTGATCCTGCACCTGATCCGCCTCCGGAGCCTCCAGCCACTGATCCTGCACCTAATCCACCTCCAGCGTCTCTTGCTCTTCGCAGATCCATACGCCACATAAAGCCACCTGATCGTTATGGCTTTACTCATGCTTCATTATTAACCACTTTGTCTTCCATTTCTATCCCTAACTCATACTCTCAGGCAGTGCAGCATGATTGTTGGATAAAGGCAATACAGGAAGAACTTACTGCTCTTCAAACAAATCATACATGGGACATTGTTCCTTGTCTTTCATTTGTCAAACCCATTGGCTGCAAGTGGGTATACTCGATGAAATTGAAGCCTGATGGATCCTTGGATCGCTACAAAGCCCGTCTAGTTGCACTTGGAAACAGGCAGGAGTATGGTATCGATTATGAGGAGACTTTTGCTCCAGTGGCCAAAATGACAACTGTACGTACAGTTCTTGCAATAGCTGCCTCTGAGTCATGGCCTCTATGTCAGATGGATGTGAAGAATGCATTTCTTCATGGGGATCTTAAAAAAGAAGTCTACATGCGTCTCCCTCATGGAATTCCTTCTTCCAAGACCGATGTCGCTCGGTTAAGACGCTCCTTATATGGCCTTAAACAGGCACCCCGAGTCTGGTTTGACAATTTCCGAACCACTCTCCTTCAACTTTCTTTTGTACAGAGCCCGTATGATCCTTCGATGTTCACACTTCATTCATCCCGAGGATCCACCATTCTCCTTGTGTATGTCGATGATATCATTATTACTGGACCTCACAGTGATATGATTCAACAGATACAGGCCTCTCTGCAAGATAAGTTTCATATGAAGGATTTGGGACCTTTGAATTATTTCTTGGGTTTGGAAGTTCATCAATCTAAGAAAGGCTTGTTTCTTCATCAGCACAAATATGCTACTGACCTAGTGGATCTCGCCGATCTCGGTGATTCTAGCCCAGTAGACACCCCGTTGGAAGTAAATGCCAAGCTTCGTCAACAAGACGGCGATCTCCTTTCTGATCCTACATTCTATCGTCGTTTGGTTGGTAGCCTCCTCTACTTAACCATTACTCGACCAGATCTCTCTTATGTTGTTAATCTGGTCAGTCAATTTATGACAGCACCGCGGCATCATCATTTGGCGGCAATCAAACGGATTATTCGATATATCCTTGGTACCTCTACCCGCGGATTATTTTTTCCAGTTGGCACACCACTTACGCTCACTGCTTATTCTGACGCGGATTGGGCCGGCTGTCCGGACACACGCCGCTCTACCACAGGATGGTGTGTTTACTTGGGGGAAGCCTTGATTTCCTGGAAATGTAAAAAGCAAGATAAAGTCTCCAAATCTTCCACGGAATTAGAATACCAGGCCATGTATTCCACTTGTTCTGAGATCTTATGGCTACGTGGGTTGCTCTCCGAGCTCGGATTCTCCCAGAATCAACCGGCTCCTCTTCATACTGACAACCGAATCACTGAAAATCATGTGTTTCCTGAGCGGACCAAGCATATTGAAGTGGACTGTCAATTCATTCGGGATGAGTATGATCGCAAAGTCATTACTCTTCCTCATATTTCCACTGAGTTCCAGCTTGCTGATATCTTCACCAAAGGTCTTCCACGGCCGCGGCATGAATTCCTGGTTCGCAAATTGTTGCTGGTTGATTATCCGCATCAATTTGAGGGGGGGGGTGTTAAAGTATAAACTTGTATGATAATAGGCCCAGCCCACTTGTATGATAATAGGCCCAGCCCACTTGTATGATAATAGGCCCAGCCCATTTGTATATATGGGATCTAGTCAGAAAGATAAGCTCGTATGTGCTAGGATATATTTTCCTTTTTTAGAGATCTAATTAGATCTTGATTTCATGATTTGTAGTAATTTGTAGCCTAAACTTAGGCATTGTAAAATCTATATAAAGAAGAGTAATCAAAGGATACAGGATATCGATTGAGAATATTTTCTCAAGAATCTTTCTCTAGCATGTTTGTGAATGTCTGTCAATTCAGCCCCTATATATATGAAACACAGTCGACCCTCAAAGGGCACAGCAATCAGCACAATACTGTTCTGTTTCCGTCTCTCACAATGACAATATGGAGATTTAAAGGTCTATTCATGGATAGGGGTGGTCCAGAATCAGTCTGATTGAAGATTTTTAGTGGAGACATCAAGGCCAAATCCTCTATACAACCCGAATGGGTGTCAAATTTGGTCTAGTACCAATCGTGTGGATGTGCAGTTGGGTGGGTGGGGTGAAAATCCGAGGGAATAGGGATCATACATGGGCCCTACACGACTTTGAACTCATAGGTAACTTCGCCCATGGGATCAGTTCCATGACAACGAACCTTGTTGGCATTTCTATAAATTTCCATCATCAAGCAATACAACTAAATATGTAATTAGTTTTAGAGGAAAAATCAATGCTCAGTAATATTCGTCCCGAGTAACCAAAATTTTAATTGTGTTACCATCATCATCAATTCATCAAAATCTAAGCATTATGCCATCTAATCAAGGGTTGCTGTATTAGCTCCTTGAGATCACCCACTGTGTTTCAACGATATTAAGGGTTTTCTTGCTTTCTTAGTTCCTTGAAATCACCCATTGTGTTTCAACGATAAAAAGGGTTTTCTTTTCGATCGTTTTTTTTCTTTTGATCAGCAGTTATTAAGGTTCTCTTTTTTCTTCGATTGGCCAATACTAAGGTATGTTTGGATTTAAACATGGAATGCCTCTTTGTAAGAGAGACAAATCAAGTCCATTACATTTGTATGCAGTTGAATTCATATCATTAAAAAAGAGAATGTCCTTAGAATACCCATACCCTTAAAGATCATCAAGCATATCACGCAAAATATATATATATATAGAAATATGAAACAATACAACTGATAACTGAAACAAATTTGTGCTTTGGAAATTCTCCTGTGTTTAACAAGATTAGACAAACATTCTCTTCAGAAATCTTATTCACTCAAAACCTAAAAGAACTAAAGGAGGAAGTAGATGTGTTAGCTAAAGCGGAAGCTCTAACAAAGGAGTTGATTGTTGCTGGCTCCTTAATTATGTAATTTGGGAGCAGATTCGTCCCCTCAATTGCTGGATTCTTTTTCTTTTAGTTATAGTTTTGATTAAAGAAGAAGAAATATAGTATGGGAGAGATATATTGCAGTTTGACAAAGCAAAAGCTACAGGGTAAAACACAAAAGAGCCAAGGAACACTAAAAAAGTTCAAGAGGTGATTCTCTATCATGAGTAAAAACCTAACTCTTGTAAAGATATAGGTCAGCTCGACCTAATGGGTTGTGGGCTGACCCATTAGGTCGAGCTGACCTATATCTTTACAACTCTGACACCTAACCACCTCCTTTGCCAGAGTGCCAGCCAACTACACTTAACATGGCATAAAGAGGCACCAAGATGTCTAGCTAGGTTCCAAATTTATTGCGCACGTTTGCTATTCATCATTGAGGCTTGGAACTACCAGAAACCCACCAAATAGCAAATAAAGAATCACCTTCCATCATGATATTCTAAAGACTTAGGCGATAAGCTTCACGAAGGCCAATTCATATAGCCAAATATTTCCGCATTTCACATAAGAACATGCTGCTAGACCTTTAAAGGACAAAATATGCTCAGAAGCACGTCATGACTAACTCCTCCAATATCAGCCTGGATTCCAACCAAAGTTAACCTTAAGGCTTCCATTAAGGGGGAAACCACCTTACCAAGCTAAGATGTTCAGAAGGAGAAGAGCAAACCGTCTCCTTCAAACTCCTGATCAGTGAAATGGCAAAATCATAAATATGTGGTCTTTTCTCTTTCTTTGTACCCTTCTACAATTTAATATATTTTCAATTATCTTTCAAGGAATTAGAAGGAAAAAAGGCATTTGCAACCTACACTATGCTTTAAGCTTCAGAGAACAAGTGTTTCAAATAATCTGGGTACACAAGATTTTCTCATTTACTTACATGAGACCGGTGCTGTATAAATCTCCGACTGAAATGACAACCCTTTACTGAATTCAAGAAATGATTTGTCTGTAACAAATGTAAAAAAGAAACAGCGGGTAAGACGGAAAAGGACAGTTGGAACAAAAACATCGAAAATGTCAATCGTAGTTGATGCTAAGTAAGCATGTATCAATAAATAAACTCCCAATCAGTTAAATAAAAACTGAAAAGGTGAACATTTGCTTTTGGTGCTGAAAAATTACCAAGAAAAGCACGATCAAATATTCAGAAAAATGCAAATGCTTACCATTTTTATAAGTATATCGGATCTGAGGACCGCTGTAAACCTCTTTATGCACAACTGCTCTTTTCTTAACTTCTTCCTCCCTTGCTAACATTCGTTCTAAATTTCGCAGGTTCATGATTTCTGAAAAAAAAAATTTCTCATATCAATACCAATAGCAATAGCACTAAAAAAACGATTAGGATCAACTCCTAGTATTTAATTGCTTCCAGCACGTTCTCTTACAATAAACCCTATGGACAGACCTGTTTGAGCTGCTTCTGAAAGCATCTCTTCTTGGGTCATTCGTTTCTCCTCACCCTCCTTTTTTCTTTTTATTGGCTGAAAACAAATAACAAAAGGAAATACAGTTAGATTCACCAATGCGAGAAAAAAAAAAAAAAGAGTACAACTCGCAGAGTTGACTATTGTTTCTTTTGAGAAGTTTTCATGGCAAACAGTTCAGTTAAGCAAATGTATATTATTTAACACGGTAACTTACTCATATGCATGAATGTGTATCAATCAAGAAACAAATTTGGTAAAGACCTTGTAACATACATTCTAGCAAGGACATGTAGCATATTCCCTGACAAACTCTAATGTGCATGTCACTATTCAAAAATAAATAAATAGGCAAAATTTCTTCTTTCAAAATTTTCCTCTCATGTTTTCCATTAATGAAAAATGAAGAGCATTGTTCCACATACAAAACCTAAATCGAGTGAAAAGATCCACCAGATGAATAGACTAGATTACTAAAGACACCCTGTACAGTTTTTGATCAAATGAAAGAGCATTATTCATCTTGATTGAGCACCATATATCTCATATTTAAAAGACAAAAGAAAAAAAAATCCTGCACCAGAACTACCTTCATGGAAGCTTGCAAAGCTGCCTTTATTGCATCTCTTTCAGCTTGCCTCACAATTACTAAAGTTCTAGTAGACTTCCTTACCGTTCTTTCACCCTCTAAATCATCTGTATTACCCTGATGTTCAGCAACGTTAGACTCCTTTATATTTAGAGGTTTATCGTCCTTGAGGATTTTCTCTAATTTTGAAAGAACTTTCTTGTTCTTCTTCTTCTTTGTCACTGGCTTGCCCGGAAATATTAGCCGTTTCTTGACCTGGACCCTATGGGGAAAAAATTATCAGTATCTACCAGAGTTGAAAATCAGAAATATTGTCCATCAGTTGATAGAAATCAACCTATCATCTGCATCATTTTCCACCTCATCATCTGGTTCAGGTTCCTGACAACAGAAAAGGCTAAAGGATTTAAGAAACTCATCTGGCTTATAGAACTCATTTTTAAATCCATGAAATACTTAACATGTGAACAACGCACAGCAAGAAAGAACAAAATCACAATACTCACATCTTCATCAAAGTCACTATCAAACTCATCTGCAACCTCTGCTTCTTCTTCATAATTGTCATCATTCTCTTCCTGAAAAAGGTATCACCATTACAAGGGGGCAAAAATCAATGTTTCGCACAGAAACTCGAACAAAGGCATAATATAATGTCTGCAGACCACTGAAACTCAAAGTCTAGGAGTGCATTGGTGTGGATTTTTCGCCTTTCCATTTCCGTTTCCTTTTTTTTTTTTTGTTTAGGGTTCAGAACACTGCATAGATTTATTCAAAGAATATCATTTTATATGATTGGGCACATATACAGAAGACCAAAAACTGCCCCTGCAGCCAGTAATTTTACACAGAAAATGAAGTACTGATTACGATACATTATGTTGCCTATTTTGAAGTAATCCAAGTATCATAGGTGTTAAGCAATGAATACAATCACCATTTAAAAAAAAAAGTAATCCAGGTATCATAGGTATTGAGAATCATGTTCCTCATGGCTCAAGCCTTAAGACGCAACTCTCAAGCTAACTTAATGCTTTTGCCTTAAACCTCCAAAAATATTGAAATACATGTCCTTTGCAAATACACAGATTGCCTCTAAGTTGTAATTAGCTCTAAAATTGTTTGAAATAATGAAACACATAATAGAAGTCAGGAGTCATGACTCTCATGACATCTCACATGGTACCTCCTTAAGAGCATCCTGATTCCAGAACTGTTCATCCTCTTCAATCTCCTCATCAAGTAATTTTGTCATCCTAATGAATAAGAAAAATGTTAGTTACCATCTGTTATGAAGTTATTTCATAATGCACAACCTATTTATGGAAGAATATTTCAGGCGAAAAATAAAGGAAGATTACTTAACCTCAACAATATTATTTTAATCACTATTTCACCTCAACAGTATGAATGATCATAAAGACTAAAGAAACCACCACATAAACATCTGGTATCAAATATAACATCAAATATATGAGGCCATGTCAGATGTTTAAGGAAACCAAGGGGCTGTTTGTCTTAAAGATAACAAAGAGAGAGAATGTTAAAACAGGGATCATACAAATCCAACTCTAATTGGGAGAAAATAGCTCAGTTTCCATTAAGCTTCACTTCTTTTAACAACCTTCAGTCATGTAAAATGTTGTGGTCAAGAATCACCCTCAGTATTTAAACTAATCAAATAATGCTTCAAAAGCTAGCAAGCAAATAACAATCAACAAGACCATGATTAGCTCAATGTCTAGCCAAGCAGGAAAACTGCTATAGTATTGAATCATATCTTGCACGCCACGGCAAGTAAGAAACCGTTTAGATCTTAGAGGATGTTGTGGAACCTCTAGCTGCCATGCCCAACATAGAAGAACAGCTCCCCTAACAGGATTTATGTTTGAAATCTATGATGCCCAGATACTGCATAGATACAGCAGGGACACGCAACTGACATGGTAAGGACATGGATTTTACATATAAAAAAAGTGGAGTATCAGATATGATACAACACAACATGTTGCCCATTTTGAAGTATCCATGCATCATAGTTTGAAATGCAAACAGTGTATGAATAAATGGAGAAGGTGAAGATCAGATCCAACGTGTTGGCCATGCTAAATGTGTATATATCATTATCAAAATTCATGTCATAGTTGTGACAAAAGTTTTATGCCAGCTGGCAACCTACTTGACACAACCCTCCTCTATCCAAGCTTGGGACCAGCAATTACAACTATCTAGTGGACTGTGTATGGATACTGAAAATTACCAATTGGGCCTTGGCTTAAGGCCCAAAAGGATTAAGGTAGAAATGCATTGGAACTTAGGCCACAAAAGAAAATTTGTTGGGACCACAGGCTGACCACGGACTGCCTTTCATGCACCAAAAAAACTTCGTTCTTTTTTTTTATGATCAAAGAAGGCACATTTTTTATATACTGAGCATAAGCTAAAAATTGTAAAAACAGGGCCCAATAATACCCATCTTCTTGAAAAATTGGACCTATGACATGGTACATGAATACCACAGTCATCAAGAAAAAAAAAAACCCTTCGGATTCATTAAAAGCTCTTTATGAAGTGCTAAAGATACTAACCCTAGTGTGATTGGTCCGTGGTTCATATTAAATGAAAAAGAAAAATAATGACCATGATGATTATCTACATCCCAAAAGAATTGTTCATCCTCTTCAATCTCCTCATCAAGTAATTTTTTCATCCTAATGAAGAAGAAAAACGTTAGACCATCTTTTATGAAGTTATTTCATAATGCACAACTTATTTATGGAAGAATTCTTTAGGCGAAAAATTTTACTTAACCTCAACAATATTATTTTAATCACTATTTCACCTCAACAGTATGAATGGTCATAAAGAGACCACCACATAAACATCTGGTATCGCATTCAGCAGGCCTCATACCAATAAGCCAGGCTATTTTCAGCCTGTTAGGTCCAGCCAAACCTAACAGGCTAACACCAGCCCAACAGACCCCTATAGGACAAATCCAGGCATTGTTGAGTCACATCAGGGCTACAAAGGCCCAGTTGCGGAGATGAGGGCCCAATTTTAATTAGCAGTAGACTTAGCGTCTTCAGCTCCAGACAACCCCACAGGGACCAGTATAATAGATTTTTTCTTTCTTTATTTAAAGTTAAAGTTTGGGTGTAATTAGGGGACTGTTTTATGAAGTTCCAGAAGTTTACGGTAATTAGGAGGTTAGGAAGAAACAGAAAAGTGTGGGTGTTATTTATAAGCCGTTGGCTTCCTATGTATCATGAAGCAGTTCTTTTAAACAACATATACATGTATAGGACCCAATTCAAAAGATAGAATTTAAAACGTGGGGATGAACCCAATTCAAAAGATGATTTGGGCCTTGTCCAATTCCATCTCAGATATGTCCAATAACTTAATACAGGCACAGAACAACATCCCATTTGTAGTGCAAAACAGAGAGAAGATAACTGTCTCCACATCCCACCACAATATATCAGCACCCCAAATTATTGTCACAGATACTGTTCTCAGGAAACCATCCAATCCAGAAGACAGATGCAAAATTTTCAAATTTGGAGGGTTTTTCCAGAACGTCATCCGCAGAAATGTCGTAGAAAGTGAATCAACTCTGAAGCAATCATGGCATGGAAATAATTATAAAACTACTGCTGTTAAAGATCATTTTCTAAGATTCAAACCACCCCACAACCCAATTTTTTATCGCGATTTTCTCAGGACAGCGATAGTTTGAGAATAACGTGGTATTATGGGGAAAACGTCATTCCAGTTAAAAATCAGGCATTTGTAAGTTGTGACAGTACCCCCAAATCGGCAGACTCGAAGATGGATGATGAGACCGTTTTATCTCATTCTTTGAGCCCAAACAGGCCACAAGGGGTTAGGGTTCTTTTGGATTCTTTTATGAGAGAACATCAAAACAGGAAAAAGGAAAGCATCGAAAAGAAAAAGGAGATCTTTGATTGTTTGATATCACCTTTTGCCCCTGGTGAGTCGAGAGGAGCGACCCAAAAAGATGGAATCTTCCTTGGAACCAGACATTGATTCTTCTCCTTCTTTGTTTTGCGACTTGAGAGATCGGAGAAGCCGAGGAGCTGCAGCCTGCAGTAGCGGGTGACAGCGGAAGGAAACAAGAAAACAATGTTTGAAATGGGAAGTATTTGCACCCACGGTTTTTGCCAAGCACACCCTCACATGTACAATCCATGTGAAATTTTTTCACAGAGGTGGGTGTGCTAAGTAAAAAGCATGGGTGCAAATAGAATTTCCCGTTTGAAATATCTGAACCTCCATGAGTATAAAAATCTAAAATATCTAAAGGGGCTTCTGTTGGCCCCGCAAGTTTTTTCTATTCCCACCTTAAATATTATGGTTTTTTTTTATAACTAGTGGAGCCCTACACATGCAATGCACGTGCACTGAACACACAGTTTTACTAAGAAAATCTTTAAAAAAATAATACTCTTAAAAAATTCAGGAGAAGCTTCAATATATTTAAAAATCAAATTTCAACAGAAAATGAGTGATTGTAAATTTCAAAGCCCGTGCAATGTCCAAATACAGCTGATACTATTGTTTTCCTATACATTTGAAAATAATAAAACAATAATATAGTAAGAAAAATGAGATCTCAAAAGACAATCAATATGGAATTTATATAACTTTTTGAAGATATAAATCACATATTTCTAGATATTTTATCATGACTGTTACAAAAAAAATTTAATTTACTTTATTTAACATGTCAGGTCGACTTATCAGTTTCCTAGTAGACTTGACCTACTAAAGTTGGAGTCCAATCGAAAGCATAGTCAAATTGATAACCTGCAGTTTTATAAAAAATAAAAATAAAAACTAAGAATCAGATGAGCTTACTGTTCTGACCAATTACCATGAACATTATATGTCCATTACAAAATCAGATTCTATTAAGGAAAAAAATTAATTATATCCAACCTAAGGACATCAGAATAAAAAAAAAAATGAGATGGTGGTTTTAGTCTTAACTTACAAAGAAGAATAACATCTTACACCGATCGTCAAGAATAATGAAGTAATCTGGCTTGTCCTCAAACGACAGAGATCAGATCAACAATGGTGGAACTATGATATGAACTCTGACGGGTAAGATTTGCAAAGCACCTGTTGATCAACATTAGTATTTAACATGTGCTTTATTTTATTTTATAAGACGGACCACTATCAGGTAAAAAGCGGCAATACCTCTCCAAGAGTCGGCATCTTCTTTTGCTGATACAAAGTGCTATATTTTGTACCCTACAAAGTGTTATATTTTATACCTTGTAAGAAAAGGATAATACAAACTAATCATAGAAGTTCAGTTAAATGAAGATCACAAATAAAGATATCCATAGGGAGAAAATACCAAAAAATAAAAAATACAAATACAAATCTGCCAAAAGAATTGGACATTCCTCTTAAGAAATACACAAGAATGTTACCTAGGTATTCTAGATCAACTCTTCTGCTCTGTTCTGTATAGAGGATGGGAGTGTTGATCAAAGTAAGAAAAATTCGAAACGAACAAAAACAAACTGAATTTGTTGCAGCTCAGCATCAAATACTTATTTTAGTTGTTTACATTTAAAACAATCACTTCATTCACTGACTTTGAAGGTAGTAGTAATGCTAGCATAACAAGCAGTTTCTATGAGATTCTCATTTTTCCTTTGAAAGGCATGATGCTTCATTGAAATATATGAAAAGAAGAAGAAGAACAACAACAACAACAAGAAGAAGAAGAAGAAGCTTGCAATGATGAAAAGAAATAAATGTGTTAGAAAATGATCAAAGTTTTTCAATTTAAATAGGGCTGTCAAAATCAACCGTGAAAATCGAACCGCCTGGCCGAACCGACCGTTTGGCCGGTTTATAAATTTTTTTAAAAACAAAACCGACCGTAAGTTTTTTTTTTCAACAGTCGATTTTTATAATTATATAGAAACTGTTCGGTTAAAACCGATCCGACCAAACAAATTACTAAATATTATATATTTTTTATATGACATAATACATATATGTATCTGTGTAAGTGTAAGACTTACATGTATGTAAGTCTTAGTGTCTTACACAGTCAAATATACATACATTACAAATATTGTAAAACGAAAAAACTAAAATGAAAACCTAAACCAGTAAACCTAGATCATATTCTCAAAAATGACTTTATAGTTTATTATAGGCCTGGAGCAGCTGCAGACTTGGAGTGATTTAATGGTTTTTATATTTTGGGCTTTTGGCTATTTGTCTTTTGGTATGTAATTGTATGTAATGGCTTTATAGTTTATAGGCTGAATTTGGTATGTATGATTTTGGCCCAAAAACAGTATTTGGATTTAATGATTTAGGCCCAAAAAAGTATAAATTTTATTGTTGAAGCCCAACAAAATTAGGCGCAGCCCATTAACCAAAGATCGACCGAAACCGACCGAACCGAAATGTCGGTTTCCAATGTCCAGTATATGTACTTTGGTCGGTTTCGATTATTGCAAGATTGTAAAACTGAAAGTTTCGGCCCGGGTGTCATGTGTCGTAAAACCGACCGAAAACCGACCACTTACAGCCCTAAATTTAAACCTCGTGAGTAAGAGCAATAATAAATAAATATATTCATGCCATTGAAATGCCCTATTATAATAAAAAGATTCACAAAAGTTGTATATTAAGAAACTAAAAATTATACAGAACAATAACAATTTTACGATAGCAATCTATAAGACCTACCACTAAATTGCATTTATGGAATTATCTTTAGCAATCACTAATATTAGAAGAGAACCAATATTTAGTAGTAGTTATCACATTATCCAACTTGTGATTATTCTTCCAATAGGGGTATAAATCAAGATCAATGCAACTATTATGTCATATTGAAAACTCAATTATTCTAACTAAATAAAATACAAACACATGAAGCAAAAGGGAAAAGAATATTTTTTTTCCATGGTAACTTTCATTACAAGAGAGAAAGAAACAGGGCGGATATAAAATGAGTTTAAGTTTGTACGTCTCAATTTCTTATTTATGATATTTTGTCAGTTACTACTTTTTTCTAAAAAAGAAAAAGAAAAAACTAAACATAAAGCAATAATGCAAAAGCAGTACTTGTGTATATGGGATGTGCTTATAAGTTTTGGAGGTCCCTATACCTTTTTCAATGGCCATAATAAATAATATACAACTGACAGAACATCAAATTACAAATATTTAAGGTTAGTGTACAAAAGATTAAAGGGTTAATATTTAAAAAATAATAACAAAGATATCCGTATAAAGAAAATAATCTTATATCTTCTGGAAACCTCCCGGAGCCCTTTGATGTTCTTAACTCTCAAATTTCAAATACAAATACCACTCAAGTATCTTTTACTTCCACCAAAAAATAAAAATAAAAATAAATAAATAAGTAGAAACTATTTGCACAATTAGCATTGTTTCAGGTAAAAAAAAAGACAGAGAATGTTAATTCTCTCGTGTGTAGTCAATTTAGTATTTGAATTATAACACAACCACCAATTGGCCACCAGCAACAATAACAAAAGTAGCAAGCTAGCTAATACCTTTTGTCGCGACTTTTAAACTGATTTTTAAGCTAATAGCGAAGTATTTAAGGTGCCCACAAAATTGTAAGTATTGAACACCAAAACGTAGTAAGTAAAATACACTTGATTCCTTTTCTTTTGATCCATTATAAAATATACTATTCATTTTCTTTTTTTATTTTCATCCCGTCTTAGTTCAAGGTTTATTATTGAAAAAACACATGACATTTAAGTTTTCAGAGTTAAAAAGCAGTATGTACACCATGAACCACATAATGGAGTAAATAGTGCATAGTTAGAATCTTTTGTTTTTCCCACCTTCGCCTAGTTTATTAGCCGAGGTGGACAAAATAGTGCAAGAAAGACTAAAAAGACTTTCTGAATGATAAAATCTGAAATGTTTTTTCTTTGAAATGATTCTTTAATAGCACAATATCTCACAATTAATTTTACAAAAGACAAAAAAAAAAAAAACACAACTGAATAAAAATTTGGAAATTAGTGAACAAAATGTTTCAATGAGAACCACGAATGAATGCTTATTGGTCTTATTCCACTCTTGAGGGGATTGGAGGGTGACGACTGAAGAGGCCTTGGTCTAAAGCGTAAGGATTTAACTAACATAAACTAAAACATGAAAAATAAATAAAATAAAATTCTTATACAAATATGGATTGTGTTTTTAGACTTTTGAATATTAGCACCTATACTGCTTAAAAAAAAACCCTTCCCCTTCGACTCTATGGAGAAGGAAAATAGATTCTGACAGATAATGGAAAGCTTTTCCATGCCTCATAGCATCGTCCTTTTAGTTATTATTTTTCTCAACCAGGACACTTTCTATTTGAGTTTTCCATTTTCCTATCTCACATAACAAAACAATATACATTTTAAATTTTAAATGATATGCATAAATTAATACTTTAAACATAGAGTGAGAACTAAATACAAAGTTCTACTATAAGGAAACAGGAAACACGCACAATTTGGTAGCCTGCAGTTAAGATTCAAGAAATAAAACAGACATATAATTAAAATTATTAGAGCACGAAGGCTATCAATGGGCCTAACTTTGGCCCAAATAGGAATGAGAAAGAAAAAAACCAACTCTTCATCATCATTTTCTTAACTCTGGTTGCACCCATTTTTCTTAGAATGAAAATTTTATTGCAACATTAAAAAAAAATTGAAGAAGAGGACACAATCAAACGATAATAATTTCAGTAGACAGTGCTCACTTACATGTATAAAAACTCCTTCCATTCCAAAAGAAGCTAGGAGTCAATGAAGAATCTGTTAAAATGCCATGTTCTTCCTTACACAATTACTCACAGAGGAAAAACCTCATACCCACAAAATTCCCTGCATTGAAAATCTTGTAGTATCTGAATAAGAATATTTTTAAAAGAAAATTGAAAAAAGAAGAGGGAGAAAAAAACAACATTTGAGATAGATTCCAATCTTATTCACAGTTTCCTTTTCTTTTCTCCACCACCTTAAAAAAAACAAAGAAACTGAAAAAAATTACTCGATTTATTGGAATGTATTAAAATAAAATTTTATTACGTTTAAAATATCAGCATCTACTCAATAGAAGAGATTAAAAAAATTATTAGGATCATGTGTGCCAAGTTTGGTCTAGATCCGGGTTCATTTGGGTATAGTAGGGGGTAGTTAGCAATTTTCTAGAGAATTTAGGGGGTTTTTTCATTATTTTAGATTTTTGACATTATGGTACCGTTGGGTAGATATTTTTAATTCCTAAACTTTGGTCTTCTAGCTCATCTTGATCCGGATCCTCAAAACCCCTCTAAATCTAAGCCTGACCCAAAGTCTATTTTACATAAATTGGGAAATTCCCATTATGTCCCCATCTTTATCCATCTGACTCACTCTCTCTTATCTCTTTTCTTTTCTTTCCTTTTTCTTTCCTTTATCTCATTCTATTTCCTCCCTTACTACATCTTACTCTCTTTTATGGGACATGTGTGTAGTGAAACCGTACTACATCTTACTCTCTTTTATAATAGGATTTAGATTTAGATAAAGAATACTTTCTTTTTATTATATAAGTGGGGCCCAAGTACTTCTCTTTTAGAAGGATAATAATAATATATATTGTAGGTGCAGAAAAATATGACCCACAATAATCGGGGTGCCTTACAAGACTTATCCAAATGAAGAAGATAACCTGCTGCCTCAAAGCCTGAAAGGGAAGAGCAAACGGTCAGAGGACCCTGGCCTGAGCAGCGCAAGGCTCTCCGATGCCTAAGTCAGTAAGTGAACTGGAACGAAAGAGGAAGAAGAGGGGCAGAGTAACGACTCTCAAGTATGGGTTGCGTACCTTGCATGTGAAATGAGGTTCTATTTATAGAGAACTGGACGATATCTTTGGATGATATTTTGGCGTGGGTCCCATGATTTGATAGGGAAGTCATCATCAGCCCACAAAGTAATAAATACGGTCCATTCCAGCCCACTTTGCATTTAATGCCAGTCGGATCAGCCCACATCGCATCAAATGCGCGTCATGTTGGGCCAGATCGTGTTGGACGCCTTTAGCGGTAGAGGTACCATCGGATCCACCCTCGGGCCTTGCCCTGATTTGGCTTCAGCCGCTGGATGCCGTATTGTCAGTTATCTGGCGAAGATTGTGGACGGCTGGATGTCGCATCTGTCTCACTGGCTCGCGCCCCTATTCCTCCACGTGTCTGATGGCGTAGGGGGCGAAGGGCGCGAGTGGGGACTCTCTCTTGCTTCGGCTTTCGTCCCGGCTCCTTTGGCCGAGGTCAAGCTTTCAGCCGAGGTGGGCACCTGGGTAGCCGAGCTCGGCGCTAAGCGGCCAGGACCTGCCTGACTTCGGCTGAGGCCTCTGTCCTGGTAGCCGAGGTGAGTTTGGTGCCACGTGGATGGCACGCGGATGGCACGTGAGGCACGTGAGAATGCTTAATCCCATCTGATGGCCGTGATTAGCGTAATCCTAGAGCTTTGAAAATCTCCCCACACAATTGCCCCCTAGCTTGTGACTTCTTAAGCGCCCTAGCCTTTAGGGGTCAGAAGCTAGAGAACCCGTCTGGAGATGCAGCGATCATTGCCTGATGTCACCTCAACTTCTCTGAGGCAATAAATGCTTTCTTCCTGCCCGTCCTGGGAAGCGAACCGACGGCTACACGTGTAGCCTCTTCACTGATTACGCCGTCTCATTGATGGAACAGGCATGGATTGCGCAATCTGCCCTTTCGAATTCAAAAGTGGCGACCAAAGAGGGTTTCTTCCCCTATAAATAGGGTCGTCTCCTTTCTTTCTTTCTTTTTATTTCCCTTGCCCTTGCCTTCGATTTCTGCTCTGCTCTTCGTCTATCTTCTCGAGATCTCTCTAGCGAGGACAATCCGTAGGACGCACCCAAATTTGTTCTTGACTCGCCCTCCTATTTCTGTAAGTAACTTCGTGCCCCTGTCTGTTTTTTAGGGTTTTCCACCTTTAGGGTTTCTTTCCGCTATCTTTTTCTTTTAGACATGGGCACCCCTAGGCTTCGGTTAGATACAGACGAGGGCATAGCTAGGTTTAGGGCTACTTACAACATCCCGGAAGGAGTTCGCCTTAGGCCGGCGGATCCCATCGACTATGCCACGCTGGTCCTGCGGCTGGATGCCGTTCCCTCTGATCTCCGTTACGAGGGCGGGGTCAGATTTCCTCTGCACCCCCTGCTTAGGGCCTGCCTTAGCGTTTGGTCGATTACCCCGTGCCAGCTGATGCCCAATGGCTTCAAAGTCATCATGGGCACGGCAAAACTAAATGAGATCTTGGGGACCAACCTGGGTGTCCATGACATCGAGGACGTCTATGACATCTGCAAGGCTGGGAGAGACAATTATTATCTCCGGGTGAAGCAGCGCTGAAGAGGCTTCGTCCTGGCCTTGGAGGATTCCAGTAAGAATGTCGAGGAAGATCTCTTCTGTGTGTCGGGGGACTGGGAATTCGGCGCTGGTGAGGATAGGAGACTGATGGTCCCTTGCCACCTCGAGGCTGTCCCAAGTAAATACTGCTTATTTTCTCTGTTTATTTTGCTCAAACTTTATGTTGCCGAGCTGATATTCTTTGTTGTTTGCGGTGCAGAACTGCACGCGAGGCGACGCCGGGTTGTGAGAGAAGGCTGGAGGAAGAACATTGACGACCACAAGAAGGTCGAGAGATACAAAGGGCATGAGACCAGATCGGCCTGGAAGCTGCTGGGGTATACGCCGAGGTACCGCGGCCACTACAAGAGAATAAGAGCGGCTCAGGAGGACGAGCCGCAGCCTGATCATCCTCCCGTCACCTTGGTCGTGCCTACCGGGGTTACTTTGATCGACCCTGCTGTGAGCCGAGCTGCGTCTGGTGCTGAGGCATCCACTTCTTCCAGCTCGGGGTCGCCGAACCTGAGGGAGATAGTAGACGCTTACTCGTCCGACCAGGAGGAAGGAATGGAGGGAGGCTCGAAAGTGCCTGGTACCAAGGATCTGGCGGCTAAGTTCAGGCAAAGATCCTCTTCCTCTGTGACACCATCATCTGCCAGCACCCGTGCAGCTTCGGGCTCGGGGGGTGCTGCTGTCACTTCCGCTCCGGCGACCACTCCGAGCGAGGGAGCACGGAGACGCTCTCCAGATCGCCCGAGGGAGGGGTCCCCGCCCAGGAAGAGGTCTAAGGCGGGTGAGAAAGACTCAGGGGCTAAACAGCCCCCGAAGGGTAAGACACCTGCGCAAGCTCCCGGGGGCAAGGCTCCGCCTGAGAAAAGTGCGCTGGCCAGCAAGGCGACTGGCGGGGCGGCTCGCGAGCTCACCGTCTCGGTAGGGCAAGGGTCCGGATTGACTTCGGGACCTCGTACTGCCCCGGCGACATGGCGACCCAAGATGGAGACGCAGCCCGGGAAGCCTCTAAACGTCGAGGACCGGTTGATGGGGAACATCGACGTCATTGGAGCCCTGGCAACAGCTTGTGCCTTGCCGCGAGACATGGAAGTGCACGCGAGGTATGACAACGAAAGCCTGTTGGTCTCGGCGATTCAGGCTGATCTTTTGGTAAGTATCTTCAACGCCTTTCTTCAAGTGCTTTAGTTCGGCTGCTTTCATCTGACTTACTTTTTCCTTTTGCAGAACGTGCAGAGGCTCCTGGCCGTGATGGAAAGGAGTGACAAGAACATTGCGAAGGTCTCCCAGCTGGAGTCTGAGAGGGAAAGGCTGAAGAAGGAGCTGGAAGAGTTGAGGAAGAGTAGCGCCAAGGCGACCACACAGCTGGAAGCAGCCCTGGTCAGCGCTACTGATCTCACGTCGAAGACCCATCAATTAAAGGGTGATATCTGGACGAAGGCTAAGAGAATTGCCGAGCTGGAGTCGGAGTTGGCTAGAGCGAGGTCTGAATCGGCGGCTGAGGCGACGAGGCTGCGCGGCGAAGTGCTGGCCGGGCGCCCCGAAATCGAGAAGCTGAAGACTGGGAGTGCCGAGCTGAAGAAGGAGAATGCTGGTCTCAAGGCTTCTCTGCTGTCTGAGGCTCAGTCTTCTTTCCAGAAGGGGGTGGACCAGGCCATTGAGGAGTATGAGAAGCAGGTGGAGGAGATTACCTCCATTCTGTTTGAGGATGGGTGCTTGGCCGCACTGAGGCGTGCAGGGATTCCCGAAGACCACCCGGTCTATCGGAATCTGCCGAAGTACTCGGACCCGGTCCCTGAGCCGAGCTCCGCACCCTTGGGCGAGAGTGCTTCAGTCGATGCCCCTGCAGCTGATCCTATCTCGGATGGCGCTCCAACTGTTCCGTCTGCCAGTGATGCCCTAGTCGCACATCAGGGCAACGCTCCATCTGCCCCTCCTGCTGGTGAAGCATCAGACAAGGCTGCGGTCGTAGCCGAGACCGCTGGTCCAACAGAGACGGTGATCATACTAGTGGAGTCGCCGAAGCCGCAGTAGTTATATCTTTCTTGCTTTTGCTCTCTGTATTTTTTCTATCTTTTGCATGTAACCTTTAGCCCTGTAACATCCTTCGCTTTTAATGAAAAACGGTGTTCCTTTACTTGTGCATCTGTGCTCCATTTTCTTTCTTTCCCTTTCTTTTGAGTTCGGCTCTTTTATGCTTGAGTCCGGCTGAATGCTTTTAATGTGACGCGACGTGTGAGCCTTGAGTCAGAGAGAGTACCGAACGATCTTCATAGCTATCTGTGCTGATTCTCCGAATTCTGAAGACCATAAATAGCAGTAAGTGTGGCGGTATGGCCAATGAGGAAAACGAGCGGATGGCTCCACGTGTCGCCATCGGAACCGCTGGTCAGCATATAGGAAGACGTGCACTTCACGTCGGGCGTGGGAGACCTCGCCTCGTAAACTCCTTTGAAGACCGGGCCCTTCTGCTTCCTATAAATAGGAGTGGCAAGCTCGCCATGGGAGAGAAAAAAGAACCAGGATATCTTAATCTTCATACAAACATAGGAGCCTGTCTCTTTTCGTTAACCAACCTGGCAGCCATGCTTGGTAGAATTTTAGGAACCTTTGACCGGGAGGAATCCTTGCGCCAGAAGACGGCTTCCTCCGAGGGGGACAATCTGTCGTAGTCTGCGCGCTCTTTGAAGACGATCCTCGTGGACTACGTGCTCTCTGAACGCTGGTCCACGGCCAACCCTCTTCGACGCGGCTGCATGGGAATCTTTGCAACTGTGGGTTGGTGGCGCCCCGCGCGTTTGAGGGTCTTGTTTTCGTCCCACAGGGCCCTGCGTGGAATCACGCCGCAGATCTTCTTGTGGGATATCAAGACCTCCGAGCAGCGGTCGGGATCGAGAGGTCCTTGGACCAAGGGGGCTCTTTTTTGCAAACCTTGGTCTAACCAACCATAGGGTATTGTAGAGCTCAGTGAGATTCAGAGTCTTTAAGCTTGCAATCTAAAGGGCGTTGAAGAGCTTAAGACGCTGAAGACCGGACTGAAGAGTCAGTGAAGATCAGAGCCTCCCAGTCTTCATTTCTTTTTTTATTTTTAGAGGACTGCGAGCCTCCTTGCTGTATCTTGTTTTCTTTTCTGTAATCCTTGTAATGAAGCAATTACAATGAATAAAAAGAACAAGCTTTCAGATCATATGACCTGTGTACAGTACTTCTGTAGTTTTGCATTCTTTTTTTTTTTTTGCTTTTCTTGTACTGTTTTGTGGTATTTGCAATTTTGTGCTGCTTTTCTGCACTCCAGTGCTTGCACTGCTCTTTCTTTCGAAGACTGTCATTGGCCGAAATGGACCACCATTGGCCTAGGTAAACTGTCATTTGCCGAGACGAACCCAGAGTCTCGAGGGTCTCGACTGCGCGAGCCTGAGTTCGGGAACGGTCTCGAGGGGTGTATGAGCCCGGAATTTAGGAAGCGGCTGGATGTATGAATCCGAAGCCTCTTCCAGGGTTAGGAACCCAAACTTTAGGAAACGACCGGATGTATGAATCCTAAGCCTTTTCCAGGGTCAGGGACCCAAACTTTAGGAAACGACCGGATGTATGAATCCGAAGCCTTTTCCAGGGTCAGGAACGCAAAATTTAGGAAGCGACTGGATGTATGAATCCGAAGTCTCTTCCAGGGTCAGGGACCCAAAACTGCCGAACTCAGATAAGGAGAGATAACACAGATTGATGATAGGGCAAACGCTACTTTCATTGATTCTGAGACTCATGTTACATCTTTAAAAATAGAATTTCTTCAAGTGGGATGCATTCCATGGTCTCGGCAATGGCTTGGCTTGCCTTTTAAGTCTTCGAGCTTGTAGGAGGATCGTCCTGCCAATGAGATCACCTGGAACGGGCCATGCCAGTTCGGGGCCAGTTTTCCTTCATTCGGATCTTTGTCAGCCGGCAAGGTCTTCTTCAGAACCAGCTCTCCTACGGAGAAACTTCTTTCTCTGACTTTTTCATTGTATCCTCTGGCTAGCCGCTGCTGATAGTCAGTCAGTCGTAGGGCTGCTGCTTATGGACGCTCGTCCGCTAAGTCCAGCTCCATTGCCAAGTTTGTCTCGTTTCGGCCCTGGTCGACCAACTCTGTCCTCAGGGTGGGGAGGCCAATTTCTAAGGGAATGACCGCCTCCATCCCATAGGCCAGAGAGAAAGGTGTCGCCGAGGTGGATCGCCTTGGGGTCGTTCTGTATGCCCACAACACGCTAGGAAGCTCCTCTACCCATCTCCCTTTTGCCTTGTCTAACCGCTTCTTCAGGCCGTCCGGGATTATCTTGTTAGAAATTTCGGCCTGGCCGTTGCTCTGTGGATACGCCGGAGTGGAGTAATGGTTTTTGATGCCATGCTCTTGGCAGAAGTCTCTAAAGGATTTAGAGTCAAATTGAGTCCCATTGTCCGAAATCAGGGTCCTGAGGATGCCATGCTCTTCTTCCACACGAAGTTCCTGGAGTCCCTATCAGTGATGGAGGACAGCGGCTCAGCTTCTATCCACTTTGTGAAGTAATCCGTAGCAACTATCAGCCATCTCTTGTTCCCTGGAGCTCGGGTGGAGAGGCCCCACAATGTCCAGCCCCCATTGAGCGAAGGGCCATGGACTAAAGAGGGGACTCAGGTCTTGCGCTGGCTGATGAAGAGAGTGGGAGAACTTCTGGCATTTCTCGCATTTCCTGGCGTATACCTGTGCATCCTTCTGCATGTAGGGCCACCAGTAACCTTGGCTTATAGCCCTGTAGGCCAGTGATCGACCTCCGATGTGACTGCCACAGATTCCTTCATGGATCTCATACAGGAAGTTTTCCACCTTACTCGGATGGACGCATTGGAGGTAGGGACCCGTGATGGATTTTCTGTAGAGTTTGCCTTCGGGAGATAGCCAGAATCGAGCTGAGTCTGGTTCGGTGGGCTTCAGTCTTGTCCTCGGGGAGCTGGTCGTCCCTCAAGTAATAGATGATCGGATCCATCCAGCTCGGGCCGAGATCAACACAAAGGACTTGCCGAGGTGAATGGAGCTCTAGGCTTGATCTTAATATCGATCCAACCTCGACAGTCCTTTTCTTTGCTGCTTCGACAGCGGAGGCCAGGTTTGCAAGCGCATCAGCATGCGTGTTGGTATCTCTGGAGATCTGCCTGACCTCGGCTATTTGGAAATGAGAGAGTAGTTTTTTCGCGAGGGCTAAGTAGGCCGCCATCCTGTCGTCCCTGGCCTGGTAGTCTCCAGCGAGCTGGCTAGTTACCAGTTGCGAATCGCTGAAGACCACCAGGTGCTGGGCTCCGAGGATTCGGGCGCTGTTCAACCTTGCTATCAGAGCTTCATACTCCGCTTCATTGTTTGTTGCTTTGAAGTCCAAGGTGAAGGCTTGCTCTATGACCAGTCCCTCTGGTGATTGGAGGACTATGCCGGTGCCAGCTCTCTTGGAGGTGGACGAACCGTCAACAAAGACCTTCCATGCCGAGGCGGGAGCTTGTTCGACCTCGATAACTTCAGGCTCATGCCCTATGCCCCCCAGTTCCGTGCCGGGCTGGGTCGGAGCCGAGCTTGGCGAGACGAACTCTACAATGAAGTCTGCTAGAATCTGGGCTTTGATAGCAGTCCGGGGACGGTACTTAATGTCATACTGCCCTAGTTCGACTGCCAATTTTGAGATTCGCCCTGAAAAGTCACCTTTTTTTAATATAGAACGGAGTGGATGCTCCGTGATCACCACAATGGTGTGGGATTGGAAATAATGGGAGAGCTTGCGGGAGGCGCTGACGAGTGCCAGTGCGAGCTTCTCTAACAAAAGGTATCTGGTCTCGGCATCAAGCATGATCTTGCTTGTATAGTAAATTGGCTTTTGGACTCCTTCGTCCTCTCTGATGAAGACGAAGCTCACCGCATGATCCGAGACCACAAGATATAGATACAAAATCTCCCCTTGAGTTGGGGTAGAGAGTAAGGGTGGTGAAGACAAATAAGTTTTGAGTGCTGCCAATGCTTGGTCGCACTCAGGGGTCCATTGGAATTTTAAGTTTTTTCTCAGAAGCTGAAAGAAAGGCCGGCACTTATCTGATGATTGGCTGATGAAGCGATTGAGTGCTGCAGCCATGCCTGTAAGCTTCTGGACCTCCTTTGTAGTAGATGGGCTCTGGATGCCCAAGATTGCAGCAATCTGGTCTGGGTTGGCCTCTATTCCTCTCCGCATTACCAGGCTTCCGAGGAACTTGCCAGAAGCTACGCCGAAGGCGCACTTGGAAGCATTCAGTTTGAGCTTGAACGCGCGAAGGATGCTGAAGACTTGGGCCAGATCAGCCAGATGGTCACTGGAGTGCTTGGACTTGATGACCATGTCGTCAATGTAGACTTCCACTGTCTTGCCAAGCTGAGCCTGGAACATCTTTGTCACGAGGCGCTGATATGTTGCCCCCGCGTTCTTCAGCCCGAAGGGAATCACCTTGTAGCAATAAGTGCCGCGGGGGGTTATGAATGTGGTTTTCTCCTCGTCTGGCTCATACATCGGGATTTGATGGTAGCCTCTGTAGGCGTCCAGGAAGCTCATTCGGTCATGGCCAGTGGTGGCGTCTATCATCTGATCAATCTTTGGAAGGGGGAAACTATCCTTTGGGCAGGCCCCGTTGAGATCGGTGAAGTCCACACACACCCTCCATTTGCCAGTCTTCTTCTTAACCAGCACCGTATTGGCCAGCCAGACCGGGTACTGGACCTCCCGGATTGCGCCTGCCTCCAACAACTTGTCGACCTCTTCGACTACCGCGTCTGCTGTAACCCCGTCCTTCTGGCTCTCTGTACCACTGGCTTGTGGCTGGGATCCAGGGGTCGACCCCAGGCATTTCGCTCGGGGTCCAGGCGAAGACATCCATGTTCTGCATTAGAAACCTTGAGAGCTCGGCTCTCTCTTCGTCTGGCAGCTGAGTGCCGATCAGGAAAAATCTGTCAGGGTCTGCTGGGTCGAGCCTGACTTCGACTAGGTCCTCAATATTTTTCTTGTCAGGGTTTCGGCCTATCTCATCTAGACCCTTTTCAAACTCCGCCAGGTTGATGAGCTCTAGCTCCTTCTCTCCGGGGACCACGGCCAGCATGCACCGCCTGGCTAGCTGCTGATCTCCTTCCACTGTGACCACCTCCATCTTGCCCTCATTGTCTTCGAGCACGAACTTCAATTTCTGGTGGAGGGAGGAGGGGACTGCTTCCAGCTTGTGGAGCCACGTTCTGCCCAAGATAACGTTGTAGGGAGAAGGGGCGTCCACTACCAGAAAGTCGGCCGTCACAGAGGCTCCGCCCACTCAGGTTTCCAGGGTGATTTTACCCTTGGGGTAGACTAGTTTGGCGGATAACCCTAGCAAGGGCGCACGGACCTCTGTGAGGTCAGCTTCTGAGGGTTTTATCTTCTTGAAGCACTCATAGTAGAGGACCTCAGAAGAGCTGCCGGAGTCGACGAGGATCCTTTTCACGGTGAAGTCCTTCAGCTTCATGGTCAAGAGCAGAGGGTCATTGTGAGGAAGTTGGATTCCCTCCAGATCTTTGTCTGAGAATGAGATGGCTGGTCGGTCGCGGCGCGCTCTCTTGGAAGCTGGCCCGAGTTCGGCTCTCATCACCTCCTTCCCATGCGAGGCCCGCCTGGCTTCGGCACGAGCCTGAGGGCTGTCTCTTACTGAGGGAGAGGGAGCTGAGGGCGCTAGATGGATCACATTGATGATCTTTTCAGAGTCTTCGCTGTCTGAATCCTTAGTCGCGCTTTGATGAGCTCGGCTGCCGCCGCTGCCAGCATCTCCTGCCTTCACGAACTCTTCAAGGTTGCTGTTGACACCAAAAATGTCACTTTGCCTCTTCAAGATCCAAAGAGCTACATGAAGTCACAACCTGCCATAAATAGGCAATGCTACTTCCAAAAAATCAAATCTTGTCAGAATCAAACAAAAACTGCAAGATCCTTTAAGACAGCCAAAAGAGGAGTACACAAGAAGTTTCGGGCCATTTCAAAATCATTTGGCCTAACTTCGCTTCTCCGGCAACTGAAAAGGAGCTCCTGGCGGCGAAAGCATCGGAGACACCAAATCTTCGATCGGAGCCGATGGATGGTCTCAAAATACATCCAAAAGGCTCCACGTCAAGTTCCGAGTCAAACCGACAACGTTTAACCCTACATCAACCCTCGAACAGCTAAATCAAGCCTCTCGGTGGTGAGAACCACCGAGGCCATCACTCATCAGATAGAGCACATGGACGGCTTCAAAATGCTTACAAAGGGCTACACGTCAAATTTCAGGTCATTTCGACAACATTTGACCATATTTTGACGCTCGGAAGCCAAATCAGGCCTCTCGGCGGGGAAGCTCTCCGGGAACATGGTTTCCAAGATAGAGCTTATGGATCATCTTAAAATGACTCCAATAGGTTCCCTGTCAAATTTCAAGTCAATCGGACATCGGTTGACCGCACATCAAACCGCGACGTCTTCATCACGACAAAAGCAAGTCTACGGGTGATAAGACCCCAAACGGCTTCAAAACCCAAACAAAAGCCTTTGGTTGGTCTTATTTATTGCTCAGGAGGCTTCACACCAAATTTCAGGTCATTCCGACATCGTTTGACCCAGTTTCAGCTTCTGACGAAAAGTCGGCAGCTCTGCGCGACAAAGTCTTCGGCTTTCTCAGAAAATTGGAAACTTTGCAAAATAAAATGCAAGGATTCTCATCATATTTTCTAGAGGAAAATCAGGCCAAAAATGATCAAAAATATCAAGGAAAAATACAGAAGAAAAAAGAATCGAAAAACAGCAAAAACGGACACAAAACGGGACAAAAAGGGGGAAAACCCCCCAGGGTCGCAGGCCCCTGCGACCCTGGAGCCCGGGGTCGCCGGGAAGGCCCCGGAAACCCCGGTTTTCGCCGTTTTTTCGCGATTCGAAGCGCCCAGCCTCTGGTATTTTCCAAAATTCATACTTTTGAGACACCAAATCCTCTGACATCCGTCCAAAACACAGGTCCATCATCAAGAGTATCGAAAACAATATTGATCGCCACCCGGTCAACCAAAAAAAAGTGTGCTTTCTACCCGATCGATCGAGAAATCGACAGGATAGATGGCACGGACCTGCTGTTGGCAACAAACACCTGAAATTACATGGTCATCCGATGTCGATCTACATGAAGATCCATCGATGATCATCGCCAGAAGAATCCCAAAAGACACGGCACGGCCCGCGACTCTTCAGATGCTCGGCGACCACTTAATGCGATTAATTGACTAGCTTTATTACAGTCATTAATCCATTTCTTTGGACGGACCAATCAGAAGCAAGCATCCAGGAGTTACAAGTCAAGAGATTCATGGCATTTAACCCATGAAACTCCTCCCATCATGGCGATTAAAGGCGATTAAATGCCCTCAATCTCCTCCGGCCAATCAGAAGCCAAGAAAAAGGAGTTACAAAATAAGGAATTCAATTTTGTAACTCCTCCCTTTATGTAGCTTTATGACAATCAAGGCTCATAAACCCTCCTAAATGGCTACCTAAAAAAAGCCTATAAATAGGAGAGCTCTCCAAGAAGAAAGGACAGCAGACACACAGACAATAGACTGCAGAAAATCCGGAAACTCAGACAGAAAGAGGCATCAGAAATCTAATAGAGAAAACTCTGCGGAAATCCTACACCGACCACCGCTACAAGGTGACAAAAGTCCTTTGGGGGGTATCCCCCCAAGGTCCTTGCCTTCTCCTTCTGCCGCCAATGGCTTAGACACGGCTTTTCAAGCCCGTCTACTCGGCTTTTTATTGGACATAGGACCTTCTTTTGGTCTTTGTTCTCTAAAAACCTGAGGTTATAGCCAAGCCAAGCGAATCAATAGCATCCTCTGTTCTCATCTGCATGGATGATGGCGAAGCCCACATATGGCTTGCGACCGTCAATCTAAACGGGTCCCCCACAATCTCCTGAGAAGTTAGATCCTCCTTTTCTTGCTTTTCATTGTAGTTTGTATTTTTTCAAAAGAGACAAAAATCACAACTCTTGTCTTTCATTATTGATAAGGATTGTAAATCGGCTATAAACGCCAAAATCGGCTATAAACGCTAAAAATCGGCTATAAACGCCAAAATCGGCTAAAATGCCAAAAAAAATCGCCTTTCACGGCAAACCAAGAAAATGTCTATTTTCTTAAATATATGTGCAATGGAAAACTTGAAAGAAGTTGATTTCCTTTTTACTTGCGAAGGTTGATCTCCGGATCACCACTTGCAATTCCAAGTAAAATAAAAAAATCTGGCACACCCACACAAAAAAAAGAAATGTTGATGCACGCCCACACAAAAAAAATCTGGCACACCCACACAAAAAAAAGAAATGTTCATTAAAGATCTAAAAAAAAAAAAATGAGATGAGATTTTTTGTTTGGAAATTTCTAATTCTTTGAATTTATTTCCACTCTTTCTCTTTTCAAAAAAAAAAAAGCAAGAAAAAATCAGATTTTTCAGCTTTGGATTCAAAATTGAGAAACCTTGATCCGTTCCTATCGTTCATCGCGCTTGCAGAAATGTTGAGCCTGTTCGACTAAGGTTTTGGGCCATCGTTTCTCTTCGATGAGTTCATTAAAGATCTAAAAAAAAAATATAAATAAAAAAATAAAAAATTAGATTTCTCTTGGATTCAAAATTGAGAAACCTTGATCCGTTCCTATCGTTCATCGCGCTTGCAGAAATGTTGAGCCTGTTCGACTAAGGTTTAGGGCCATCGTTTCTCTTCGATGAGTTCATTAAAAAAATATATAATAAAATAAAAATATAATTAAAAAAAAAGAAGACATAAACCACTAAGGTTAAACCAACTGCGTTCTTTGATCATGGTTGATTCAAAGAAAAGCCTTGTCCAGAGTGTGGAGACAGCTTGACTGTTCTAGGCAAGGGTCCTCCAAACGGGTTCATTAAGTAATCCTACCCTTACCTGGGGGCAATTCTATCAATCAAGATTTCATAAGACCGGGTTAGGAGGCCTATGTGTACTCTCTCGTCTTTTAAATAAATTTAAAAAAAAAATAAATTTTTTTTTAAAAAATAAAAATTTTAAAATAAAAAATAAAAAATAAAAAAAAAATTTCAAAAAAAAAATCTTAAAATAAAAAATAATAAAAAATAAATAAATAAAAAAAAGATTTAAAAAAAAAATCTTTAAAATCTTCAAAAAAAAAAAACTTCCGTCATTTTGGGTTTAGATTGGAGAAATCTTGGTCTTCTCCTTTCTGAGCACTGGCGCTCGCGGAAATCGCTGAGCCCGTGTTCAGATTGGAGTGCCTTTTGCTCTCTTTGATGAACCCGATATTGGCCTTTAAAAAAAAAACTCGTCATTTTTAGATTCAGATTCGAGAAATTATGGTTCATTTCTTTCTGAGCACTGGCGCTCGCGGAAATCGCTGAGCCCGTGTTCAGATCGGAATACCATCTGCTCTCTTTGATGAATCCAATCTTGACCTTTCAAAACAGAGAATCTCATCTCATAGATGCGGTCTCAAAACATTTGTGTCTAGCGGAACAAGTACGCCCTTTCAGGGTGTACTGTATTGCGACTGGCACATCTGTAACTCCAAACTTTATATTTTTCTTATCTCGAGCAAGCTTTGCTTCTCGATAAGTCGAATTTAAATTCACAATTGCTTCTAGCAGTCACTGGGACGCTCATTCTGGGCTTACTATACCTGCGATCAGAACAATTGTACCCTCTATAGCGTTTGGCCTTCTTCATGTTGCTTGGGTAATTTTCCTCTAGCAATTTGAAAAGACGAAACCATAGAACTTCCCATTTATGATCATTATATTCTTGTGATTACTAATGGATGTGGTCTTGTTTCAGAAACTTTTCGAAAACTAACAATGGCAGCTTCACTAACCATTACTTTCGATGAAAGCAAGCACCAAATATGCTTCAACAGAAGCAAACCGCGCGCACCTACAAGCGCCCCATCAGCTGCCGAAGTGTCAACTCCCTCGGCAACTCTCTGAACTCCGGGTCGACCTCGACTCCCCGGACTATCGTCTTTGGGATGCTGGGACCATTCCCACTTTCTGAGGAACAAACTGCTCCCTCCAAGAAGCAGAAACTCGCCTCTCAACGTGTCACTACCGTGACACCAAAGGCGAGCACCAGCAGGCCTGAAGCCCGTGGCACCCCCATGAAGCCTCGACCTGCAAGCAACCAGGTCTATCCCAATACTTGGTCCCCAAGACCTTCACCAAAACAAAGAAGGTCCCAAACATCCACTCAGCCAGCATTCCTGGCCCCACTCAAGGAGAACTAGTTCTACCCTCTTGCCTACATGAAAGAGGAGAAACCCATCTCCAACCTGACTCTCAAGTCATCCTAGCATGAGCTGGCTTGTTCCTACAAGCCCAAAATCAAATCATGCATCACAAGGCCTCTACAAGCACCTGCTAAGGCCTACAAACCTGCAGTTCGACCCCTCATCTCTACAGGGGCCGAACTCCAAAAATTCAAAGCTTCGCTGCAACAGGCGAAGGACAGGGTTCGTATCTTGTCCTTGCCCAGCTGCAAAGAAGACAGGCTTGGCTGCTACGCCAGAGGGAGCACATCCTTCATCGTCAAAGCCCAGCCAGAGCTGACCGAAGCTCAAATTGCTCGTCGTATACGCCGCCGCGCGTCATACCGGCAAAAGAGACTAGAGAAGCAAAGGACCCAGCCTCCTACACTTCAAGTCTCACCCAAATGGGTCGAAAAAGAAAGACCCAACCAAGTTGCTGCCGTCCATATGGTTGGAAAAACCAGAAGGCGCCAAAAATCAGCAACAAAAATCCATGTCCGACGTCCGACGACCCGCAGTGTCTCAAGGACAAGAAGACATTCAGAAGAATCCCCTGCTCCTTCAAGCAAAGGACGGCAGAGTGATCCTTCCTCAAGCTCTTCTTCAAAAAGAATGAGCCCCAGCTCAGTCACCAGGACAGTTTCTTCGTTCGAATCACGAAGGATGAATGTCTTGGTTACAAATTCTGAGCCACCACCCCGCAATCCACCTCCAGAAGATGCGATCACCCGCATCCAGCAGTTGGAACAGGGCCAGCAGAGGATTGAAACTCTGATGGAAAACCTTCTCCTCGCCTTCCAAAATCAGGCGAACAATGAACCTCCTCCGAATCATCAAGACGATGAGGTAAATGGAGAAGAAAATGAGTCACGCGCCCTTACCAAAAAGGACGTAGACAGTATCCTTGCCAAAGCAAAAGAAGAGGATATACTCAAGGAGCATGGGATCAAGCCACCATATCCCTTATGGATGGACTCGGTCCCGTTCCCCACCAAATTCAAGCATCCTACTCTCCAAACATATACGGGGAAAGGATCAACCAGACAGCACGTCATCCACTTCAAGATCCTGACAGGAGCTATTGCAGATCAAGATGCACTCAAGATCCGCCACTTTGTAAGTACCCTAAAAGGTACGGTTTTCGATTGGTACTCCACTCTTCCGGAAGACTCAATCCAAAACTGGGCCATGCTAGAGACAACCGATATGGGTACATCCCGATCTCCTGGAAGATGAAAATTGGGAGGTCGTGAAAACAAAGCCTACAGCTCAACAGCGAAGGCAGGCTAGGAAACATCTCCTCAAGCTCAAACGGCAAGAGAAGACCCAGCCAAAACTAGAGGTCAAAGAAAATGCAGAGGCTTCCTCTACCGCTTCACTGGAGGCAACAAAAACATCCCTTCCAGAGACTTCAAAGGGGGTAAGGAAATTCACTCTCAGTGATTTCATGCCACCTCAATTCAAAGAAGCCATGCAGGAGGCATCATACTCTTGCAATTCGGTAGTTGGATTCTCCATTGATGGATACGAATCCAGCGACACTGATGATGGATTCGAATCCAACTACACAGATGAGTGGGAGGAGTCCCTTGAAACAGGAGAATATCTCTCCGATGAAGAATGGGTTCCTGAGTCTCATCTTATGCCAGTAATCTGGTATAACCCCCTACAGCCACAAGGATCCTGGTCTGATGATGAAGAAGACCAAGAAGCTGTACAAGAAAATGCTGCTGACCCAGCTCCTCTCATTACTCCAGTGGAAATCAACCATGTTGAGCCACAAAGAGTTAATGAAGAAGAAGATCCGGCTCCCATGCCTGATCTTGAAGAATATGCAAGGATCTTGCAGCGACTCGCTCTAGAACAAGAGCAAGACCGCGTCAACGAGCCTCCTCGCAACCCAGAGCCTGAAGTCCCTGAAGACCACCAGGTACATCCTCGCTTAGCTCCTGAAAATGGAGAAAATTGCTGGATAGACGATCCTCTTACATCCGAGGATGAGTCTGACTCCGATCAGGCATCGTCTCCCGTCAGAGCTTCCTGTAATGTGATAATTCGGGATTATAGCTCTTCCGAAGCATCGTCTGATGAGAGCACTTACACTCCGGCGATGCCTAGCAATGTATCTTCTGAAGCCACCTCGTCTCACGTGACTTTCACTGAGATGACACCCTCTCAGGTTTCTTCTCCTGAGACTGTGACTTCAAAGTTCACACCCTTCCTGACTGAAGAATTCCCAGCCGTTGATGCTTG
Organism: Litsea cubeba; assembly: GCA_012931725.1. Lineage (NCBI taxonomy): Eukaryota > Viridiplantae > Streptophyta > Magnoliopsida > Laurales > Lauraceae > Litsea > Litsea cubeba. The sequence continues at coordinate 94,090,201 of CM022946.1, read as the reverse complement.
GGACAATAAATTAGTCAACGAAGAAGAAAGGTTGCTGGATGCTGTTCAGGACTTGTTCCCGGAAAATGCTCCGTGCAACACGATCACTGAGGATGGCAACTCTGCTGCTGATTCATCCTCAGCAAATGAAAAACGACAGCCTCTTGATCCTGAAGACAATCTTCCAAATGAAGACCCTTCTCAAGAAGCTCTCGAAGTTGGTAGAGGCACCCGCTCTGGCCGGGGCTACCACAAAAATTACAACCAATCTTCCTTTACATATGTAAATCCTCCGGGAAAAGATGTTGTAAGCGCCCCTAGTGGCAACAATGATGAACATGCAGGCCCTAAGGAGGCTTTCAAGTATGACTTGATTGAACACTTCAAGCACATACCTGCACGTCTGCACATCCTAGATTTGTTGCGAATGTCTCCGCACACTCGTGATAATCTCATCTCGGAATTACAAAAGCTGAATGAGGATGTCGACAAACATGCCCCGCAAGTCCTCCAAATTGAAATGGATTATCGGGTCAAAAACTCAGAAGCCTCCTCAAAGGAAGAAAAGAAGAAAACTGAGGGATCATGCATTGAATGCCTCTCGGTTAAAAAAGCAGCCAGTGCAACCATCGGCTTCACAAAGGACGACCTCCTACTTGGAGAAACCAGGTATAACCGACCCCTGTACTTCACAGGGTATATCAAGGAAATGCCTATGCACAGAATTCAGATCGACCCAGGTTCTGCACTCAACCTCATCTCCACATCGGCTCTTGAAGAGTTGGGCATCCCACCCAGCAAGCTGAGCCACACATCTATATCTATCTTTGGATACGATGGGAGTACTCAAAGGCCTATCGGCAAAATCAGGTTCAAGTTGCAGATCGGTGATCTTATCTCTGAGGTCACAGTGTATGCAATAAAAATCCCTTCATGCTACAACATCCTTCTCGGACGCCCTTGGATCCACGAGAATGGTGTTGTCCCTTCAACTCTACATCAATGCATCAAGTTTGTTGGCGACGACGGCATGATACATCGAGTCTTTGCGGACAGAAAACCCTTCAAAGGTAAAGAAGTCCACTTCGCAGACTCACAGATGTATGAAGGTGAAAAAGAAGAAGAGGAGAAGCACACAGCATCCTTTGCCGAAAATCTCCAGAAAGATAAAGGCAAAGCTCCTCAACAATCACCGGAAGAAAACAAACCATCCGGTAAATCTGAAGAGAGCATTCAAACTCCCTTCATCATCTCCCTCAAACCTTCAAAGCCTTTGGTCATCACAACTAAAGTGAAGAAGGCAAAACAAAAGCCTGGGGGCAAATTTGTTGTCTCTTTCGTGTCTATCATGCAAGACACGGACTCGGATTCAGAGCCGGAAGACGACACATCGTTAAGCCAAGCTGACACTCAGCAAGTTCAGCCTGCTCTCACTCCAATGGAGATAACTTCTGACATAGAAGATCCTACGTCAGCTTCCTTCGTTGTTCCAGCTACTTCAGCAAAGGAAAAGCCGATCTTCTTCCATAGATCGGATGCTTCTTCATCAAACTCCATGCTTGAACCTTTCCAAAATGAAGGTATGCCTCAACTATCCTTATATAGTTCTGTGGCACAAGCTATTATGAAGAAAATGGGCTATGACGCTCAAAACCCAGTCGGTTTGGGAGAAGGACGCGGTATTCTCACGCCATTGGGGCCCGTCTTGACCAAAAGCCAGCTGGAAGATTGGAGACTCTACGGCTATGTCGAAAAGTCTTCACACGGGTTAGGGTATGATCCCGACACTCCCTTGAGACAGTTGACACAAAGGCTTAAAAGTCAATATACTGACCAGGCCTCAACTTCTCAAGTCCATGAAGACATCGATCTCCCTGGATATCTCTTTAATGAGTCACCTGACAAAGATCCAGGAAGCTCATCCAACTGGCACGATTTCTCCGAAAATGAAGAGGAGTGGTCCGATGGAATAGACGTGTGGTCTTCTGACCCAGAAGAACCCTCATCTCCAAAAAGAGTAGCCTACTTCGACCCGGTTTCAACAGGCGGTTGGGATCATCTCATAGCAAGCCTTGGGAAAATTACCGATCAAGAAGACCCGTGGAATGGAACAAAACCTTGGTCTGGAAATGCCTTTGAAAACCCAGAAGGTTTCGTTGAGCTGGAAGCCTCCGAAAATATTGTGGAGGAACCACCTTCGAACCTTCCAACAGAAGATCCTATTCAAAAGATAGACTTGGGAACACCAGATAACCCACGTCCTGTATTAATAAGCAAGAATATAAAGGATGATGAGTTAACCGAGTATATCGCCTTTCTTCGTGAGTTCGTTGATTGCTTTGCATGGTCTTACGTTGAAATGCCAGGCTTAGACCCCAAAATAGCGGTTCACAAACTCAATCTTCAAGAAGACATCAAGCCTGTCAAGCAAGGCCAAAGAAGATTCCGTCCAGATGTGATGGATAAAATTGAACAAGAAGTTCAAAAACTCAAAAGCGTCGGCTTTATCCGTGAGGAACAACATCCTGAATGGTTGGCCAACATTGTCCCCGTGACAAAGAAGAACGGGCAGATCAGGGTCTGTATTGACTATAGAGACCTGAATGGCGCATGCCCTAAAGATGAATTTCCGCTCCCCATACCAGAGGTAATGATCGATAATACCTGTGGATTCGAGCGAATGACATTCATGGATGGTTTCTCTGGCTACAATCAGATAAAGATGCATCCTGAAGATGAAAAACATACATCTTTTCGGACCCCATTTGGCGTGTATTGCTACACTGTCATGCCATTTGGTCTGAAAAATGCTGGTGCCACATATCAGAGGGCTATGATGAAAATATTCCAAGATATGCAGCATAAGACGGTTGAATGTTACGTTGATGACCTCGTCGTCAAAAGCAAAAGAAAAGAAGATCATCTCGAAAACCTTCAAGAAGTCTTCCTCCGGCTTCGCAAACACAAACTGCGAATGAATCCTTTGAAATGTTTCTTCGGCGTCTCGTCGGGTAAGTTCCTCGGATTCTTAGTTCGGAAAGCTGGAATAGAGCTTGACCCCATAAAAGTCAAAGCCATTCTAGAAATGCCCTCTCCAAGAACCTTGAGAGAACTCAAAGGGCTTCAAGGGAGATTGGCCTACATCAGACGGTTCATCTCCAATCTTTCGGGGAAATGCCGTCCATTCTCCTGGTTGATGAAAAAGGGTGTAAACTTTGTCTGGGATGCTGACTGTGAAGCTGCTTTCCAAGACATCAAGTCATACCTGACAAAACCTCCAGTGTTAGCTGCTCCTACCACTGGAAAACCATTCATCTTGTACACAAGAGCCCTTGATCACTCTTTAGGAGCTCTGCTTGCACAAGAAAATGATCAAAGAAAAGAACCTGCTCTATATTACCTCAGCCGCATGCTAGTAGGTGCAGAGCATCGCTACTCTCCAGTCGAAAAAGAATGCCTTGCAGTGATGTTCGCCGTACAAAAGCTGCGTCACTACTTGCTTTCCAACACAGTATACCTGCTCTCGAGGGTCAACCTCTTGAAGGTCCTTGTCACAAAGGCAGGTCCTCTCAATGCTCGACTGGCAAAATGGTCCATCCTTCTGTCACAATTTGATATTAGGTATGTACCACAAAAAGCAATCAAAGGGCAAGCTCTAGCGGACTTCCTCGCAGAGCATCCATTGTCTAAAGATTCTCCGTTCAGAGATGATCTCCCAGACGAACCAGTCTACAATGTGGAGACTTTCTCACAAAGTGCCTCCTGGGACATGTACTTTGACGGTGCAACCAGGACAAATGAAAAAAGACAGCTGATCTCGGGAGTTGGCATCCTCTTTGTTAGCCCTGACAAATACATGATTCCACACGCTTTCTCGCTACTGGAACCATGCACAAACAATGCAGCTGAATATCAAGCTCTGATCTTAGGATTGGAACTCGCCATCAAATCCGGTATCACCATGCTGGAAGTCTTTGGAGACTCTCAACTGATCGTCAACCAGATGGATCAGAAATTTGAAGTCAGGAAGCCAGATTTGTTGCCTTACTACAACAAGGCACAATCACTTCTGCAAAAGTTTGACATCTGTCACATCACCCACATTCATAGAGTTGAAAACATACGTGCAGATGCCCTAGCCGGACTTGCCGCATCCATGGCAATCCAGGAAGGGGAAAACATATAAATCACAGTGTGCGAAAGAAGAATCCTTCCTCCTCTTAACACACACCAAGTAGTGGCTGAATGCCACCAAGTGGTCGGAAGTCGGATTTCAATCCTTCAAACTTCAATCGGCGACTGGAGGGATCCATTCATTGATTACATTATGTTCGGAATCCTCCTGAAGAACCAAAAGAACGGGTAAGTACCCAAAGGCGAACCCCAAGCTTTCATTTGGATATTCCTTCAAAAAATCCTTTATAGGAAATCCTTCAACGGAGTACTTCTACGCTGCTTGTCACAACAAAAGGCTAAAGAAACACTCAAAGAAGTTCATGCTGGTCTTTGCGGAGCTCATCAGGCTGGACCTAAGCTCTATGATCAGATAAAAAGGTTAGGATATTACTGGCCTACCATGGTAGCTGACACGATGCAATTTGCTAAGCGCTGCCAACAATGCCAAGTTCATGGAGATTAAATTCACATGCCTCCAGAATGGCTGCATCCTACAGCGATCTCATGGCCTTTCGAAGCCTAGGGTATGCACATCATAGGTCCTATTTCTCCCCCTTCGAGCAAAGGTCATCGCTTCATCTTCGCCGCTACGGGTTATTTCTCCAAATGGTTAGAAGCATTTGCGTTTAACGAAATGAAGACCTCATCAGTCCTTCAGTTCCTGCGCACCAACATCATTTGTCGTTTTGGCATACCCAAAAGATTCGTCCATGATAACGGACCACAGTTCCGGGATCATCGATTCTACAGGTTCTGCGACAAATACAAAATCCAAAGCTGTCCTTCGACTCCATACAATTCGGCAGCAAACGGGTTAGCAGAAGCTTTCAACAAGACACTCTGCAAAATCCTCAAAAAAATGGTCTCTAGTCACAAAAGAGATTGGAGCGACAAAATGTCTGAAGCTTTGTGGGCCTATCGAACCACCGTTCGAGGACCAACCCATAGCACACCATTCTCCTTAGTCTATGGATGCGAAGCTGTCGTGCCCTTGGAAGTACAAATTCCTTCCTTGAGGGTATCCTTGCAAAATGACATGACTCAAGAAAGCAATGTCAAATTGCGACTCAATGAGCTGGACAATCTCGATGAGAGACGGCTCGAAGCTCAACAAAGCATTGAACTTTACCAAGCATGCATGGCAGGATCTTTCGATAAAAAGGTCAGGCAACGCGCCTACAAAAAGAGTGACTTGGTTCTTGCGGTAAAAAGACCAATGGTCTTCGCTCACAAGACCAAAGGCAAATTTGAGCCAAAATGGGAGGGACCCTACGTCATCGACAAGGTTTTCTCTAATGGCGCATACGCACTCCTAAACATGGAAGGTGACAGATGTATGCTGCCCATCAACGGCAAGTTCTTAAAGCGGTACTACCCTTGAAGACTTACCCAACTGGGTAAGAGCAATGCCTGTACGGCCAAAACCGGTTTCCAGGTACACGCTCGCTAAACCCACCCTTTTTTTTAGAATTTTCATATCAAATGTTGAAATTTCTAGAAATTTAAAACAATGCTTACTTTCATCGTTTCATTGTTCAAAAAAAAAAAATCCAAGTTTAGGAACCTTTCCCTAACTGAACCAAAATTTTCAACCCTTGAACCCTTGTGTATTTAAAAAAAAATGGTTTTTCAAAAAAAAAAAAACAAAAACCGCGGGGAAGCGACGCGTAGTCGATACTCGCACAAATCGGAAGCATACGAACCACGTTCGACACATCCAAAATTGCAGGGAAGCGACATTTCGTCGATACTTGCAAAATCTAAAACTGTGGAGACGCAACATTTCAGTTGATATCCACAACCCAAATTTCAAAGGTTCGAAAAAACCAAAAAAAAAAAAAAACCATGGAGACGCAACATTTCAGTTGATATCCATAACTCAAAGGTTCGAGAAAACCACAAATTTCAAAAATCATGGGGAAACGACAACAAGTCAGTACCCGCAAAACCAAAATTTTTGAAAAGCAAGGATGCGACATTCCATCGATACTTGCACCCAAATCCGCGAGGATGCGACATTTCATCGATACTCGCAATTGAATGAGCAAGGATGCGACATTCCATCGATACTTGCAAGAACATTCAGCAGGGAGGCGAACCGGCTATAAATGCCATCAAAACAGGCTATAAATGCCACAAACCGGCTATCAATGCCACCAAAACAAAACAGGCTATCAATGCCACAAACAAAAACTTAGATTTCAAAAAAAAAACCGGCTATCAATGCCACCAAAACCAAACAGGCTATCAATGCCACCAAAAACCGGCTATAGATGCCACAAAACAAACCGGCTATCAATGCCACCAAAACTGGCTATAGATGCCACAAAAAAAAAACTCGGCTATCAATGCCACAAGAAAAGCTGGCTCTCATGCCAAAATTGGCTTCCATGCCACAAACAAAAACCTGGCTTCCATGCCAAAATAATCATTTGACAAAAGATTTTCACAAAATGACAACCTTTTGATCAAATCCCATTTAGCAATTATTTTTATCATAAAAAGATTCAAGTGAGCGTAGGGATAACAAAACAAAAAAAGAAGAGCATCCCATTTAGCAATTACTTTTATCACAAAAAGATTCAAGTGAGCGTAGGGATAACAAAAAAAGAGTACCACAAAAAAAAATATACATGTGGTACCAAAAAAAAGAAAGTGTTCACAAGCACTACAAAAAAAAAGTACAAAAAAAATACAAGTGGTACCAAAAAAGAGAGAAGGATGGTTTCTGTTAAAAAAAAAATACAGGAGCTCAATCAAAAATGGTCTCCAGCCAAGAGTTCAGCTCCTCAAGCAAACTTTTAGCCTCAGCCGTCAAGGATTCCAAGGCACGCTTCTTCAAGAATTTGCCATGAGATGCTGGAGTGGGCTGTACCCCTTCTTTCGCACCAGGAAGCTTATCTCGAGCAGTTCGCCATTGTTTGTTCTCATCAGACTTCCTTTTAAGAACCCGATTGGCATCTGCAACCCGGTGAATCAGAGCAGTCTCCTTTTCACGAGCCTCTGTTATTACAGTCCACTTGGCAGCGACTTGTGCCTGCAGATGCTCAAGATGTCTCCTGGCCTCATCGACCTCCCTATCAAGGATGTTCAGGTCATGTGTCAGCCCAATGATGTTTAGCTCTTCTAAGTTCTTCTCTCGGACTACCTGCTTCCTACTTTCTGTAGCCTCATCCAGGTTAGACTTAGCCTTATCAGCAGGGTCCAGGAACATCTCCTTGAAGAACTGATCATCGGGAAAACCAATGGTCTCAAACCACCTGTCACCCAGCTCAATGATCCTATCAACGATCGCCCTGGCACTTGTGACATCTAGACCAGCCTCTTCAGCATCACCGAGAATCTCACGCACATGCTGGATCATCCCAAATCCGGCATCTAAGTGCCCAGAAAGCAGAGTCTTAATCCAAGAACTCAGAACTCGCACCACCACCTTCTTCGTAAAAAGAAGAGATGGCCCAGCTGAAGATTCGCCCAACTCCGTTGGTCGGCCGCTCATATCATCATCTGTTGGAAGAGTAACAAAAGAACTCCTTCCAGTTGAAGCTGCTCCTGCTCGGGAAGTAATCTCAGCACGAGGTATCTCCTCAACACTGTCAGGACTGGTCCCAGGAGTCTCTACCTCTGGATCAACCTCTGGCATCCCTTGCTCTGGTTCTGAAGGAAGCGATGGACCCTCCTCTGTCACTTCAAAACCTGCCAAAGAAACACAAAAAGGTATGAAATGATCCTGTTTGAAAATCATTATCAGGGTTATAACTACCAAATACCTTCTTCGACGACTGGCGGAACACTTTCCTCCTCCATGAACTCATTGGAAGCATCATCAACATTTGCGTCCATCGAGGGTTCAAAGTCATCGGAATCCTGTGGCAAGTCAGCTGGCAAGAAATGTGTTAGCAAACCGAGTCATAGACAAAAAAAAAAGAAGAAAAAAAAGGGAAGTCGTACCAATTGGAGATTCTGGATTCACTCCAGAGTCCCTCGGTTCTTCTTCAGGTGCCTCGACAGGATCCGTCACCACCTCATCGACTGGAACCTCAGGCATCGCCAAGTCTTCCTCTGCTAAAAAAGAAAAGAAAAGCAGAAACAAGAAGCAAATCAGAACATGGAAAAATCCCATGAAAACAAATGGAAAAAGAAAAAGGAAGAATCATACCTTCACCCACGGTCTCTTCTTCTCGGCTTCTCTTCTCTGGAGGCTCGTCAGCATCCACTGGCACATCCTCATTGATAGAAAGAGGAACTTCCAAGTCAGGAGAGTCCTCATGCTGCCCCTTGCTGCGATGATGACTCCTCCTCCTCTTACTCCTGCGGGCTCGCTTCTTAGAGGAACCTGCCCCGCTGTCAGAGTCAGGTTTCCCACTTGACTCCTCACTGGATGGTCTACTCTTGCCAGTAGACTCCACGGAAGCTTGCCTCTGTGCGGCTTGCATCCAAGCACCAAGTTCGGCTTCCTCCTATTCTAGCTGCTCTAAAGCCTCATCAGGTATTTCTCGAACAGCTTCAGAACCAATGACGCCCTGGTCACCGAGAAAGCCTATCTTGTGCTTCTCTTCAGAAAAGAAGGCCCAAACTTCCTCTCGCCGGATGCCATCCGACTTTCCAAGGCCCTTTCCAGATGCCAGCTTCACATCAAGCTCATTCTTGGAAAGCCCCCGATATGCCGAAAAGCTCTCCGCGAACCACTTCGCAAAGCCGTCAGTTCGGGAAGTCAGCAACACAGGATAAGAAATCATGGCTGTAGTGTCTTCAGCACTATAGAAAGCCCATGCATTTCTCCCGTCCTGTAAGCCTCCAAAGCGCTTCACCATGCTTGAAGGCGCTCCAGCAACGCCTTGAGAAAAGCCCAGCTGCAAAGCAAAGCGAGAGGGTACATACGGCTGGATGTCGACGAAAAGATGTCTACGGTATACCATCTTGCCGACACGTATGCTGAAAAGCCACTCTCTCTCTGCATTCGTCAAGGAATAATGCCTTCCCGACCCTGCCCTGGTAGAGTCTCGAGAGGCACCAAAATCAAAAGCCTTCTTCCGCAACTCCGGAGAAAGCTTCACTGAAGACTGCCCCATCTCGACGTCCCTGAACCGTCGGATCCTCATGCGGGCAAACAAAAGTGATTCGGACACGGCTTTGCCCTTAGCCAGTCGAATCATCAGAGGATCATCATCCTGGGCAGCACCTAGCCGGTGGAAGCCAGGACAGTGGTATACATACCACGAATAAAAGATGTGGGCTGAAAATACCCTATTCATGGGAAGCCCAAGCCGAACCAAAAAAGCAGCAGCCTGTAGTTCGGTACACAGGTAGGAGTAAAGAGCTGGCACCAAAGCAAGCTGCTCTCCAAACGCCATCTGACAAGCCAGAAAAATACAATGCGGCCTGATGTGCGTTCCATCTACTCCAGCAAAAATAGCCTCACCAAGCCAATAAGTGAGGTAAATAGCGAGATCTCTCCGCAGTGCAATGTCAGGACATATGGCGTTTGTACTGGCACAGAAATCTCTCAACTCTTCTTGCATGGCCAAGATCTTCTTTGAACTTGGATCCTGAGCTACGGCTTCTTGGGTTGCACTATCAGAAGACTCCCTGCTATCAAAAAAGTTGGGGAATGAAGAGCTAGAACTCTTCCAACTGCTGGATCTAACTTTCAAATCCTCCTTCTCCTTCAAAAAATCATAGAAGGCGACGAGCTGAAAGTACAAAAGCCTGAACTCCTCAGACTGCCCCTCAAGGACGCTGTCAATCGGCATAAACTCCTCATAGAGTTTGCCGAGGATGGGCAATCCAGTAATGACGCTCAGCTCCTTCAAAGAAAAACCAATCTCACCATTCGTCACAATGAAGGTATTGGTTTGTGGGAGGAATGATTCCAGCATAGCCATGAAGGCCTCGTCGGAAAAGATCACGGTCTCCCTAAAGGCGCGGACCGCATCAAAAATCCCGGTTTCCTTCAAAACGGCGCTACCAATCAGCAGGACGCGATCAGTCCACGACTTCCACTCGGAGTCAGCATTGAAACAGCCATGAAGTCGAAAAGGCTTGATCCAATTGCTGCCGTCACCGCTGAAAATACCAAGGCCCACCGGTCTCAAATTGACCGACGGATAATCAGAGCCCTGGTAGCCGCTGGATGGCATCAACAGGTCCATGTCAACAGGCAACCTCTCCGTATATCCAGGAGAACTGCCAACAAAAACCCCGGTCTTGATTACATTTGTCCTTCTCACCCAGCTTGGAGGATCTTCCCTCTTAGAGCACATGGGGGCAAGTCTCAGAATCGAGACGGTGCGATCAAACGTCGACCGGGTAACAACAGTCTTCTTCTCACCATCTGCTGTGAAAGAAAACTGAAAACACCTCCTCTGGTATGTCATGTCATCAGGGACTGCGTCACCAAAGAAGAAGGTAGGCTTGGGCAAAACGCTCTGATCTTCCATCACCCATGGACGACTGCTTACCATGATCTTATAGAATTCCTCTCCCTTGAGAGCGATCAGTCGCTGCCTCATCTCGTCTCTGTTAAGGGAGTCGCATTCTTCCAGATTTCTCTCAACATACTGGACCTTCTCAAAGGCCTGCTGAACGGCCGGATTAGAAGATCTAGAAGATCGACGAGGTACGCTTGTAGCAGGCTCTTTACCCTTGTTCGTTCTGGAGGAACCACCTGAAAAGGATGGAAAAGAAAAAGATCAAACATCAAAATGATAGAATCTCGCTAAAAAAATCTTGCGAAATTTTGACATGATGACGGGGCAATTCCGAAGAAAATGAACTATCCCGAAAGAAATAGAAAGCTTGAAGATGGGCTCAACATCGCTGCGAGCTCCGAAACTCCAAACTTTCGAAACCTCAAAGTCTCCGAAAAATCAGGAAGGGCTCAACATCGCTGCGAGCTCCAAATTCCCAAATTTGCGAAAACTTTCAGGTATGCTATCACATCAAGCTACAAATTTAATTTACAATTAAATGCATGCATGAACATCTAGGTTTGCCAAAAAAAAAGGGGGCATTATCATGATGAGCAAAAGAAAAAAAAAAGAAAAAAAAAAGAAAAGAAACTTTCTAAAAAAAAAAAGAGGGGAAAGAAAACAAAAAAAAAAGAAAAAAGAAAAGAAACTTTCTCAAAAAAAAAAAGAGTGAAAGAAAACAAAAAAAAAGGGGATGGCCCACAGGCCGTGGCCCATAGGCCACGTGGCCATACGGCCAGATCCGTACGGATCTGTCCGTATGGCCCCCAAAAAAAAACATATGCAAAAAAAAAAAGAAAAAAAAGAGAGAAAAGAAGAAAGAAAAAAAAAAAAACGTGTAAAAAAAAAGAGGAAACACGTGAAAAAAAAGAAAAGAAAAAGAAATAAACAAAAAAAAGAAAGAAGAACTTTTTATTTTTCCTATAATGGAGTTTTCTTGAAAAAGGGAACTTACTTGAAGCCATTGATGGAGAAGAAGAAGAAAAGTCTTGAAGATCTTGAAGAAGAAGAACTCTTGGTCTTGAAGCCCTCTTGAGATTATTGCAAAAGAAAGTAATAAGAGCAAGAGATCCAACCTCCTCCTTGCTTTTATAGAAGAGAGCAAACCAAAGAAGGAAAGAAGAAAGGGATAAGTATTACTAATTAGTAACCTTACCAAAAGAAAGAGATTAGAAAGATTCTTTCCCAAAAGAAAGATATCTTGAAGGATTTTCTCCCAAAAAGAAATCAATGAGAGATTTTCTCCCAATAGATAGGATCAATGAAGGATTCTTTCCCAAAAGAAAGATATCTTGAGATATCCTATCCCAAAATAAAGGGAATATGAGAGATTCTCTCCAAGTAAAGATATTCTTAGATATTCTCTATCCAAATGAGATATTTTTGGATATTCTTTAAAAAAATGACACCATATGAGATCTAAGCCATTTCAAAAGCTTAAGGTCCCATGGGTTAGCCCATATGAGCCAGGTTTGACCACCTAGGCACTTGAAAAAAAAAAAAATTTTGGCTTTTAGTCAAAGAGAAATCCCTCTTACCAAGAGCATACAAAAATGGTTCCATGCCTCTTTTGAGTTGATTGGACCATACAAAGAAAATTCCAAGCCCCATGAGCTTCCAAAAATCAAACCATCCAGCCTCACATACCAAATTGAGCCAAAATCTTGAAATTGACATTCCACAAAAATCCAAACCAAAACCTGGTCTCCTAACTTGCCACATACAGCCTGTTAGGTTACAAGATCAAAACCAAAATTGATCCCCCAACTTTCCACATACAGCTTGTTGGGTCACACGATCAAAACCAAACCCGACCCCCTAACCTGCCACATACAGCCTGTTAGGTCACAAGGTCAAAACCCAAATCCACATCCTTGATGTCATCTTCAAAACTTTGCCTCGAGATGGTACGTGATCCTTTTCACTACCATAAAATTCCCCTGGAAGCTCAAAAGGCTACAAATACAAAAAAGAAAGACTGCTCAAAGACTCTTGGTCAAGTCACAGGCTCTCCTTCAAAAATCTCTTCGAGGCACATCGACTACAAAAGTTAAGCAACTCGTCGCTGTACCTCGAGGGGGCATTTGTTGACACCAAAAATGTCACTTTGCCTCTTCAAGATCCAAAGAGCTACATGAAGTCGCAACCTGCCATAAATAGGCAATACTACTTCCAAAAAATCAAATCTTGTCAGAATCAAACAAAAACTGCAAGATCCTTCAAGACAGCCAAAAGAGGAGTACACAAGAAGTTTCGGGCCATTTCAAAATCATTTGGCCTAACTTCGCTTCTCCGGCAACTGAAAAGGAGCTCCTGGCGGCGAAAGCATCGGAGACACCAAATCTTCGATCGGAGCCGATGGATGGTCTGAAAATACATCCAAAAGGCTCCACGTCAAGTTCCGAGTCAAACCGACAACGTTTGACCCTACATTAACCCTCGAACAGCTAAATCAAGCCTCTCGGTGGTGAGAACCACCGAGGCCATCACTCATCAGATAGAGCACATGGACGGCTTCAAAATGCTTACAAAGGGCTACACGTCAAATTTCAGGTCATTTCGACAACATTTGACCATATTTTGACGCTCGGAAGCCAAATCAAGCCTCTCGGAGGCGAAGCTCTCCGGGACCATGGTTTCCAAGACAGAGCTTATGGATCATCTTAAAATGACTCCAATAGGTTCCCTGTCAAATTTCAAGTCAATCGGACATCGGTTGACCGCACATCAAACCGCGACGTCTTCATCGCGATAAAAGCAAGTCTACGGGTGATAAGACCCCAAACGGCTTCAAAACTCAAACAAAAGCCTATGGTTGGTCTTATTTATTGCTCAGGAGGCTTCACACCAAATTTCAGGTCATTCCGACATCGTTTGACCCAGTTTCAGCTTCTGACGGAAAGTCGGCAGCTCTGCGCGACAAAGTCTTCGGCTTTCTCAGAAAATTGGAAACTTTGCAAAATAAAATGCAAGGATTCTCATCATGTTTTCTACAGGAAAATCAGGAAAAAAAATGATCAAAAATGTCAAGGAAAAATACAAAAGAAAAAAGAATCGAAAAACAGCAAAAACGGACACAAAACGGGACAAAAAGGGGGAAAACCCCCCAGGGTCGCCGGGAAGGCCCCGGAAACCCCGGTTTTCGCCGTTTTTTGCGATTCGAAGCGCCCAGCCTCTGGGATTTTCCAAAATTCATACTTTTGAGACACCAAATCCTCTGACATCCGTCCAAAACACGGGTCAATCATCAAGAGTATCGAAAACAATATTGATCGCCACCTGGTCAACCAAAAAAAGTGTGCTTTCTACCCGACCGATCGAGAAATCGACAGGGACAGATGGCACCGACCTGCTGTTGGCAACAAACACCTGAAATTACATGGTCATCCGATGTCGATCTACATGAAGATCCATCGGTGATCATCGCCAGAAGAATCCCAAAAGACACGGCACGGCCCGCGACTCTTCAGATGCTCGGCGACCACTTAATGCGATTAATTGACTAGCTTTATTACAGTCATTAATCCATTTCTTTGGACGGACCAATCTGAAGCAAGCATCCAGGAGTTACAAGTCAAGAGATTCATGGCATTTAACCCATGAAACTCCTCCCATCATGGCGATTAAAGGCGATTAAATGCCCTCAATCTCCTCCGGCCAATCAGAAGCCAAGAAAAAGGAGTTACAAAATAAGGAATTCAATTTTGTAACTCCTCCCTTTATATAGCTTTATGACAATCAAGGCTCATAAACCCTCCTAAATGGCTACCTAAAAAAAGCCTATAAATAAGAGAGCTCTCCAAGAAGAAAGGACAGCAGACACACAGACAATAGACTGCAGAAAATCTGGAAACTCAGACAGAAAGAGGCATCAGAAATCTAAGAGAGAAAACTCTGCGGAAATCCTACACCGACCACCGCTACAAGGTGACAAAAGTCCCTTGGGGGGTACCCCCCCAAGGTCCTTGCCTTCTCCTTCTGCCGCCAATGGCTTAGACACGGCTTTTCATGCCCGTCTACTCGGCTTTTTATTGGACATAGGACCTTCTTTTGGTCTTTATTCTCTAAAAACCTGAGGTTATAGCCAAGCCAAGTGAATCAATAGCATCCTCTGTTCTCATCTGCATGGATGATGGCGAAGCCCACATATGGCTTGCGACCGTCAATCTAAACGGGTCCCCCACAATCTCCTGAGAAGTTAGATCCTCCTTTTCTTGCTTTTCATTGTAGTTTGTATTTTTTCAAAAGAGACAAAAATCACAACTCTTGTCTTTCATTATTGATAAGGATTGTAAATCGGCTATAAACGCCAAAATCGGCTATAAACGCCAAAAATCGGCTATAAACGCCAAAATCGGCTATAAATGCAAAAAAAAATCGCCTTTCACGGCAAACCAAGAAAATGTCTATTTTCTTAAATATATGTGCAATGGAAAACTTGAAAGAAGTTGATTTCCTTTTTACTTGAAGGTTGATCTCCGGATCACCACTTGCAATTCCAAGTAAAATAGAAAATCTGGCACACCCACACAAAAAAAAAAAAGTTGATGCACGCCTTTGCCCCCCGGTTATGAAAGGGTCAAACCCGACGGACTCCCACGTCCGTCGACCTCGGTAGAACCGAGCAGGAGCGCGGTCCATCAGTGGCCTTCCTTGGCGAGCCTCTCCAGGTGATACTTCAGAGTCCTGCACTCCTCGGTCTTGTGCCCGTTACCCTTATGGTAGCACAGAACCTGGTTTGGTCGCGCTTGGAGGGATCGCCTGGCAAGGGTCGAGGCCACTTGAAGAATGGCCGGGTCTTTATCTTGTTCATAACCTAGTGGATCGGCTCCTTGAAGACGATGTTTACAGCCTGGTAGGCGTCGGAGGTAGGTTTGGTCCTCCTGCTGCCCCCAGACCCAGACGCTGTAGCTCTCGCCAAACTGGAGACCGAGGCTTGCTTTGGCTCTTGCTTCTGGAATGGCTTCTTGCCCCTCTGCTGGGGCTGGTTACTCCTTTCCTTGGGTTCCGGGCCTTCTTCCTCCCGAGCCCGAATCTCGTCCTCCTGTCGGGCGACATAGCGCTTTATCCGGGACATCAAGGCCGGCATGGAGGGAGCGGGGTCTCTAACTAGATCTTTCCGCAGCTCGTGCCTTGGTAACAGGGCATTCCGGAAGGCAAAAATTGCCACCTCTTCTCTGGTATCCTCGATCTGGCTGTAAATCGCCCAGAACCGCTGGGCGAACTGGGTGAGGGTCTCGCCCTGCTTCATCTTTAGGGCAAGGATATCTGCATCGGTCTTGGGGACGATGCTGTAGGCTTGGAACTTCTTCAGGAAGGAGAGTTGGAGCTCTCTCCAACTCAAAATAGACTTCTCCGGTAGAGCGCATAACCACTTCAGAGGGAGGTCGCTCAAACTGGAGGAGAAGATCTTGTAGTTGAGGTGGCCCTCGTTCCCCAAAATGGACATCTTTTGGGAGAAGTGACGGAGGTGAGCGGATGGGTCAGACAATCCGTCATAGGGGACGAACTGCGGGACGAAGAACTTCTTAGGCAAGGGAGTCCTCTCAATGTCCCGTGTGAAAGGAGAGGCCCCCAGATCAGTGGGGCCGCAGATTTCTTGCTGGTCCCGCATCTCCAGGTTATGTTGAAGAGCCAGCTTGATGCGCTTGTCGAGCCACTCCTGCTCGTCGTCCTTCTCTGGCATCAGTGCTCTTGGCTTCCGCTTTACATGGCCTCGGCTACAATGGCTGTGAGCTCGCCCGCCGCGGCCACGATGGCTATGGGTGTTGCTCGAGCCTTCATCGTGAGCATGGCTATGCTTCTGATCCAAAAAGGCTCTCAGATCCTCGCGGGAGGGCTGGACCACCTTGCTCTGGACAGCTCTTTTCTCGCCTTGGGGCTCTGAGGGCTGCCTTAGCGAGGCATTTTGCACCGTTCTCAGCTGCTGCTGGAGCTGGCGGATTATTCGCTCCTGCTCCTGGAGGAGAGCGTTTTGAGCTGCAATGTCTCCTCAGCATCAGGGGGTTACACACGGCGTGGCTCCTCCACTGCCGCAGCTTTGCCTTTGAGAGGGCGCTCACGTCGACGCTCGTCCCGTTCGGGAGGCGCGACTTCGTCGTCAGAGCACGAGGTCTCAACTCCCTCTTGGAAGGGGATCTCGACGAAGGGTGGCGAGCCTACGCGCTCCTCGCCTGCAGATGCGCCATGGACCGTTTCGGACCGTCCCTGAGGAGGGACGTCCGTCGACGGGCCCGGACGCTCGAGTCTTGCTCTCAGGGACTCTCCGCCCTTCTTAGCTTTCGGAGGCATGGTTTCTGGGGAGGTTGAGAAGGTTGGGAAGGCTAGGATAATGCTTTCCCACAGACGACGCCAATTGTAGGTGCAAAAAAATATGACCCACAATAATCGGGGTGCCTTACAGGATTTATCCAAACGAAGAAGATAACCTGCTGCCTCAAAGCCTGAAAGGGAAGAGCAAACGGTCAGAGGACCCTGGCCTGAGCGGCGCAAGGCTCTCCGATGCCTAAGTCAGTAAGTGAACTGGAACGAAGGAAGAAGAGGAAGAAGAGGGGCAGAGTAACGACTCTCAAGTATGGGTTGCGTACCTTGCATGTGAAATGAGGTTCTATTTATAGAGAACTGGACGATATCTTTGGATGATATTTTGGCGTGGGTCCCATGATTTGATAGGGAAGTCATCATCAGCCCACAAAGTAATAAATGTGGTCCATTCCAGCCCACTTTGCATTTAATGAAAGTCGGATCAGCCCACATTGCATTAAATGCGCGTCATGTTGGGCCAGATCGTGTTGGACGCCTTTGGCGGTAGAGGTACCATCGGATCCACCCTCGGGCCTTGCCCTGATTTGGCTTCAGCCACTGGATGCCGCATTGTCAGTGATCTGGCGAAGATTGTGGACGGCTGGATGTCGCATCTGTCTCACTGGCTCGCGCCCCTATTCCTCCAAGTGTCCGATGGCGTGGGGGGTGTGTCACGCCCCCGGACCGAGGTCCCGCTAAACGAGGCCTTAATCCGGGGACGCGGCGCGACGGGCCGGAAAATTCCGCCCGCACACGCTAGTTTCCCACAGGTTTCCGCGGTAAGGATTCCCGAAATCCGATCCAACAGTGATATATAAGAATCACTTTCATACAAATGACTTACGCGGAAGCATTGTAATAAACATAAAAGTCTCTCAAAATGGGTATAAGATGAGAACGCACGAGACTAGCATAAAAAAGAGAAACATTTCATTGTAGGCCCCAAAGTTAGTTTAAAGTTAGTACAAAAGTAAAGTTAATCATTGATTACAAATTCTTCCCAAAAGAGTATAAGCCAACAATGGCCATAACCAAAAACCCAAAAGGTATAGCATCTATTCCCAAAATGTGATCGTAGCTCCAAAGCAACCCGACGTCTAAATGACATCATCGGGCCGCCACTCGCCCTCCACAGGAACTATGGGTTCCGCCTCGAAGTGTGCCTCAACCGCGAGGGGCTCGACATCTGACACCAAACAAAAAGAGTCAGACACGACGGTCTGGCAAGCAATTACAACAATAATAGGATGATAGCGAAACAAAACATTAATAAATGAGAGCCACGATTAAATCACGATTAATAACAATGTCAAAGTAAAGATAGAAGATGAACATCTCGATGGTTTACAAATCCAATGTCATGATGAGTAACATAAACAAATACCATGAGATGAATATTAATGCATAAAAACATTGGCAACCCACATAAAGCTATATTCTCCTGTTACCGAAGTAACCGGAGCAGACAAACCGTAGCCACTACTCGTGGGACAGGAACGACATAGTCGTTATCAAACGGGACCGTAGCCACTACTCGTGGGACCGGATATTACCGTTGCCATGGTCGGTATAGACAGAATCCAAACTGCAGCTGGCAGACAAATTAAAGACCCCAAGCCGGATGATCAGTCCGACAAGGTGACCTAAGCCTTGTGGTGCCATTAGAATAAAAGTCCGAAACCTCGAAGAAATACAATTCCATTTATAAGATACATTTCCAAAATCGATAAGAGAACTGCTCCACACAATGCATATTGGCAAAACCAAGCAAAATAAGTGAGTAGCCTTATCAATACCTAGATATGTGGTAAACCGCTTCAACACATTCAAAAAGGATTGGAGAAAGAATCTGGACAAAAGTCTTTTTATATGAAATGAGTGAATGATGATCCGATCGTCTAAGGCGGTAATCTCAATGTACATTCGACCCCTCATTTGTCATTAATAAAAGTAACTTGGTGCCACCGAAGATCCTTGACAAATACAAGGGATGAAATGTACATATAGACTTGAAGGTTTCCCAAGGGGTCTTAAACATAGACCAAACCAATTCTCACAATGAATTCTAGGCTTGAAAAAGGGTTGAATGGGCTTCACTTATATAAAAGAGTTTGGGGCTGAATTGGGCTTGGACATAGGCTTGAAGTGAACTTGAAAATTATATCCAATAAGTCCTCCTTAAAGGTAGGTTTAAATCCCTTTTTAATCAGGCCCACAACTGGCCTTACCCAAGCTCAAACAGTCCATTAAAATAGGCCCAAACAGTCCTTGAAGTAGCCCATAATTCATGTCATAAACAGTCCAACATTAGGACTCAAAAACAGCCCAGAAGTTGACCTTAAAACAGGCCAAAAGATGCCTAGGAAATAGGCCCAACACAATCCCCAACTAGCCCAAAAACAGGCCTGACCCGAGTCGCCCAGGCTGGGCTGGGCTCGCTCGAGCGAACCCAGGTCCGCTCGAGCGGAGCCCAGACAGTGTCTGGGTCGCTCGAGCGGACTGGGCTCTGCCCAGTCCAGCTCGGCAGTGCATTATCTCCTCTTTTTTCCATTTTTTCTTGATCATTTCCATTCCTTTTCATTCCTACAATTTTCCAAGAACATTGGGGCCCTTCCTTGACCTCACAAATTCATCAAATCACCATTCATAATCATCTAAATCAGCCCAAAACAATACTTTTTAAAGATCAAAGTTTTTCTCCTTTACTTTGAGCACCCATCTTTAATACAAGGAAACCAAATTTCCTAGAGAGCCAAAGTGAAAACACACTTCCAATGCATGGTAAGACAATAATATAAATTGAAATCAATGTAACATTGGTTCATTAAATCAAAGTAAACCCATAGATTAAAGAAGATTAACACAAAAAAAAGGAAAATCATGAAATAGAACCAAATGAGAGAAAACATCACATTAATGTTGGAATCTACTTGCCTCTAGTCAAGATAGGAGCAAAATCACTCTTCAAACAAAGCCTTAGAGCCTCAAGCTTCAAATCTACAAAAACCCCCAAATTTTTCCAAGAAACCCCAAAATTATCAACATTGGTAAATCTCCAAGGAAAACCATAGCAAATGGGATTAAAACATTCCAAATGGAGAGGAAAACAATAATCTAGAGTTTGGAAAGCCATTGCTAACCTTGAGGAATCCAAACAAAGAAGAGAGGCTTGAATGAGGGCCTTCACTTAGCTCAAAACCCTTGAAAAGGATATCTTTGGGAAGCTTGAAGAGGGAGGAAGGACTTGAGGAGATCAATCCTCCAAGAACACCTCATCAAGTAAGAGTTTCAGATGAGAGAGAGTGTGTGGGGAGAGAGGGAAAACCCTAGCTAATGAGCTGCTGGAAATGAAATGAAGAAGGAGAAGAAGAAGAATCCCCCTTCTTATAAGAGATGTCTTGTGGGCCCCGGTCTTCACTAAGCTAGAAATGGCATTTGCGGGCCCCGAACGAAAACGACGAAGAAGACAAAAATGATCAGCGAAATTTCTACTTTCCAAAAAGTATATTTTTGATAATTTCTGAAATTTTCAAAATTTAGATACAGATTTTGTGTGAAATGTCAGTTTTGCCCTTTTTCTCGAAAAACGCGATTTCTGATCACAAAATCAAGTTGGCCAAAACATGAAAGTTGATGATCTAGATGAAATAAATCAAAATGCACAAGAAATGGGATTTTACAAACATTAAGGATAAACTCAACAAATTCACACACAATCCACGGGCGCCCCGGCCCGTGTCAAACTTAAGTCAATGACTCACAAGGGTTCTCAAAGCTAATCAAACATTCTAATCTAGCTTAATAAAATAAGCTAATCGTCCACTAACCCCACTTATCCACTAATCACGGTTTAAACATAATTAAATATTTCAAACCTGGGTCGGGGTCTGACATCCTCCACCCCTAAGAATCACATTTGGTCCTCCAAATGATCACTAACCTCTGGGAATAGCTGAGGGTACTTCTTTTGGACTTGCTCACGAAGCTCCCAAGTGGCTTCTTCTGGTCCATGATTCTCCCAATGAATCTTTACCCACTGAATTGTCCTGTTCCTCAGTTCTTGCTCCTTGGTGTCAATAATCTCTGCCGGTTTTTCGATGTATGTGGCATCCTCTCTGACATCCAACGGCTCATGATGCAACACGTGCGAAGGGTCTGAAACATACTTCCTTAGCATTGACACGTGAAACACGTTGTGCACACCCGACAGTTCTGGAGGCAAAGCTAATCTATACGCCACTTCCCCGATTCTACTCAAGATCTCATACGGTCCAATGAATCTCTTAGACAATTTGCCCTTCTGCCCAAATCTCAGTGTTCCTCTGACCGGAGATACCTTTAAGAATACTTTGTCTCCAACTTGGAATTGTAGATCCTTCCTTCGAACATCAGCATAGCTCTTCTGTCGGCTTCTCGAAATCTTTAATCTCTCATGGATAATTCTGACTTTGTCACTTGTTTCTTCAACCAAAGATGGACCATGAAAACTGCGTTCTCCGACTTCTTCCCAACACACTGGGGTTCTACACTTCCTGCCATACAACGCTTCAAAAGGGGCCATTCCTATGCTTGAATGGTAACTATTGTTGTAGGCAAATTCACAGAGCGGTAGATTCTCGTCCCACTGATTCTTGAAATCAAGGACACAAGCCCTAAGCATGTCTTCAAGGGTCTGAATAGTCCTCTCCGACTGACCATCCGTCTGCGGGTGGTACGCTGTACTGAATTGAAGCTTCGTTCCCATCGATTCATGCAAAGTCTTCCAAAACCTCGAAACAAATCTACTATCCCGATCCGAAGTGATGGAAACCGGCTGACCATGACGACTAACAATCTCTTTCACAAAAGCTTGTGCTAAAGCCAACATGTGCATCTTCTTACCGGTCTTCAGAGGAATAAAGTGCGCCGACTTCGTTAATCGATCTACTATGATCCAAATGGCATTGTTCCCTTTGCTTGTAGTCGGTAAACCTGATACGAAATCCATTGTCAGGTGTTCCCATTTCCACTCTGGGATTTCCAACGGTTGCAAAAGACCAGGAGGTTTCTGATGTTCTGCCTTCACTAATTGACAAGTCATACACCTTGACACGAAGGCTGCTATCTCTCTCTTCATATTGTTCCACCAAAAATGACTCTTCAAATTTTGGTACATCTTCGTACTCCCTGGGTGCACTGAATACCTCGTATTGTGAGCTTCTAACATAATGTCATCTTTCAAATTGTATATCTTAGGAACACAAAGTCTGCCACGGAAGTACAAAACTCCATCCAACATCTGAAAATCTGGCCTTTCCGAGATATGCTCCACAATTTTAACCAAGTCTGGATCTTGCATCTGACTGTCCTTAATTTTCTGAATGAAGACTGGCTCGGACACTGTCATATTCGCCAACACAACTCCTTCCCTCAAAGGTTGGAACTCTACTCTCAATTCCTCAAATGTCTGAAAATTGTAAAACCCATGCAAACTGGCCAAACAAACTGATTTCCTACTCAACGCATCTGCCACCACGTTAACTTTCCCCGGATGATAGATAATCGGAAAATCATAGTCTTTGATGTACTCCATCCACCTTCTTTGCCTCATGTTTAATTCCTTTTGAGAGAACAAGTATTGGAGACTACGGTGATCTGAATGAACTTCAAAATTTTCTCCGTACAAGTAGTGTCTCCACATCTTCAACGCGAAAACTATAGCTGCTAACTCCAAATCGTGCGTTGCATATTTCTTTTCGTGTTCCTTCAATTGCCTCGAGCCATATGCAATCACATTTCCATTTTGCATCAAAACACATCTGAGACCTATTCCTGAAGCATCCGTAAAGATAACGAAACCACCACTCCCCGAAGGTAAGGTGAGGACAGGCGCTGAAGTTAACTTCTTCTTCAACTCTTCAAAACTAGCTTCACATTTCTCTGACCATACAAATGGCACATTCTTTCGGGTCAACTTGGTCAACGGTGCTGCAATGGATGAAAAACCTTGAACAAATCTCCTATAGTAACCTGCCAAACCCAGAAAACTTCTAATCTCCGTCACATTCTTCGGTCTCTCCCAATTGATGACTGCTTCTATCTTTGATGGATCAACGGCTAGTCCTTCTTTAGAAATAATGTGACCAAGAAAAGCAACTTGCTCTAGCCAAAACTCGCACTTCCCAAGCTTCGCATACAACTGATTATCTCTCAACAACTGCAAAGAAGTCCTCAAATGCTGCTCATGGTCTTCTCTTGACTTGGAATACACTAGAATATCATCAATGAAGACGACGGTGAACTGATCTAGATAGGGTGCGAAAATCTTGTTCATGAGAGCCATGAATACCGCTGGTGCATTCGTCAGTCCAAAGGGCATCACCAAAAACTCATAGTGCCCGTATCTAGTTCGAAAAGCTGTCTTTGGAATGTCTGATTCTCTAACCCTCAACTGATGGTATCCAGACCTCAAATCTATCTTCGAGAAAAACTTTGCACCTTGCAACTGATCAAACAACTCATCTATCCTAGGCAAAGGGTACTTGTTCTTGATGGTCACTTGGTTCAACTTCCTGTAATCTATACACATCCTCAAACTTCCATCTTTCTTCTTGACAAAAAGCACTGGGGCTCCCCATGGGGAAACACTTGGCCTGACAAAGCCTTTGTCTAGCAACTCTTGCAACTGTAATTTCAATTCACCTAACTCTGCTGGAGCCATCCTATAAGGAGCAATGGAAATCAGAGCAGTCCCCGGCATCAACTCTATTGTAAACTCAACTTCTCTGACAGGTGGTAACCCTGGAATCTCTTCTGGAAAAACATCGGGAAACTCACACACTACCGGAAAATTCTCCACCCCTAGGGACTGTTCGTCCTTGGTGACAAAAGCAGTAAATCCCTCACAACCTGATCTCAACAATTTAGCTGCGGAAAGAGCTGAAATGA
Organism: Litsea cubeba; assembly: GCA_012931725.1. Taxonomy (NCBI): domain Eukaryota; kingdom Viridiplantae; phylum Streptophyta; class Magnoliopsida; order Laurales; family Lauraceae; genus Litsea; species Litsea cubeba. Next base: position 94,066,346 of record CM022946.1, on the reverse strand, counting down.
ACCTAGCCGGAGAAACCTTTTTCTCTCCCTGAAACTTCACCCCAGAGGACAACCCATCCAATCTAAACACAATGGTCTTACTATAGCAATCCATGGATGCGCGATGACCTGCTAACCAACCCATGCCTAAAATGACATCGAAGTCATGTATAACTAAGGTAATAAGATCTGCAGGGAAAATGACCTCTCCTATCTTCACTGAACAACTAGGGTAAAAAGTACTACACACCACTTGTTTCCCTACCGGAGTAGTAACAGTCAAAACAAACTCTAACTCTCTAACAGGTACACTAATCTTTTTAGCAAACACATGGGATAAGAAAGAGTGGGTAGATCCCGGGTCAAACAACACTTTAGCTTCTATATCACAAATTAGGAGTTTACCTTCCACAACATCGCCCGCCACTTCTGCATCCACTTGATTAATGTGATTGAGACGACCTTGCTGACGTGGTCTATTTTGGATCTGATTTGGCCTCCCTAGCTGCATATTCCTATTTTGTTGCTGTGGACGGACATTCTGATTCTGTGGTTGTTGACGGGGCTGCTGATTCTGTTGCTGCCTCTGTTGGTTCTGAGCTACCTGTTGGTTCTGCTGAGGGGCTTGCCTTGGTGGCTGCTGAGGTGCCCTATTGCCTTGGTTCCTATTATTTGGGCAATCGTTCACTTGGTGGTCGGTGCCACCACACTTGAAACATGCACCTGAAACTCGATAACACTGCTGAGAAGGGTGATTCTTGCCACAATGCTCACACCCACCTTGAGTTGGAGCATTCTGCTGTTTCTTCTGCTTCTTGCCTTGATACGATTTCTGCCCACCTTGGTACTGTTGCCTCTTTCTTTGGTTATCCTTAATAATATGATTGTTGATGTCTTCGAACTTGTAGGCCCTTTTGATAGCCTCTTGAAAAGTGGTTGGTGGTACCACACCTAAAGCATCTCTCAAAATAATGGGGTTGAGCCCATCCATGAACTTAGTAATCTTTTTCTCTTCTGTGTCCACAAGCTCTGGAGCATAGCGAGACAATTTCTCAAACTTAGTAAGATATTCCAAAACAGTCATATCTTCTTGCCTAAGCAACTGAAACTCTGCCGCCTTTTGCTTCTTGATGTGCGCGGGGACATACTTCTCACTAAACTGCTGCTTGAATGTGGCCCAAGCAATCCCATCCTCAATATTCTGATAGCCTTCCTTAACAGTCTTCCACCATATATCTGCCAACCCAATAAACATGGAGGCTGCTAAGTGAACTCGCTGTCTGCCTGCGCATACAAAGATATCGAAGATGTTCTCTATGTGAGCCAAAAAATCATCAGCTGTCAAAGGATCTTCTTGACCCGCGAACTCCTTAGGACCCTTTTTTCTGAACTTCTCAAATAAAACATTAGGATCTCGGTCCCTATTCTGCACAGCTTCCACATTAGGCATTGGTTCGGGTCTCCTACCCAAAACTTCAAGCAGTTGCCTCTGAACTTGAGTCAAATCTTCATCTTTCTTTGCCATCTGTTCTTGAAATCGAGCTTGATTTTCATTAGCTCGTTGTTGCTGTTCTACCAACATCTGTATAAGTTGTTGGAATTGTCCTGTCATCGGGTTTTCAATCCCGCTGTCGTGATTACTGCCCGATGCATTTGCATTTGCTGGAGGTCTACGCGGAGGCATAGTGCTAGCAAAACAACTTGTTAGTACAACAAGATATAATAATAAGGCGTTCCCAAACCCAAATCGATGCTAACTAACGATAATACTAACGAATCCTCGCCACGTCCTTATGTTTCTAATCCAATTTTAATTGCCTCAAATATTTCTCGCTCTGATACCAAGCCTGTCACGCCCCTGGACCGAGGTCCCGCTAAACGAGGCCTTAATCCGGGGACGCGGCGCGACAGGCCGGAAAAATTCCGCCCGCACACGCTAGTTTCCCACAGGTTTCCGCGGTAAGGATTCACGAAATCCGATCCAACAGTGATATAGTAAGAATCACTTTCAGTACAAATGACTTACGCGAAGCATTGTAGCAAACATAAAAGTCTCTCACAAATGGGTATAAGATGAGAACGCACGAGACTAGCATACAAAAAGAGAAACATTTCATTGTAGGCCCCAAAGTTAGTTTAAAGTTAGTACAAAAGTAAAGTTAAGTCATTGATACAAATTCTTCCCAAAAAGATATACGCCAACAATGGCCATGACAAAAACCCAAAATGTATAGCATGAAATCCCAAAATGTGATCGCAGCTCCAAGGCAACCCGACGTCTAAATGACATCATCGAGCCGCCACTCGCCCTCCACAGGAACTATAGGTTCCGCCTCGAAGTGTGCCTCAACCGCGAGGGGCTCGACGTCTAGCACCAAACAAAAAGAGTCAGACACGACGGTCTGGCAAGCAATTACAACAATAATAGGATATAGCGAAACAAAACATTAATAAATGAGAGCCACGATTAAATCACGATTAATAACAATGTCAAAGTAAAGATAGAAGATGAACATCTCGATGGTTTACAAATCCAATGTCATGATGAGTAACATAAACAAATACCATGAGATGAATATTAGTGCGTAAAAACATTGGCAACCCACATAAAGCTATATTCTCTGTTACCGAAGTAACCGGAGCAGACAAACCGTAGCCACTACTCGTGGGACAGGAACGACATAGTCGTTATTAAACGGGACCGTAGCCACTACTCGTGGGACCGGATATTACCGTTGCCATGGTCGGTATAGACAGAATCCAAACTGCCAGCTTGGCCGACAAATTAAAGACCCCAAGCCGGATGATCAGTCCGACCAAGTGACCTAAGCCTTGTGGTGCCATTAGATAAAAGTCCGAAACCTGCGAAGAAATACAATTCCATTTATAAGATACATTTCCAAAATCGATAAGAGAACTGCTCCACACAATGCATATTGGCAAAACCAAGCAAAATAAGTGAGTAGCCTTATCAATACCTAGATATGTGGTAAACCGCTTCAACACATTCAAAAAGGATTGGAGAAAGAATCTGGACAAAAGTCTTTTTATATGCAATGAGTGAATGATGATCTGATCGTCTAAGGCGGTAATCTCAATGTACATTCGACCCCTCATTTGTCATTAATAAAAGTAACTTGGTGCCACGAAGATCCTTGACAAATACAAGGGATGAAATGTACATATAGACTTTGAAGGTTTCCCAAGGGGTCTTAAACATAGACCAAACCAATTCTCACAATGAATTTCTAGGCTTGAAAAAGGGTTGAATGGGCTTCACTTATATAAAAGAGTTTGGGGCTGAATTGGGCTTGGACATAGGTCTTGAAGTGAACTTGAAATTATATCCAATAAGTCCTCCTTAAAGGTAGGTTTAAATCCTTTTTAATCAGGCCCACAACTGGCCTTACCAAGCTCAAACAGTCCATTAAAATAGGCCCAAACAGTCCTTGAAGTAGCCCATAATTCATGTCATAAACAGTCCAACATTAGGACTCAAAAATAGCCCAGAAGTTGACCTTAAAACAGGCCAAAAGATGCTTAGGAAATAGGCCCAACACAATCCCAAACTGGCCCAAAAATAGGCCTGACCCGAGTCCCCCAGGCTGGGCTGGGCTCGCTCGAGCGAACCCAGGTCCGCTCGAGCGGAGCCCAGACAGTGTCTGGGTCGCTCGAGCGGACGGGGCTCTGCCCAGTCCAGTCGGCAGTGCATTTCTCCTCTTTTTTTTCCATTTTTTCTTGATCAT